>CM077166.1:82703201-83239178 GCA_039583875.1 Platanthera guangdongensis
TCGGGTTGGGGCGTGTTTGAGGAACACGGGCGTGTCCGGGTGCACACGGCCATGAACACGGGCGTGTGCCAAGCCGTGTGCCAGGCCGTGTGACGTCTCGGGTTGGATTTGGGATTATTTTCCTTGAGGCACACGGCCTCAGACACGGGCGTGTCTGAGGGCGTGTCGGGTACACGGCCGTGACACGGGCGTGTCACACGGGCGTGTACTGGTTGGATTGAGTCGGTTGTTTGCCGCTTAGGGGGACACGGCCTGTGACACGGGCGTGTCACAGGGCGTGTCAGGCCGTGTTTTAGCTTTTCTGGCCAGATCTGAGCCGTTTGTTTCCCTCTTCCTGGATCCAGTGGCTGGGCTTTGTCCAGGTGTCTAGAAGGCCGAGATTTGGAGGATAAATCCTCTTATTCTCTTCTTCTTCTTCTTCTTTTCCATTCCAATGGAGAGAGAAGAAAGGCTAAGGCAAGAGGGAAAGGGAGGAGTCTTCCAGCTGCTGTAGGAGCTGCGGAGTGCGGATCGAAGATCCGAGAGCGGATTCGTGAAGGCAGAGCCGAGGCGGTGATTTCCATCCGGCTACTTCATGGCGCCGAAGCGATCTTCAAGGGTAACGATCTCCTTCTTGGACATCGAAGTCCTTTCTCTATACATGTGCTTGGAATCCTCCACCAAGAGGTGGATCGCGGAAGAGATTCCTTTGTTACGTCTGCATCTAGAGCCGGAATTATGAAGTACGGTGTAGGCATGCTGTGTGAAGCCCATCCGGACCGGTAGTCTGGATTGGTGATGCTCATGGGTAAACCAGAGAAGACTCCGTGGCTTTGATGATGTGCAAAATGGATTTTATTGTGATTAATGTATGGATGTACTGCTTGTGAGGAGGCTTTGGTGAAGCTCCTGGTTATGAGATGATCAATTGGTAGCACGCCTGGGGAGCGCGTGATAAACCCGGCTTGTTACACCACTAGGGTGGGTTGATCTAGTTAATGAAAGATATGGTACCTAAACACCTAGAGGGGGGGGGGGGGTGAATAGGTGACCTAAACCTTTTTAACTTTTGTTTGGCAGCACAACAGTTTTTCACAGATTATTACAGTTAACAACAATTACAGAAATCACACAGTAAAGCCACAACACAGCACAGCACAGCAGACACACTAATTTTATAGTGGTTCCCCAATCTTTGGGTACATCCACTTTCCCCCTTCGCCTATCTAGCAGTGTACTAGATTCGGCCAAACTTCTCCACTAGCTCAGAACCCAACAAGGTTCCTACCTCAGGCCCAAAGCCTTACACTCAGCCAAAAGGCCTACACTCAGCCACCCAGGCCTACACTCAGCCAATCAAAGGCCTACACTCAGAGTTCTTCAACTCCTACACTCAGGCACCAAGCCCTACCCTCAGCCTTTATAAAATAGGCTTACAATCACTCAGATCCAATGGATCTTACAAGTTATAATAGAAATTATAAATGCTAACTCTACAACCCAGAAAAGATGAGAGGAGTTGAGAGTTTCTTGAAGAGTTCTTGGAAGAACTCAGCTTGATCCAAACTGACTTAGCTTTCTTCAAAGCTTCTTGAGTAGAACTGAATTAGTCTGAATCTTCTGCAGTTGATCCTTGATCTCTGCTTCTTGAAATCCAGATGACTCTGAATTCTTCTTCTCAGCCTTAGTTCCAAAGACTGAATCCTTGGTTGAAGCTCTCTCTCTCCAACTACTTAGATCTGCAGTTGGACTGCCTGATCTTCTTGTGTTGATCTTCTGTGTATCACTTCTTGATTAAGTCTGATCAACTACTTCAATTATTATCACACCATGTAATGATTGTGAACTTCTTAACAACTACTCCTCTTCCACTTTAAACTGTGGGTGCCTATTTATAGGCTTCCTTTATGGTAACCGGCTGATCCGGTTCATAACAGACTTCTGACATCTCTGACAGTTGCTGTCGACCGGCTGGATTGGCAGCTGTCATGTCAACCAGTCACTTCTTGAAATTCTGCTAACTGTCAGTTAGTGTCGAGACTTTCTGTTCTTAAGTGTCGACACTTATAGACCAAGTGTCGACACATGTTGTGTAAGTGTCGACACAAGTCTACAAGGTGTCGACACAATTCCTTGTATGTCTCGACACAGTTTCTTCTGCATGTGTCGACACTAAAATTGAGTGTCGACACAAGTACTTGTACTTCATTCTTTATCTGTTATTCTTCTAAGTGTCGACACATCTCCTTTGTGTCGACACATGTTCATGTGTAGAAACTGTCAAGTGTCGACACTGCTTCTTGGTGTCGACACAAGTCTTCATTCTTGATTCTTCAGCTGAGTGTCGACACATTCCCTTAGTGTCGACACTTATACTTAGAATATTTTTTACAATTTCCTGTTCTTTGCTAAGTGTCGACACAGCTCCTTGTGTCGACACTTTCTTCAAGTGTAGAGTCTTCAACTAAGTGTCGACACATTGTGCTGAGTGTCGACACTTTCTTCAAGTGTTGACTCTTCTGGTTGTGTGTCGACACATTGTACTGAGTGTCGACACATTCTTCAAATACTGAGTCTTTAGCTAAGTGTCGACACATTATGTTGAGTGTCGACACTTACTTCCAGTGCTGAGTCTTCTGCATAGTGTCGGCACACTGTGTTGAGTGTCGACACTTGTACTTAGAATCTGTAGACTTTTGCTGAGTGTCGACACTCACTTCAAGTGTCGACACTTTCTGATGTAGACACAGCTCTTCTGGGTGTCGACACTTCTGCTAAGTGTCGACACAGCTTTTCTGCATTCTTCTACACTGAGTGTCGACACAGCTCCAAGTGTCGACACTTTCTGACTGGTGTCGACTCTTCTTCCCAGGTGTCGACACAATGACTCCAAGTGTCGACACTGCATGTCTGGGTGTCGACACAAGCTTTCTCAAGTGTCGACACTTTGCCTCTGGGTGTCGACACATGGACTTAGAAATTTTCAGCTCCAGTCCAGTGTATATCTAACCTGCACAAGTAACTCAAACAAACATCAAATACATTCTGATGTATATCATTGAGTTAGGTGAGGCTTCTTCAAATCAGGTACATTTGACCAATGTACCCAACAATCTCCCCCTATTTGGAGAAGTCATAACCCTTAGTCAATGATATACACCACTCATAATTAAAAATTACAAAATGATGTAAAACATATAAATGACAATAGGGTAAACTTGAACATGTAGTAAAGCACACATGTATACTTATTAAACATTGCAGAACAATTAAGAAACACATATTTCAGAACATTCATACTATATTTATCATATACTGTTCCAATAATGTTCCTTATACATTTTCAATGAAGTATTACAATGTTTTTCACTTAATCAGATTACAACAAGCATCAAGTTAATTCCTAATCTAGTGCTGATCAGGTTCTTTAATAACAATGCCTTTTCCAGCTTTAACTTGAGCTTTCACAGCAGCAGCAGCAGCAGGCTCAGCTTCAGCAGTCTTCTTCCCTTTTAGATCTTTCTTCTTCTGTTCTTCAGCCTTGATCTTTTGCCTTTCAAAATAATGATAAGGCTTAGGAAAGTACTTGCTAGGCTCCACAGCTGTGGGAGGTAGCTTTCCTAACTTGGCCTTCCTTCTATGTTGGACAATGGCTTCTTGCCTACTTTCATGCTTTCTCCATTCAGCCTCTGAGAACCACTTGTTCCTCTCATGGGCATTGTCCTTGGCTGCTTTCCAGGCTGTAAGAATTATGTTCCTAGAAGTAGGGCTCCATTGTTCAAAATCTGGCTTTTGCTCAGCAATTTCCCTAAACTTCTTCTTTGACAGCCTAGTTTCTTCTTCCTTGTCCAAAGCCTCTTGCATTGCAGCTGTGATAGGTTGAACAACCTTTTCCAAAATAACAGTTGGCTTGCCAGCAAGTGGACTATACATAGTGCTTATATCTGCATGAATCATTTCAAAGTCTGGAGGTGGATAGATTACATCAGCCACTGCTTGTTGCTCACCTCCAAGATATGTTCCTTGAATACCAGATTCAGCCACTTCATTGTCATCACACAGGGGAGGATATCCAAGTGTAGCCCTTATAGAATTTGAAATCCATTTTGCATGCTCAGAACTGGCCTTGACTAACACTCTCTCCCCCTTTATGACTTCTTGAGCCATATGATCCCTTACATCATCTTTCTGAAATCTGATTTGGCTATCCAAATATCTTATGCCCTCTTTAAAGAAAGGTCTAAGCTTTGTAAGCTGTTCTGATATGACCTTCTGGGAATCTGTTATGGCATTCTTTACAGCAGCAAGCTCTGCTTGAAATAGCTTATCAAAATCAGCTTTGGCAGCAGCAGATGAAGTTGAAGGTTCATCTGACTTATTCTTGATTTCAGTGACTATTGCATTGTGAGATGCAGTCAAGTTATCATTCATCCTCAACTGATTCTCTAGCACATAGCCTTGTTTGACTGCTATATCATCCACTTTCTCTTTAATAGTTTCTTGATGTTTAGCCAGATATACCACAGCATGAGCCCCCTTTGTAAAACAATCAGTCATCTCCTGTTTATTAAGGTTCATTTCAAACCTTATGGACTTGATTTCCTGGCCCAGATCAGATTGTAGAGCTTTGTGTCCTTCATCCACATATGTTTCCAAAGCCTTTCTTTGTTCATCCATCTTGATTTGCAAGGCAAGCAATAGAGAACTATAATCAGTGGATGGAGCTTGTTGAACTAATGAATGTTGAGCAACAGTTTGAAGAGCCTTCTTATAGCTCTGGCTCCTTCTCTTGAATACAAAGAACTTCTTTTTCTGAGCTTGCTCAGCTTCATCATCTTCAGATTCAGATGTACTTGCTATATCCACCCTATCCTTAGGGCTGGATGGTTTTTCAGTATGCACATCTTGTGCCTTCTCAGAATCTAGCCTTATAGGCTCTTCCTCAATTTCCATGTTCTCCCCCTCAGCAGCAGCATCCTTTCCTGTATCAGCAGTATTCTTTTCCATATCAAAATCTTCTTGATCTAAGTTCAAAAACAGATCTTCCATGGTATACTCTGCTGGAGTCTGTGCAGGAGATGTACTTGGTTCTTCAACCACTTGATCAGGTACCACAACAGATGTGTCTGGAAGAACAACATCTGGTTCTTGGTTTTCTGGCTGATTTTGCTGAGGTTCATCAGACAAATCAGAATTTGTTACAGAAAAATTCAAAGTGTTAAGATCAACAAGTACCTCTTGAATGAGGAGGGTGGCTTGTTCACTCTCCAGGGTAGATAGTTCTGCTACACCTGGAAGCTCCCCCTGGATGTCAGCTGCCTCCTGAGGAGCAGGTGTCTTTTCTGCAGCCACATCAACTGGAGTTTCAGGAGTGAAGACCACATGTTCTTCACTGCCTGAGCTGCTGGAGGTCTCTTGAGGCACAGCAGCTATCTTCCTCTTCTTCCTGGGAGGAGAGTCTCTCTTAGAAGTTTGTTTCTCAGGGGTGGCCAAGTCCTTTGACACCAGCACCCTTTCCCATCTTGAGAATATCCTTGAGTCCATTCTCCTCATGTGATTGATCTTTGTTCCTGCTGCAGAGCTCATTACCTCTGGAATGGATCCAGCCAGGTAGAGACTTATTATCCTGCCCAGATTGGGCTTCTTCAGGCTTTCTTTTATTTTCTCATAAACCACCATTGACCAATCTGTCTTCAGAGTGAAGATGATTCTGGTCATGACTTCAAACATGGAGGCAGACACCCTGTCATGCCCTCCTGGTTTGCTCAGGATTACCTTGCCCACTACTTCAGACAAGAACTTGCCTTGATTGTTCATCCCCTTCCTGTTGAAGACTGATCCCACCTTCATTTTTGGATCCAGGCCACACCAAGTAAGAGCTTCCCTGGTCTTGGAAGCAGTTACCTCCTCTTCTTCTTGAATCTTAGGTAGCTGAAGTACCTTTCTTAAAGACTTGGGGGATAGTTTGACTTTGGTGCCATGCACCCTTGACTTAATCCTGAAGCCTGAGTCATCTATAGACGCGCCTGAAAGGAATTCAATGACTTCCTTCTTCCAGATTTTTGTTGGTTCTGAAACCAAGAACTCCAAGCCTGAATTGGCAATTAGGGTTATCACTGTTTTGAATTCCTGATCGCTGTCGTCGAATGCGCCTCGCACGAGCTCATAGCCCTCGTTGACATTCTCTTCCAGCTTGGGAGCCATTAGGGTTTGGAGATTGAGTCTTGAGATGAGAGAAATGTCGACACAAGAGTTTAGGTCTCGAAACTTTGAAAGCGTGTCGACAATCAAAGACAGAACCCTATTTATACCTTTCTTGTTTGAAGACGAACAGGCGGGATGAATTTCTAATAATGTGTCGACACTGTCAATAAGTGTCGACACTGACTTATAATGTCTCGACACTCATGTGTCGACACAAATTTAGTCAACAGATTTTATGTGTCGACACTTGGTTAAGTGTCGACACCACTATACTCGACATGTGTCGAGACTTTACTTAGAAAAATTCTGAGTAAAACTTAAGTGTCGACACATTATTGGATGTGTCGACACCTACTCGACATGTGTCGACACTAACATTCTGAAGTGTCGACACAAACTTCCTAGATGTGTCGACACCATTTTTCTGAAGTGTCGACACTTACTATTCTGTGTCGACATAGACTTGTCTATGTGTCGACACCTTTTTACTTAGCCAATTTTTGTTCTGTATACTTAGTCTAAGTTTATCATACCTAGTTCAATTTTGAACCTATTAAACTTAGCTTCTTCTAAGGGCTTAGTGAACATATCAGCTATCTGATTATCTGTTTTAACATATTCAAGTGCAATATCATTTCTTTCTACATGCTCCCTAAGAAAGTGATATTTTATCTCAATATGTTTAGTTCTACTATGTGATACATGGTTATTAGCTATGGAAATAGCACTAGTAGAATCACAATAAAGTGGAGTTCTACTTACCTGACATCCATAGTCTTCTAGCTGATGTTGAATCCACAGAAGTTGAGCACAGCAACTTCCTGCAGCTACATATTCTGACTCAGCTGTGGAGATGGCCACACTGGTTTGCTTCTTACTACTCCATGAAATGAGTCTTCCACCTAGGAATTGACAGGATCCAGTAGTGCTCTTTCTATCTTCTTTGCATCCTGCAAAGTCTGCATCTGAATAACCTGTTAGATCAAAATCTCCATTCCTAGGGTACCAGAGGCCTAGATAAGGTGTGCCCTTTAGATATCTCAAGATTCTCTTGACTGCAGTCAAGTGAGACTCTTTAGGGCAGGCTTGATACCTGGCACAAACACATGTAGCATACATAATGTCAGGTCTACTTGCAGTCAAGTAAAGTAGGGAGCCAACTATCCCTCTATACAAGGTTTCATCCACAGGTTTCCCTGCATCATCCTTGCTTAGAGACATACTTGACCCCATAGGAGTCTTCATGGTACTGGAGGAATCCATACCATATTTCCTTATGAGTTCTAGGGTGAACTTAGACTGACATATGGATAATCCACTTTCAGTCTGTTTAACTTGGAGACCCAAGAAAAACTTCAGCTCTCCCATACTACTCATTTCAAATTGACTCTGCATAAGCTTTGCAAACTTTTTGCAAAGGCTACTTTCAGTAGACCCAAATATAATGTCATCTACATATATTTGGACAAGTATTACTTTGCCTCTAGATTCCCTAAGGAATAGAGTCTTATCTATTTTCCCCCTTGTGAACTTGTTCTCAATGAGGAAACTAGATAGGGTTTCATACCAAGCTCTAGGAGCTTGCTTTAACCCATACAATGCTTTCCTAAGTCTATAGACATAATGTGGAAGAGTAGGATCAACAAAACCTGAAGGCTGCTCCACATATACTTCTTCTTTTAAATTACCATTAAGGAATGCTGACTTCACATCCATTTGGTATACTTTGAATCCTTGGTAGGTTGCATAGGCCAAGAACATCCTGATGGCTTCCAGTCTGGCTACTGGAGCAAAGGTTTGATCAAAATCAATACCTTCTTCTTGCCTATATCCTTTTGCAACCAATCTTGCCTTATTTTTAATGATGACTCCTTGTTCATCTAACTTGTTTCTGTAGATCCATTTTGTTCCTATCACATTGTGATCTTTAGGCTTAGGAACTAAGTCCCAAACCTTGCACCTCTTGAACTGGTTTAGCTCTTCTTGCATAGCTTCAGTCCACTGTGGATCTTGTATTGCTTCTTCAAATTTCTTTGGTTCTATTTGAGACAGAAAACTTGAATATACTGCTGCATTCTGATTTCTGCTCCTTGTCTGAACACCTTGTCTTGGATCTCCAATGATCAGCTCCACTGGATGATCTCTTAGATGCCTGTTGGCTGGAGGCATCCTTACTTCTGGTTGTACTTCTTCAGCATCTTCATTATGCTGAGTTCCTTGTACTTCTTCAGCTTCTGGTACATGTAGTTCTCCCCTGGACATGAGCCATCTTCTTCTTCTTGCTGTCTTGCAGCAGGTACATCTTCCATGGTTAGCTTGTCCATCTTCTTAGAAAGACCTGAGGGGCTGCACACACTACTAGACAACTCATTGTTAATTAGTTGTGACTCATCAAAAACTACATGCACAGACTCCTCTACAACTTGTGTAGTCAAGTTGTAGACTCTATAAGACTTACTATTACTGCTGTACCCAACAAACACTCCCTCTTGGGATTTGGCAGCAAACTTAGTTAAGTAAGTCTTCCCATTGTTAAGTATGAAGCATTTACAACCAAAAATCCTGAAATAGGATAGATTTGGTTTCCTGCCTTTCACTACTTCATAAGGGGTCTTGTTTAACCTTTTAGTGATGGTAGCCCTATTTATCACATGGCATGCAGTGTTTACTGCTTCAGCCCAGAAATATTCTGGCAGTGATGAATCACTTAATAGAGTTCTACCAGCCTCAATCAAGGTTCTATTTTTCCTTTCAGCAATGCCATTTTGCTGAGGTGTTCTAGGTGAAGAGAATTCTTGAAATATCCCATAGTCTTCACATAATTTTGTCATGCTTTCAGATTGAAACTCTGTACCATGGTCACTTCTAATTTTGACCACTGTACAGTTTAATTCATTCTGAATTTGCTTAACAAAACTGTGGAAGACACTAGGTGTTTCAGATTTCTGCTTTAAGAAGAACACCCAGGAAAACCTTGAGTAGTCATCAACAACTACAAAGGTGTAGACCTTCCTACCTAAGCTGTGAACTGGCATTGGACCAAATAGATCCATATGCAAGAGGTATAAACACCTCACAGCATCCTTGTTGTCAATGCTTCTAAAGGTGGATTTAGTCTGCTTGCCCTTTTGACAAGCTGAGCAAATGCCATCTTTGACACACTTTACTTGAGGACCATTCCTCACTAACTCTTTACTAAAGAGTTTGCCAATAGTCTTGTAATTAAGATGAGCAAGCCTCTTGTGCCACTTGACACATTGAGAGACTGTCTCATCAGCTACAAGACAAACTGGAGAACTATTGTTCTCAACCATAATGTCTAAACAATAGACATTTCTCTTCCTATAACCTGTCAAAATGATCTTTTGATCACTTGACCTCTTGATATGACAACCATTTTTAACAAATGAGATGTCATACCCTACATCACTTAATTGACTTATACTAATGAGGTTATGTTTCAAACCTTTAACATAAGCCACTTGAGTAATGGTAACAAGGTTAGAAGAAATGTTACCAAACCCTTTGATGATTCCTTTTTCAGAACCACCAAAGGTCACCTTTGGACCATTTTTGATAGGGATGTAGTCCTTCAGTAGTCCCCTAGTTCCAGTCATGTGTCTGGAACATCCACTATCCAAGTACCATGTAGGGGTATGGCCACTTGGATTCTCCTGCAAAACAAATTAATGAACCTTAGAACCCAAAGTAAACTTGGGTCCTTGGTGATTGTTAGTTTGCAAATTGACATAGCTACCTGCTGTCTTTCCAACAGGTAACTTGCTACTCAACTTGGCACTCACATTGTGCCAACAGTCCAAAGCAAAGTGGCCAATTTTGCCACAGCACCAACATTCAAATTTGTTGTACCTTTGCTTAGGTACAGACTTGGCTGTCTTAGTGAATGTTGGGGCTTTGCCCTTGGACTTGGACTGGTTCTGAACAGTCCTAGCTGGATTAACAAATCCCACTCCAGTCTTTCCTTTATGATGAACAAAGTCATCAATCAAGGGTAGCACTGATTTAGGTTTTGAAAACCTAGCTACTAGCTCTTTCTCCTTCTGAAGATTAATCTCCAGTTTCTTAATTTGATCATTCTTAAATGCAATGGTACCCATCTGAATCACAGTAATGTGTTTCAGCCTGGCCACTTCATTCAGTTTTTGATCATAATTCTTCTCATAATCTATTGCAGCTGCCTTGAGATCAGCAATTTCCTTAGCCAAATTTTTGGCTAGGGTCTTGCTTTTCTTATAGGCTTGCAATAGTACTTGATATTCATCTAGGAGTTGATGAATGTCACCCTCAGACTCAGATATATTCTCATCACTTGATGAAGAATACTCTGACTCTGAACTAGAACTGGAATCAGAACTTTGAGTTAAACCTTGTACCTGACTGGGTCCTGGCTGCTCCAGGTTTTTGGTACTTTCAGTCAAAGCCATCAGTCCTTGGCTTTGACAGTCTTCTTGCTCATAGATAGATTCCATGATCTGCATGAACTCTTCTTCTTCTTCAGCAAATAGCCCAATATAGGCTTCAGCATCTTCATCAGTGTCTGAAGACGACATATCTGAGAGAGTCTTCTCATTCTTTGCAACAAAAGACTTCTCCTTCTTTCCTTTGAAGTGTGTTTTCTTCTTGTCACTGGATTCCTTCCTTCTTTCAGGACAGTCTGCAATAACATGGCCCTTTCTATTGCAGCAGTAACAAATTATCTTGGATCCAGTTCCCTTACTAGTCTTGGTCCTTTTCTTGTCCTTCTTTGAAGGCTTCTTTTCCTGATACTGAACCTCTTTCCCTTTGGAAGATGAAGGTCTAGACCTCCACTGTTTCTTCTTAAGGAACTTCTGAAAATGTCTGGTGAATGCAACAAAGTCTTCATCACTTTCACTGCTTGTAGATTTTGTACTTTCTGACTCTTCAGATTCTGATTCAACTACCTCAGGAGGAGGAGTTGATGACTTGGTCCTGCTCTTTCTGGGTACATCTGACTTAAAGGCAACAGTCTTTTCTCTGTATTCAGTCCTTGTTGACTTTTCTTCTTCTTTTCTCACTGACAATTGCATCTCATAAGATAACAACTTGCCAAAAAGTGTGGGAGGAGGAATTTCTCCCAACTTTGCCATTTCTCTGATGGCACAGATCTTGGTGTCCCAGTCTTTGGTGAGGGACCTTAAGAATTTATCATTCAACTCATAGTTTGTGAACTCTCTTCCATATGACATGAGTTCATTTACAATTCTGTAAAATTTCTTATAGCATTCAGTGATGCTATCTCCTCTTCCTTGCCTAAAACTCTCATATTCTTGATTAAGCAAGGACTTCCTATCTTGCCTTACTTCTTCAGAACCTTCCATATAGACAATGAGGGTGTCCCACATTTCTTTTGCAGTTTTACAGTGAATAAGGTTCTGGAAGGTGGCATCATCAATTGCACTAACTATTATATTCTGTGCTCTTTTGTCCATGGTTGCTAGGACAATCTCATCCTTGGTCATTTCAGAGAAATCCTTTGGAGTCCTCTGATTTGCATCCAATACTGAAATCTTCATGGGCACATATGGCCCTTCTTTGACTGTGATGTATATCCTAGGGTCAGAGGCTTCCATAAAAAGCCTAACCCTCTCTTTCCAGATCCCAAAGATCTCTTTTCTGCATATAGGTAGTTTCATTGAACCCAACTCCTTATGATTCTCTAAAGAACCCATGTTCTTGATTTTCTTGAAACTGTTTCCTGTTTCCTGACTTATACTGAATCTGCCAAACAGGATCTCCTCAGACAGTTAGTCCTGATTTTGAGGAACCTCCCTCTGATACCACTTGAAAGATATGGTACCTAAACACCTAGAGGGGGGGGGGGTGAATAGGTGACCTAAACCTTTTTAACTTTTGTTTGGCAGCACAACAGTTTTTCACAGATTATTACAGTTAACAGCAATTACAGAAATCACACAGTAAAGCCACAACACAGCACAGCACAGCAGACACACTAATTTTATAGTGGTTCCCCAATCTTTGGGTACATCCACTTTCCCCCTTCGCCTATCTAGCAGTGTACTAGATTCGGCCAAACTTCTCCACTAGCTCAGAACCCAACAAGGTTCCTACCTCAGGCCCAAAGCCTTACACTCAGCCAAAAGGCCTACACTCAGCCACCCAGGCCTACACTCAGCCAATCAAAGGCCTACACTCAGAGTTCTTCAACTCCTACACTCAGGCACCAAGCCCTACCCTCAGCCTTTATAAAATAGGCTTACAATCACTCAGATCCAATGGATCTTACAAGTTATAATAGAAATTATAAATGCTAACTCTACAACCCAGAAAAGATGAGAGGAGTTGAGAGTTTCTTGAAGAGTTCTTGGAAGAACTCAGCTTGATCCAAACTGACTTAGCTTTCTTCAAAGCTTCTTGAGTAGAACTGAATTAGTCTGAATCTTCTGCAGTTGATCCTTGATCTCTGCTTCTTGAAATCCAGATGACTCTGAATTCTTCTTCTCAGCCTTAGTTCCAAAGACTGAATCCTTGGTTGGAGCTCTCTCTCTCCAACTACTTAGATCTGCAGTTGGACTGCCTGATCTTCTTGTGTTGATCTTCTGTGTATCACTTCTTGATTAAGTCTGATCAACTACTTCAATTATTATCACACCATGTAATGATTGTGAACTTCTTAACAACTACTCCTCTTCCACTTTAAACTGTGGGTGCCTATTTATAGGCTTCCTTTATGGTAACCGGCTGATCCGGTTCATAACAGACTTCTGACATCTCTGACAGTTGCTGTCGACCGGCTGGATTGGCAGCTGTCATGTCAACCAGTCACTTCTTGAAATTCTGCTAACTGTCAGTTAGTGTCGAGACTTTCTGTTCTTAAGTGTCGACACTTATAGACCAAGTGTCGACACATGTTGTGTAAGTGTCGACACAAGTCTACAAGGTGTCGACACAATTCCTTGTATGTCTCGACACAGTTTCTTCTGCATGTGTCGACACTAAAATTGAGTGTCGACACAAGTACTTGTACTTCATTCTTTATCTGTTATTCTTCTAAGTGTCGACACATCTCCTTTGTGTCGACACATGTTCATGTGTAGAAACTGTCAAGTGTCGACACTGCTTCTTGGTGTCGACACAAGTCTTCATTCTTGATTCTTCAGCTGAGTGTCGACACATTCCCTTAGTGTCGACACTTATACTTAGAATATTTTTTACAATTTCCTGTTCTTTGCTAAGTGTCGACACAGCTCCTTGTGTCGACACTTTCTTCAAGTGTAGAGTCTTCAACTAAGTGTCGACACATTGTGCTGAGTGTCGACACTTTCTTCAAGTGTTGAGTCTTCTGGTTGTGTGTCGACACATTGTACTGAGTGTCGACACATTCTTCAAATACTAAGTCTTTAGCTAAGTGTCGACACATTGTGTTGAGTGTCGACACTTACTTCCAGTGCTGAGTCTTCTGCATAGTGTCGGCACACTGTGTTGAGTGTCGACACTTGTACTTAGAATCTGTAGACTTTTGCTGAGTGTCGACACTCACTTCAAGTGTCGACACTTTCTGATGTAGACACAGCTCTTCTGGGTGTCGACACTTCTGCTAAGTGTCGACACAGCTTTTCTGCATTCTTCTACACTGAGTGTCGACACAGCTCCAAGTGTCGACACTTTCTGACTGGTGTCGACTCTTCTTCCCAGGTGTCGACACAATGACTCCAAGTGTCGACACTGCATGTCTGGGTGTCGACACAAGCTTTCTCAAGTGTCGACACTTTGCCTCTGGGTGTCGACACATGGACTTAGAAATTTTCAGCTCCAGTCCAGTGTATATCTAACCTGCACAAGTAACTCAAACAAACATCAAATACATTCTGATGTATATCATTGAGTTAGGTGAGGCTTCTTCAAATCAGGTACATTTGACCAATGTACCCAACAGTTAAGGAAGGGATCGATGGGCGGCAATGCTAGGGGAGCCGAGTTAAACCCGGGTTGCTGCACCACATGGTGTGGGTCGATCGGATTAGGAGGGGGACCGATGGGTAGACATTGCCTGGGGAGCTTAGATAAACCCGGCTTGCTACGCCACGGAGTGTGGGTCGGTCTGCTCTGTTTGTGATGCTGTGAGGATGGACCTCTGAGTGGCTTGGGCGGGATGTCGCCAGCCTGCGAGCTGGTGGACTAGGGCCGGTCAACCAACAAGTTAAAGCCTCGAGAGACAGCGGTGTACGACGGTGGATTCCGGTACGCCAAGAAGGTGCCCTGAGTGCACGGAGCGTTGGTGGACTCCAGCGTTTGTGACGTGATGTGTTTGTTAGTTAGTGGAATAAAGAGAATGATCCTATGATGTGATTTGGTGATGTTTGCTGATGTTTGATGAGAAAGGAAGCAATGTATACAGGGAAGGAACCACTACGCCGGGTAGGGGGTAGGGTCGTTATAATGGGTCAGCAATGCTGACCGTTACTTTGTTTTCTGTGTTGGTTTGGATGATGAATTGCAGGTGCTGCGGTTTGGAAAGGATAAGTGGATTGGCTAGTCTGGTGTTCGTAGTCCCTGAAGGCGATGTGAAGAATCGTGGTTGGATTTCATGTGTGGCCGGCCTGCGTGCCGATGTACGAAACCATTGATGTGAAAGAGGAACTTGTAAGGCCATAAGGCCAGGGTGTGTGAGTTGTATACATTCCTGGTGTTGTTCTATATAAATGTGGTATTTATATGTGGGTGGACATTCTGGTTTGAGTTCATGCTAACAAGAAAAATGCTGCGCTAGAATGGAATGAGTTAAGGACACGAGTAGAGTTTGATTACCACACGTGACTCCTTTGCTTGTCTGTGCTATATGGCGTGGGGCCCCGGCCGGACCCACCGTTATATATCATGTGACAGGTGGGGGGCGTTACAAAGTGGTATCAGAGCCAGGTTTCGATTGTTTGGGAGGAGAGAACATAATTGAACTCATGAATGTCCACTAGGAATGTATGTCATGCACATGATGTGCGTGCGTGTGTAGTCAATGCACCAGTACCATTATGATTTGGAAGAATTTAATGGTGTTCTGTACATTGATAGGTGGCGAGGGATGGAGCTGGGCCGTCTGAGCCCCAGCGGTCGGATGAAAGTGCAGCACCCGTGGAAGCGCCGATGCCTCCCTCGGCAGAGGCCATACGGGTGGTGGCAGAGACAGTGCTTGCAGTGTTACAAGCACACCCAACTGGACAGGCAAGATCTGATGGAAGGCAAGAGCATGCTGCCGAGGTGGTGGAAGCGCAAGCAAGTGACGATGCCTTGTCACGTTTTATGCACTTTCACCCACCTACGTTTGGTGGCGCGCTTTCACCAACGCAGGCAGAAGATTGGTTGGCAAGAGTAAAACGGATCTTAACTGCAATCAGGACGGTCGAAGAACAGAAAGTGATGTTGGCCACTTTTCTGTTGGAGGGTGATGCGCGATTGTGGTGGGATGAGATTGAAGTACATCACTTGGCAGGTCGAGGTTTAACGGAGGTTTCCATGGATGAATTCTCGCAAATATTTTTAGCCAAGTATGTGCCAGTGTCGCAGAGGATTGCGATGGAAAATGAGTTTCTCCGCTTGGTGCAGGGTGAGCAAGATATTGATACCTACCTGCATGAGTTTACAAGATTGGGGCGATATGCGGGATCGACCTTTGCGGAGGAAGCGCGAAAGACAAATCGGTTTTATGGAGGATTGCGGGATGAATTGAGGTTGGCACTTCCGAGTTCCGTGAGCCAAGGTTTTCAGGCGTTGGTTGATACAGCTCGTGCGTTGGAGAAGGATATGAAGCGAGTACAGGAGAATAAGAAACTGGTAAGGGAAAAGTCTGAGTTGAAAGAATCGGAGTTTCGACGACAAGAGAAGAAAAGATTTAGGCCGGTGGACGTAGCTCCGTCGACTGTTTCTTCGGGGGCAACGTATGGTCCAGGACGTGTGGAGACACGTATATGTTATAAATGTGGGCAGCAAGGACACATCGCAAAATTCTGTTGGAATGTCCCTCCAGGGAGTGAGAAAAAGACGGGTGCGTCATATGAAGAAAAAGGGAAAGCAGTGGCCGAATCATCTGCACCCCGGACGCAACCTCGCTTGCATGCAATGGAAGTACAGGAGCCGCAAAGTTCAGTTGGTGACATTTGGCCTCGAGCGGTTCATTTATCGTTAAATCGTGAATTTCAAAATCGCGAGGCTGAGCAGAAGTGAGCGGTGATGTGAATGATTTCAATGTTAAGTTGTGTATGTAACTATGTGTTGCTAGCAAGTGTGATGCCTAATAGCTGATGTGCTTCACTTTTGGTTGAACTGGCTGGTTGATGGACATGATGTTGATGTATCACTTTAATAATGTTTTGATATCTATAGTTGTCGAGCTCTTGTGCTTGTGCTGGAAGCCATCAATTCGGTTATTTTGTTTTGAGGTTGTATGTGGCTGCATGTGCACAAGTGGAAGTTAAGGATGTTTGTTGTGTTGTCTATTTGGTAGTGTGTGCGGAGAATTGCGGTGTACGTTTTGGTGATGATTGTGCCTAATTGGCTATTTGAAGTCAAATTTCGAGGACGAAATTATTTGAAGGGGGGGAGGATTGTAACACCCTGAAGTCAAGAGGGTCATTTTGAGCAAAATTGGGTTCAGGATTGGGTGACACGGCCTGGGACACGGGCGTGTCCCAGGGCGTGTCAGTTGACACGGCCTGCGACACGGGCGTGTCGCAGGGCGTGTCGGGTTGTGTCGACGATCGGGCCTCGGGTGTCGATGAGTTTTGCGTGACATCGTCGAGAATGGGGCACACGGCCCAGGACACGGCCGTGTCGGATGCCGTGTCGTTTGTTCGGCGAGTATTCTCGACGATCGTCAAGTATCGGGTTTCCCGTGAGGACACGGCCTGTGACACGGGCGTGTCACAGGGCGTGTCAGTGGGCGTCGAACTCAGCTCGATGTCTCGGGTTGGGGCATGTTTGAGGAACACGGGCGTGTCCGGGTGCACACGGCCATGAACACGGGCGTGTGCCAAGCCGTGTGCCAGGCCGTGTGACGTCTCGGGTTGGATTTGGGATTATTTTCCTTGAGGCACACGGCCTCAGACACGGGCGTGTCTGAGGGTGTGTCGGGTACACGGCCGTGACACGGGCGTGTCACACGGGCGTGTACTGGTTGGATTGAGTCGGTTGTTTGCCGCTTAGGGGGACACGGCCTGTGACACGGGCGTGTCACAGGGCGTGTCAGGCCGTGTTTTAGCTTTTCTGGCCAGATCTGAGCCGTTTGTTTCCCTCTTCCTGGATCCAGTGGCTGGGCTTTGTCCAGGTGTCTAGAAGGCCGAGATTTGGAGGATAAATCCTATTATTCTCTTCTTCTTCTTCTTCTTTTCCATTCCAAGGGAGAGAGAAGAAAGGCTAAGGCAAGAGGGAAAGGGAGGAGTCTTCCAGCTGCTGTAGGAGCTGCGGAGTGCGGATCGAAGATCCGAGAGCGGATTCGTGAAGGCAGAGCCGAGGCGGTGATTTCCATCCGGCTACTTCATGGCGCCGAAGCGATCTTCAAGGGTAACGATCTCCTTCTTGGACATCGAAGTCCTTTCTCTATACATATGCTTGGAATCCTCCACCAAGAGGTGGATCGCGGAAGAGATTCCTTTGTTACGTCTGCATCTAGAGCCGGAATTATGAAGTACGGTGTAGGCATGCTGTGTGAAGCCCATCCGGACCAGTAGTCTGGATTGGTGATGCTCATGGGTAAACCGGAGAAGACTCCGTGGCTTTGATGATGTGCAAAATGGATTTTATTGTGATTAATGTATGGATGTACTGCTTGTGAGGAGGCTTTGGTGAAGCTCCTGGTTATGAGATGATCAATTGGTAGCACGCCTGGGGAGCGCGTGATAAACCCGGCTTGTTACACCACTAGGGTGGGTTGATCTAGTTAAGGAAGGGATCGATGGGCGGCAATGCTAGGGGAGCCGAGTTAAACCCGGGTTGCTGCACCACATGGTGTGGGTCGATCGGATTAGGAGGGGGACCGATGGGTAGACATTGCCTGGGGAGCTTAGATAAACCCGGCTTGCTACGCCACGGAGTGTGGGTCGGTCTGCTCTGTTTGTGATGCTGTGAGGATGGACCTCTGAGTGGCTTGGGCGGGATGTCGCCAGCCTGCGAGCTGGTGGACTAGGGCCGGTCAACCAACAAGTTAAAGCCTCGAGAGACAGCGGTGTACGACGGTGGATTCCGGTACGCCAAGAAGGTGCCCTGAGTGCACGGAGCGTTGGTGGACTCCAGCGTTTGTGATGTGATGTGTTTGTTAGTTAGTGGAATAAAGAGAATGATCCTATGATGTGATTTGGTGATGTTTGCTGATGTTTGATGAGAAAGGAAGCAATGTATACAGGGAAGGAACCACTACCCCGGGTAGGGGGTAGGGTCGTTATAATGGGTCAACAATGCTGACCGTTACTTTGTTTTCTGTGTTGGTTTGGATGATGAATTGCAGGTGCTGCGGTTTGGAAAGGATAAGTGGATTGGCTAGTCTGGTGTTCGTAGTCCCTGAAGGCGATGTGAAGAATCGTGGTTGGATTTCATGTGTGGCCGGCCTGCGTGCCGATGTACGAAACCATTGATGTGAAAGAGGAACTTGTAAGGCCATAAGGCCAGGGTGTGTGAGTTGTATACATTCCTGGTGTTGTTCTATATAAATGTGGTATTTATATGTGGGTGGACATTCTGGTTTGAGTTCATGCTAACAAGAAAAATGATGCGCTAGAATGGAATGAGTTAAGGACACGAGTAGAGTTTGATTACCACACGTGACTCCTTTGCTTGTCTGTGCTATATGGCGTGGGGCCCCGGCCGGACCCACCGTTATATATCATGTGACAGGTGGGGGGCGTTACAGCAGGTGGGTTGAGTTTCTTGGAGACTACGAGGTGGCGATTCAGTATACGCCAGGTAAAGCTAATGTGGTGGCGGATGCCTTGAGTAGGAAGTACTCGGGGCAAGGGAATTGGATCGAAGCTCATGATGAGCGGTTGGTACGGGAATGGGAGTCCCTTGGTTTGGAATGTGTTGCGAGAGGTGAGTTCGGCGTGGCTCGGTTGAACTGGATTGAAGTACAGAATGACTTGTCCGATCGCATTCGGGAAGCGACTCGGTTGGATGTGGATTTTCAACCATTTGTGTTGGAGGCTCAAACGGGCGAGAGCAGCGCCTGGGAGATGATTGATGGGATTCTGAGGAAGGACGGAAGGGTTTGTATACCGCAGTTCGGCAAACTCCGTGAGGAGTTGATGTTTGAGGCTCACTTCACAAAGTACTCCATTCACCCGGGCAGTACAAAGATGTACTTGGATATGAAGAAATCCTTTTGGTGGCCGAGGCTGAAGCGGGACGTAGCTTTGTGTATGAATCGTTGCCAGACTTGCGCCTTGGTGAAGGCCGAGTGTCAGAAGCTGGGCAGGTTCCTGAAGCCCCTTCCAATCCCTGAATGGAAATTTGATGACATCTCCATGGACTTCATTCATGGTTTGCCTAGATCGCAGTAGGGTAATGATGCTATTTGGGTGATCGTGGACCGCTTAACCAAGGTGGCCCACTTCATCCCAAATCGAAAAGAGGACAGCGTGGAGAAGCTGGTGGAGTTGTATGTTCGCAATATTGTGCGGCTGCATGGGATTCCAAAGAGTATAGTCAACGATCGAGATGGACGGTTTACGTCCAAGGACTGGAGACTGGTTCAAAAGAGTTTGGGCACGAAGCTGAAGTTCAGTACGACGTTCCATCCTCAAACTGATGGGCAAACTGAAAGAACGAACCGTACTATGGAGGATATGTTGAGAATGTGCGTTCTTGACTTCGGCAAGAAGTGGGAGGATCACCTCTTCATGGTGGAATTCGCGTACAACAACAGTTTTCAAGCAAGTATAAAAATGACGCCATATGAAGCTTTGTATGGGAGACGATGTCGAACACCGATGTCTTGGGCAGAGGCGGGAGACACCAAAATTTTGGGAAAGGAGGTGGTAGTTTACGCTTGTGATATGGTACAGACCATACAAGAGCGTATTGAAAGAAATTGTACCTAATCACCTAGAGGGGGGGGGGGTGGTGAATAAGTGACTTTAATCTTTATAAATGTTTAGGCAGATTTAATCACAGGTTTCACAGAATATACAACAACAACCACAGAAGCATACACACACAGAGTACACACAGTTTTATAGTGGTTCCCCAAGGTCTGGGTATATCCACTTTCCCCCTTTGCCTATCTAGTAGTGTACTAGATTCGGCCAAACTCCTCCACTATTCATCAGATCCTCAGATCTTACACTCAGAACCCCAACCAGGTTCCTACAACTCAGGCTCAAGGCCCTACCACTCAGTCTTCACCAAGACCTACACTCAACCTTCAACAAGGCCTACACTCAGCCCTCAACAAGGCCTACACTCAGAGAAATCAATCTCCTACACTCAGGCACACAGGCCCTACCACTCAGCCTTTATAATTTCAGGCTTACAACTCAGATCCCTAAGGATCCTACAAGAAATTAAGATTACAAAGTATAAACATACAACTCAGAATAAGAGAGAAGAGTTGATAGGTTTCTTGATGAGTTCTTGGAAGAACTCTGCTGAGATCAACCTCCCTTGGCTTCCTTCAAAGCTTCTTGAATGTAGAACACATTGGGGTTGATTCTCTATGCAGCTGATCTTCAATCACTGCAACTTAAGATTCAGATCTCAATCTGAAACCTTCTTCACAGCCTAGTTCAACAGATGTCTTCTTGGAAGGAGCTCTCTCTCTCTCCAACTACTTAGATCTTCACTTGAATTGATTCTTCAATGAATTGCTTGATCTATTTTTCAATCCTCTTTGATGTGTTAATCATCTTCTGTTGTTGACAGAATAAGCCTTTATATAGGCCTTCTTCATGGTGACCGGCTGATCCGATTTCTAACGACTTTCTGACAACTCTGACAGTTGCAGTAGACCGGCTGGAATGACAGCTATCATGTCATCCAGTCACTTCTTGAATTTTCTATAACTGTCTGAAAGTGTCGAGACAGTCTGTCTTTAAGTGTCGACATAAGTAGACTAAGTGTCGACACTAGCCTTCATGGTGTCGACACAACTCCTTGTGTTGTAGAAATTACTTCTCGACACAGCTTCTTCATCATGTGTCGACACTGATAATGTGTGTCGACACAACTCCTTGTTCTTCAGTACTTTGTTGATTTCTTGTAAGTGTCAACACAACTCCTTTGTGTCGACACATCTTCTTGTGTTGAACTTGTTAAGTGTCGACACATCTTCTTGGTGTCGACACATGCCTTCTATTTTGATACTTTTGCTGAGTGTCGACACATCTGCTTGGTGTCGACACTTGTACTTAGACTTCATTGAAATTTGCTGAGTGTCGACACAGCTCCTTGTGTCGACACTTTCTTCATGTGTTAAGTCTTTTGCTGTGTGTCGACATATTCTTCATTATGTCGACACTTGTACTTAAACTCTGTTGAAGTTTGCTGAGTGTCGACACAGCCTCCTAGTGTCGACACTTGTACTTGAATATTGTTGTTGTTTTGCTGAGTGTCGACACAGCCTCCTAGTGTAGACACTTTCTGATGTCGACAAAGTTCCTCTGGGTGTCGACACTGCTTCTAAGTGTCGACACAGCTTCTCTGGACATTTCTTCATTGAGTGTCGACACAGCCTGTATGTGTCGACACTTTCCTTCTGGTGTCGACTCTGCATCCCTGGTGTCGACACAATTACTCCAAGTGTCGACAATGCTTCTCTGGGTGTCGACACAAGTCTTCTTAAGTGTCGACACTTTTCTTCTGGGTGTCGACACATGGACTTAGAATCTTTTAAGCTTTCCCTGCAATTACTTAACCTGCATAAGGTAACTCAAAACACATCAAATACATTTTGATGTATATCATTGAGTAGGGTGAGGCTTCTTCAAATCAGGTACATTTATTCCAATATACCTAACAATCTCCCCCTATTTGGAGAAGTCATAACCCTTAGTAAATGATATACACCATACATAACAAATTCACAGTATGATGTAAAACAGGATTATGTAACAGGGTAAGTACATAAACATGTATAAACAAAACATGTATACTCAAATTTCTCAGAACATTAATGTAATAGATTTAACATATATCACATTATTCTAACAACTTCAACATATTCATTATTCAAAAGTTTATAGAGAGTTTAAAATCAAATGATTACACAAAGTAAACTTAAGAAAAATTCTATCATATTGCTGCTCAGGCTCCTTGATCACAATGCCCTTTCCAGATTGTATCTTTGCTTGGACAGGAGCTTCAGTATCTTCATCAGCAGCAGGCTTCTTTCCTTTAAGATCCTTCTTTTTCAAATCTTCAGCTTTGATCTTCTGCCTTTCAAAGTAATGATAAGGCTTAGGAAAGTACTTGCTAGGCTCCTGCGCATTAGGAGGTAGCTTTCCCATATTAGCCTTTCTTCTATACTGCACAATGGCCTCTTGCCTTGTCTCATGCTTCCTCCACTCCAGTTTAGAATACCACTTGTTTCTATCCTGGATATTGTCCTTGGCAGCCTTCCATGCAGTTAAAATGATATTCCTGGAGGTGGGGCTCCATTGTTCAAAATCAGGCCTAAGTTCAGCTTGCTCTCTGAACCTTTTCTTAGATAATGCAGTCTCTTCTTCATTCAGCAAAGCCTCTTGTTCTTTCAAAATTGCCTCTGGCACTGGCTGAACAACTTTCTCAATAATGACATTCTGAATTCCTTTAGGAGGACTATACATTGATTGTATGTCTTGATATATCATATCAAAATCTGGTGGAGGGTATATCACTTGAGCAACTTCAGCTGGCTCCCCTCCAAGATATGCAGGATTAATTCCAGACTCTGCCACATTATCATCATCACATAATGGAGGATATCCAAGGGTGGCTCTGATGGAATTTGAAATCCACTTTGCATGATCAGAGCTGGCTTTGACTAACACCCTCTCCGCCTTTATGGCTTCTCTTTCAATGTGATCTCTTAGATCATCTTTCTGGAATCTTATCTGTGCATTCAGATAATTTACTCCATCCTTGTAGAAAGGTTTCAACCTTTGTAGCTTTTCAGTTATTAACTTCTCGGAATCCTGAAGTGCAGAAGTAACAACAGTTAAGCTCTCTTACAATGCTTTGTCAAATTCTTCTTTTGCAGTGGTCATGGCTGTAGTCTGACCAGTAACTATATTCTTCATTTCTGGTACTATTGCATTGTGTGAAGCAGTGAGATTGTCATTCATTCTCAGCTGGTTCTCCAGGACATAGCCTTGCTTCACTGCAATTTCATCCACTTGAGCTTTGATCTTCTCTTGATGAGTTGCTAGATAGACTACTGCATTTTCTCCCTTTTAAAAGCAGTCAGTCATCTCTTTCTTATTCAGATTCATTTCAAATCTGATAGACTTAATATATTGTGCCAGATCAAATTTCAATGACTTATGCCCTTCATCCATATAAGATTGCAAAGCCTGTCTTTGCTCATCCATCTTTATCTGTAATGTAACCATCAGAGAGCTGAAATCTGTAGATGGGGCAGGCTGTGGTGCAGGCTGTGGTGCTATTGTTTGTAAAGCTTTCTTATATGTCTGGCTCCTTCTCTTGAAAACTTGAAATTTTCTCTTCTTGGCTCTTGCAGGCTCTTCATCTTCAGAAGCAGATGTGCTTGCAATATCAACCCTGTCCTTAGGACTTGGAGGTAACTCCTTCTCAGTCCTTGGTGGTTGCTCAGCTTCCTTTTGCTACTCAATCTCTTTGCCTGCAGTGTCCTCTATATTCTCCACTTGCTCCCCCTCAACATGAGCTTTCTCCCCCTCAGCAGCAGCACTTTCTTTCTCAAAGTCAGTTTGTAGAAGATTTGGGAATAGCTCTTCTAGGGTAAATTCTTGTTGAGGATGGGGTGGAGAAACTCTTATCTCATCAACAACTTGATTAGCAACAGATGTGTCTTCCATGACAACATCTTGGGGTTGGCTATGTGTTTGTGTTTGCTGAGTAACATTAGGTAATCTGTCAGTCATATCTTCATTTACAATAGAGAAATCTAATTGGTTGATTTCAGTTATTACCTCAAGTATTGTGTGGGTAGCTTGTTCACTCTCTAGTGGAGTTGGTTCTTCCACCAGTAGAGGCTCCCCCTGGATGGAATCTAGGTTAACTGGGCTAGCTTGTGGTAGCTCCCCCTGCCTTGATGCATCTTCTTGTCTAGCAGGTGATTGGCCAGCATTTCCTGTATCTTCTTCATCATGAGTGAACACTACATGCTCTTTAGAGCTGCTTGATGATTCTTGAGCCACAGGGGCTGTCTTTTTCTTCTTCTTCAGAGGTGTTTCCTTCTCAGGAGTTGGCATTTCCTTGGTCAAGACTCTATCCCACCTAGAGAAGATTCTCAAATCCATTCTCTTCATATGGTTAATCTTAGTTCCAGCTGCTTGACTCATGACCTCTGGTATACTACCACCTAGGTAAAGACTTAGAATTCTACCAATATTGGGCTTCTTCAAACTCACTTTATCTTCTCAAACAATACTGCAGACCAATCAGTATTAAGTTGGAAGATTAACCTTGTCATTAGATTGAACATATAAGCTGAAATCCTGTCATGTCCTCCAGACTTACACAGGATAACCTTGCCAACAATCTCAGATAAGAATTTGCCTTGCATGTTCATTCCTTTTCTATTGAATACAGATCCTATCTTCAGGTTGGAGTCCAGTCCACACCATGTTAGTGCTTCTCTAGTCTTAGAAGCAGAAACATCATCTTCTTCCTTAGTCCTTGGTAGTTGCAGTACCTTTCTCAGACTCATAGGAGAGACCTTCACCTTTTCCCCATGAACTCTTGACTTAATCTTGAGTCCTGATTCATCTAGTGTTGCTCCATTCAGAAATTCCAGGACTTCCTTCTTGCAGATCTTAATTGGTTCTGAAACAAGAAATTCTAATCCAGTCTCTGCGATTAGGGTTATCACGCCTTTGATATCAGGTTCCGCGTCATCAAATGCGTGGCACACGAGTTCATATCCTTCATTCACATTCTCTTCTAGCTTGGGCGCCATTAGGGTTTGAAGAAATTTGAATTAGAGAAGAGAGATGTCAACGCACAAGTTTGGTCTCGAAACTTTGGTGAGCGTGTCGACAGACAAAGGCAAAAACCTATTTATACCTTTCTAGAATCGAAGATTAAAGGGCGCGTCAAAATACTCAAATTGTTTCGACACTGTTGAAAAGTGTCGACACAGACTTATAATATCTCGACAACTATGTGTCGACACAAGTATAGTCGACAGAATATATGTGTCGACACTTGTTTATGTGTCGACACCGCTTAGCTCGACACTTTGTCAAGACTTTACCAGACTAATGTTGAGTAAATCCTAAGTGTCGACACCACCTTAGATGTGTCGACACCTACTATTTATGTGTCGACACTAATTCTCTTAAGTGTCGACACAGACTGTCTAGATGTGTCGACACCATTTCTCTGAAATGTCGACACCACTTTTATGTGTCGACACAGGCAACTCTGTGTGTCGACACCTTTTTACTTAGCCAATTTTGAAAACTTATTCTAAGTTTATCATACCTAATTCAATTTTGAACCTATTGAATTTGGTTTCATCTAAGGGCTTAGTATACATGTCAGCTAGTTGATTATCTGTATTTATATATTCTAGTGAAATATCTCCTTTTTCCACATGTTCTCTTAGAAAATGGTATTTTATTTCTATGTGCTTAGTCCTACTATGGGAGACAGGATTGTTTACAATAGAAATAACACTAGTAGAATCACAAAATAGAGGTGTTCTACTTACTTGTATACCATAATCTTCTAGCTGATGTTGTATCCATAGTAGTTGAGCACAGTAACTTCCTGCAGCCACATACTCTGATTCTGCTGTGGAGATAGCCACACTTGTTTGCTTCTTGCTACTCCATGATATTAGTCTTCCACCTAGGAATTGACAGGTACCTGTTGTACTTTTCCTATCTTCCTTGCATCCTGCAAAATCTGCATCTGAATAACCTGTCAGTTCAAAGTCTCCATTCCTAGGGTACCACAGGCCTAGATTAGGAGTGCCCTTAAGATATCTCAGTATTCTTTTGACTGCTGTCAAATGAGATTCTTTAGGGCAATCTTGGTACCTAGCACAGACACATGTAGCATACATGATATCTGGTCTACTTGCAGTCAAATATAATAGGGAGCCAACTATCCCTCTATACAAAGTCTCATCTACAGGTTTCCCTGCATCATCTTTGCTAAGAGACATACTTGACCCCATAGGAGTTTTCATGGTACTGGATGATTCCATACCATACTTCCTTATCAATTCTAAGGTGAACTTAGACTGGCATATGGATAAACCATTCTCAGTCTGTCTAACTTGGAGACCCATGAAGAACTTAAGTTCCCCCATACTGCTCATTTCAAATTGTCCTTGCATTAGTTTTGCAAACTTTTTACAAAGATAGCTTTCTGTAGACCCAAATATGATGTCATCTACATATATTTGGACTAGTATGATCTTGCCTCTAGATTCCCTAAGGAATAGAGTCTTGTCTATTTTCCCCCTTGTGAATTTATTCTCAATGAGGAAACTAGACAGGTTTTCATACCAAGCCCCAGGGGCTTGTTTTAACCCAAACAAAGTCTTTCTAAGTCTATAAACATAATTAGGTTTAGTTGAATCAACAAAACCTGATGGCTGTTCCACATACACTTCTTCCTTCAGATTTCCAGTTAGAAAAGCTGACTTGACATCCATTTGGTATACTTTAAACCCTTGATAGGTTGCATAGGCCAAAAACATCCTTATTGCCTCCATTCTGGCTACTGGAGCAAAGGTTTGATCAAAGTCAATACCTTCTTCCTGCCTATATCCCTTAGCAACCAGTCTTGTTTTGTTCTTTACAATAACTCCATGTTCATCCATCTTATTCCTAAAGATCCACTTGGTTCCAATTATGTTGTGGTCTTTTGGTTTAGGAACAAGCTCCTAGACTTTGCATCTCTTGAGCTGATTCAGTTCCTCTTGCATAGCCTCAATCCAATGAGGGTCTAGGATAGCTTCTTCAAACTTCTTTGGTTCTACCTGGGATAGAAAACTTGAGTAGAGTACTGAAGTTAGATTTCTGCTCCTTGTTTGTACCCCTTGTCTTAGATCACCAATAATTTGATTAGCTGGATGATCTTTTAGATGTCTATTTGCTGGAGGTAGCCTGTCTTCAGGTTGTACTCCTTCAGCTTCTTCAACTTGCTGCACTCCTTGGTCTTCTTCTGTATCAGGTGTATCTAATACTCCCCCTGGACAACAACCACTATCTTCTACTTGCTGTCTTGCAGTAGGTCCTTCTTCTATAGTGAGCTTGTCCATCTTCTCAGTCACACTTGTGGAGCTGCAAATACTTCTAGACAATTCATTGTTAATTAGTCTAGCTTCATCAAATACTACATGTACTGATTCTTCTACAACTTGAGTAGTCAAGTTGTAGACCCTATAAGCCTTACTGTTGTTGTTGTACCCAACAAAAATCCCCTCTTGGGATTTGGCAGCAAACTTGGTTAAGTAAGACTTACCATTGTTAAGTATATAGCATTTACAACCAAAGATCCTGAAATAGGATAGGTTTGGTTTTCTGCCTTTCACAATCTCATAGGGGGTCTTATTGTGGCTCTTGGTGATAGTATCCATATTAATTACATGGCATGCAATGTTTACTACCTCAGCCCAGAAATATTTAGGGAGAGATGTGTCACTTAATATGGTTCGACCAGCCTCAATCAAGGTTCTATTTTTCCTTTCAGCAATGCCATTTTGCTGAGGTGTTCTTGGTGAAGAAAATTCCTGAAATATCCTAAACTCTTCACATAGCTTTGCCATACTATCAGACTGGAATTCAGTACCATGATCACTTCTTATTTTGACCACTGTACTATCTAACTCATTCTGAATTTGTTTGACAAAACTATAAAAGATAGTAGGAGTTTCAGATTTCTGTCTAAGGAAGAACACCCAAGAAAACCTTGAGTAGTAATCTACAACTACAAATGTGTAGACCTTCCTACCTAGGCTGTGAACTGGCATAGGACCAAATAGATCCATATGCAAGAGGTATAAGCACCTCACAGCATCTTTGTTTTCAATGCTATTAAAGGTAGATCTAGTCTGCTTGCCCTTTTGACAAGCTGAGCATATCCCATCTTTAATACACTTAACCTGAGGACCATTCCTCACTAACTCTTTGCTATAGAGTTGGCCAATTGTCTTGTAGTTAAGATGGGCTAGCCTCTTGTGCCATTTGACATAATGAGAGACTTTCTCATCAGCTATAAGACACACATGAGAAACATTGTTCTCACACATAATGTCTAGACAATAGACAT
This sequence comes from Platanthera guangdongensis, assembly GCA_039583875.1. Taxonomy (NCBI): domain Eukaryota; kingdom Viridiplantae; phylum Streptophyta; class Magnoliopsida; order Asparagales; family Orchidaceae; genus Platanthera; species Platanthera guangdongensis. The sequence continues at coordinate 82,731,828 of CM077166.1, forward strand.
TTCTCTTCCAGTAACTAGTCAGAATGATCACTTGATCATTTGATCTCCTGATATGACAACCATCTTTGACAAATGAGATGTCATATCCTAAATCACTCAGCTGACTTATACTAATGAGGTTGTGTTTCAAACCTTTAACATAAGACACTTGAGTAATTGTTATAAGGTTGCTAGAAATGTTACCAAAACCTTTGATGATTTCTTTTTCAGAACCACCAAAGGTGACTTTAGGACCATCCTTGATTGCTGTGTAGTCCTTTAGCAATCCCCTAGTTCCAGTCATGTGCCTGGAACATCCGCTGTCCAAGTACCATATTGTGACATGGTCACTTGGACTCACCTGCAAAACAGATTAGTTAACCTTAGAACCCAAAGAATTCTTGTGTCCTTGGTGCTGGTTAGTTTGCCTCTTAACAAAACTACCTGTAGCTTTTCTAGCAGGCAGATTGCTCCTCACCTTGGCACTTGAATTGTGCCAACAGTCCATGACAAAGTGGCCTACCTTGCCACAACACCAGCACTCCAATCTGTTGAACCTTTGCTTTGGTACAACCCTGGCTGTTCTATCTACAGCAGGCTTATTGAGTACTGGGACTTTGCCCTTAGACTTGGACTTTATAGTCCTTATAGGTTTTGTAAACCCTAATCCAGTTTTACCCTTTTGATGTCCAAATTCATCTATCGAAGATAGAACAGACTTTGGTTTAGAAAACCATGCTACTATATCTCTCTCTTTCTAAAGACTAATCTCCAGATTTCTGATTTGATCATTCTTGAATGTAATAGTCCCCATCTGAATAACAGTAACGTTCTTCAGTTTGGCTATTTCATTTAGTTTCTGATCAAGCAACTTATCAAAATCTGTTGCAGCCACTTTGAGATTAGCAATCTCCTTAGCCTGACTCTTCGCCAAGGATTTCCTTTTCTTCAAATCTTGCAATACTACTCTATATTCATCAATTAATTGATGAATGTCTCCTTCAGATTCAGATTCACTCTCATCACATGATGTTGATGAATCTTATTCTGATGCAGTACTAGAAATTGAACTAACTGAACAATTTTTTACCTGACTAGGTCCAGGCTGCTCCTGGAATTTATGTCCTTCTGATAAGGCCATCAGTCCCTGGCACTTATTGTCCTCTTGTTCATATATTGAGTTCATTAATTGGATGAACTCATCTTCTTCTTTTTCAGCAAACAGTCCAATGTAAGCTTCAGCTTCTGAATCAATTTCTGAAGAAGACATATCTGACAGACTTTTGTCCTTCTTTGCAACAAAGGACCTTTCCTTTTTGCCGTTGATTTGAGTCTTCTTCTTATCAGTTGACTCTTTCCTTTTCTCTGGACAGTCAGCAACAACATGTCCTTGTCTGTTACAACAATAACAAACTATCTTTGAAGATGTAGTTCTACTTGACTTGGGCTTTCTCCTGTCATTCTTTGATGACTTCTGTGAAGTGGATGGCTTAGACCTCCACTGTTTCTTCTTTAGGAACTTCTGAAAATGTCTTGTGAAAGCTGCAAAGTCCTCATCACTCTCACTATTTTCAGAATTCTTACTTTCTGACTCATCTGTCTCAGTCTCAGTAACTTTTGGGGGTGGAGATGGAGACTTACTTTTATATTTCTTGGTGGCTTCTGTCCTGAATGCCAAAGCTCTTTCTTTATGCTCAAGTCTTGTAGTCTTCTCTTCCTCTTTCCTAACCATTAGCTGCATTTCATAGGATAACAGCTTTCCAAACAATGTTGGAGGAGGAATATCTGCTAACTTGGCCATTTCCCTTATGGCACAAATCTTAGTATCCCAGTCTTTAGTTAGGGATCTCAAGAACTTATCATTCAGCTCATAATTGCTGAATTCTCTTCCATAGGACATCAACTCATTGACAATCCTATAGAATTTCTTGTAGCATTCTGTTATACTATCAGACCTGCCTTGTCTGAAGCTCTCATATTCTTGGTTTAATAATGACTTTATGTCCTGTCTAACTTCTTCAGAACCCTCCATGTTCACTATCAGTGTGTCCCACATTTCCTTTGATGTTTTACAGTGTTTCAAATTCTGGAATGTGGCATCATCTATTGCACTCACAATAATATTGTGGGCCCTCTTGTCCATGGTGGCCAGAATAATCTCATCTTTGGTCATCTCTGAAAAGTCCTTAGGGGTTCTCTGATTTGCATCCAGGACTGATACTTTTATAGGCACATATGGCCCTTCTTTGACTGTGATATAGATTCTAGGGTCAGAGGCTTCCATAAATAGTCTAACCCTTTCTTTCCAGATGCCAAAAATCTCCTTTCTACAAATTGGCAACTTCATGGATCCAAGTTCTTTGTGATTCTCTGTGGAACCCATTTTCTTGATTTTCTTGATTCTGCACTTGAGTATACTGAATCTGCCAATAGGATCTTTTACTCAGAAAGTTATGTCCTTTTTGAGTAACCTGGCTCTGATTCCACTTGAAAGAAATTGTACCTAATCACCTAGAGGGGGGGGGGGGGTGGGGTGAATATGTGACTTTAATTTTTATAAACTTTTAGGCAGATTTAATCACAGATTTCACAGAACATACAACAACAACCACAGAATCATACACACACAGAGTACACACAGTTTTATAGTGGTTCCCCAAGGTCTGGGTTCATCCACTTTCCCCCTTCGCCTATCTAGTAGTGTACTAGATTTGGCCAAACTCCTCCACTATTCCTCAGATCATCAGATCTTACACTCAGAACCCCAACCAGGTTCCTACAACTCAGGCTCAAGGCCCTACCACTCAGTCTTCACCAAGACCTACACTCAGCCTTCAACAAGGCCTACACTCAGCCCTCAACAAGGCCTATACTCAGGGAAATCATTCTCCTACACTCAGGCACACAGGCCCTACCACTCAGCCTTTATAATTTCAGGCTTACAACTCAGATCCCTAAGGATCCTACAAGAAATTAAGATTACAAAGTATAAACCTACAACTCAGAATAAGAGAGGAGAGTTGACAGGTTTCTTAATGAGTTCTTGGAAGAACTCTGCTGAGATCAACCTCCCTTGGCTTCCTTCAAAGCTTCTTGAATGTAGAACACAGTAGGGTTGATTCTCTATGCAGCTGATCTTCAATAACTGCAACTTAAGATTCAGATCTCAATCTGAAACCTTCTTCACAACCTGGTTCAACAGCTGTCTTCTTGGAAGGAGCTCTCTCTCTCTCCAACTACTTAGATCTTCACTTGAATTGATTCCTCAATGAATTGCTTGTTCTATTTTTCAATCCTCTTTGATGTGTTAATCATCTTCTGCTGTTGACAGAATAAGCCTTTATATAGGCCTTCTTCATGGTGACCGGCTGATCCAGTTTCTAACGACTTTCTGATAACTCTGATAGTTGCAGTAGACCGGCTGGAATGGCAGCTGTCATGTCATCCAGTCACTTCTTGAATTTTCTGTAACTGTCTGAAAGTGTCGAGACAGTCTGTCTTTAAGTGTCGACACTGATAGACTAAGTGTCGACACAAGTAGACTAAGTGTCGACACTAGCCTTCATGGTGTCGACACAACTCCTTGTGTTGTAGAAATTACTTCTCAACACAGCTTCTTCATCATGTGTCGACACTGATAATGTGTGTCGACACAACTCCTTGTTCTTCAGTACTTTGTTGATTTCTTGTAAGTGTCGACACAACTCCTTTGTGTCGACACATCTTCTTGTGTTGAACTTGTTACGTGTCGACACATCTTCTTGGTGTCGACACATGCCTTCTGTGTTGATACTTTTGCTGAGTGTCGACACATCTGCTTGGTGTCGACACTTGTACTTAGACTTCATTGAAATTTGCTGAGTGTCGACACAACTCCTTGTGTCGACACTTTCTTTATGTGTTAAGACTTTTGCTGTGTGTCGACACATTCTTCATTATGTCGACACTTGTACTTAAACTCTGTTGAAGTTTGCTGAGTGTCGACACAGCCTCCTAGTGTCGACACTTGTACTTGAACTTTGTTGTTGTTTTGCTGAGTGTCGACACAGCCTCCTAGTGTCGATACTTTCTGATGTCGACAAAGTTCCTCTGGGTGTCGACACTGCTTCTAAGTGTCCACACAGCTTCTCTGGACAATTCTTCATTGAGTGTCGACACAGCCTGTATGTGTCGACACTTTCCTTCTGGTGTCGACTCTACATCCCTGATGTCGACACTGCTTCTCTGGGTGTCGACACAAGTCTTCTTAAGTGTCGACACTTTTCTTCTAAGTGTCGACACATGGACTTAGAATCTTTTGTGCTTTCCCTGCAATTACTTAACCTGTACAAGGTAACTCAAAATACATCAAATACATTTTGATGTATATCATTGAGTAGGGTGAGGCTTATTCAAATCAGGTACATTTATTCCGATGTACCCAACACATATGAAGGTGGCGCAAGACAGACAATCAAAATACTTTAATGCTCGTCACCAAAAGTTGGAGTTTGCGGTAGGTGATTGGGTCTATTTGAAGATCAAACCGTTGAAAGGCATCTCACGGATTCACCGACTCAAGAAGTTGACTCCAAGGTTTTTGGGGCCTTTTGAAGTTGTTGAACGGGTGGGAGAAGCAGCCTATCGGTTCGCGTTGTCCGCAGAGCTGAGTGGATTGCATGACGTCTTCCATTTCTCCGTCTTGAGGAAAGCCTTGGTGGAGGCTAGTGTGGTGATCGAGCCGGCATCGGTGCCGATAGAAGAAGAGTTGAGGACGCGAGTCCGTCCGATTGCTATAGAGGATTCGGAGACTCGGCAGTTGCTGAATAAAGAGGTTAAACTCGTGAAAGTCCGATGGGACAACTGCGGTCGAGAGGAGTTCTCTTGGGAGCGAGAACAGGCCATGCTAGAAGAGTATCCAGAACTCTTCATTTCAGGTACAAGTTAAGTTTTTGTTCCCTTTTGTTTTGTAATTTCCGGACGAAATTCTGTTAAGTGGGGGGGGGGAGAGTTGTAACACCCCAGTTTTGGAGAAAAGGTCGATTTGCATTTCTGGATAATTTTTGGTTTCTCACAGGGGGCACACGGCCCGGGACACGCCCACATGGGCGTGTCCCGGGCCGTGTCAGGCCGTGTCGACGACTTGGCCGCGTGGTCGACACTTTGCGCTCGACGATGTGTCGAGACAGGGCACACAGCCTGCGACACGGGCGTGTCGTAGGGCGTGTCGCGCCTGTGTCGACACTCGGCCCAGGGTGTCGACATTTTTGCTCGACCAGGTGTCGAGACAAGGCACACGGCCTAGGACACAGGCGTGGCCAAGGCCGTGTGGGACTATCGACGAGCTTCAGTCGATGATGTTCACTCGACGAGTGTCAAGTGTCGAGTGTCGAGTGTCGAGACTGGGGCACACGGCCTGTGACACGGGCATGTCCCGCTTGGTCGACGATCTTCGCTCGACATTTTTCCACGGTGTCGACACAAAGGCTGTCGACCAGTGTCGAGACTTGGCACACAGCTTGGGACACCGGCGTGTCCCAGGCCGTGTCCCTTCTCGAGATGTTTTCGGGGCCGTGTCGTTGGAGGCACACGGCCGGCCACACGGCCATGTTAGTGGGGACACGGGCGTGTCGGGTCGAACATGGGCGTGTCGGATGCCCGTGTGCTGTTCCAGGCGCATCAATTTGAGATAGCAAATGGGGGACACGGCCATGGACACGGGCGTGTGCCAGGCCGGGTTCGGCCCAGGTATTTTATTTTTCAGGCGGATCGTGGCCATTCTTCCCCTGATTTTAGGATCTGACGGTTCAGAACTGTTCTTTGGGAGTTAAGTCCGAGAATAGGGTTGGAAACCCTCATTCTTCTTCAAGCTTTTCTCTTACTAATTTCTAGAGAGAAGGGAGAGCAAGGAAGAAGGAGAAGGAGGGTTTGGGCTGTAGGAGAGGTTTCGGTGCTCCAAATCGCGAGCCGAGTCCAGATCCGTGGAGGCTAGATCTTTGCGAAGGTTTTCATCCGGCTATTTTGCCATGGCAAGGAAGAGGAGTCAGAAGGTAACGACACTTCTCCTCTCGATCTTAGGATGCATGTCTTTAGCATCTTTTCTTTTTAGTTTTTGGGCACCAAACACTCAAATGAGAGGGGTTTTGGGTTGCCAAGGTTCAAGAGGAAGCTCCGGGTTGATTGAGTCTGTCCCCGACATATTTTGCATTAGAGATCCGCTCCGTTAGTGGATTAGGCATGGTGGGTGAAGCCGTAGTCGCGACCGTTAGTCCGACTCAGTGATGTTGCATACGAACGTTAAGGATTCGTAGAGATTCCGTCGCGACAAGATGCCGTTTGTGATGTGGTGATGTTTCCCCCTTTTTCTCAAGTGAGTACGTGTAGTCGGAACTGGACAAGGTTAGCTCCTCGTGGTGGTAGATGGTTTCCTTGGTGGACAAGTTTAGCTCCGCATGAGTTGTAGATGTTTCCTTGGTGCGCGGGAACGCTGCAGTACAAATGAGGGACTAGGGTGGAATTGTCTTGGTTTGTGATGTGAGAAGGCGTGGCTATGTCTCCGTGGTCGGCTGGCTATCCCGTGACGTTCACGTCATGTGTGGAGAGTGTCCCGGCGAGACTAGTCCCCTTCTGTGAGACTGACGAGAATGTCAAGCATGGGGACAAGCCCGGGCAATGAGGCCATGAGCGGGTGGGGTCCGGCAAGGCTTCTTAGAATCGGTCAGTTTTGTGTTTGTTGGAATCCTGACATGAGACGTCAGAGCTTGAGGCAATCCCGGGTCTAAGACCTTGAGCGGGTGGGGCCTTTGCAAGAGTTCCATGTGGCGGCCTGTGTGCCGATGAGGGGAATGGTTTTACCCCTTTGTTTGCGGCTTTATGCCAATGGGGAATCGATGAGTACCCATATAATGTGAAGATGTGCTAGATGCATACGCGATAGGGTGCCTTTGGTGAAACCTGGGTTGTTACATACATGATTGCATAAGTAGGCCCTTTTTATTATATGCTCAACCAGTAGAGACAATGTATGATGTGTGTGACATCCAAGCCTGTTTCTGTAGCTGCTTTTCTTGCTTATGATTATTTCATACGAAGTGCTAACTTGCAGGTTGGAGGGGTACCCCGGGGTCCGTTAGGGGCGGCCAGGAGGAGATGTGTTGTTACACAGTTTGAGGTCAGCCTTTGCTGACCCACGTTACTAATAAATTTTACAGGGCAAGGATAGCATCCAGGAGCTAGCTCGCCGGCCAGAAAGGCCTAAGATTCATGAAGTGCTTCTCTCTTTTGTAGTTCTACTTATATGATGCTGTATGTTTGAGATTCATGTTGTCCGGCTTGCATGCCGAGGTAGACTAGGAGTGCTATGCACTTTCTTTATTGATGTATTATTTGAGTATTGGACACTTGTTGTAAGGCCATAAGGCCATTTGTTTTACTCTTCTTGTAGTGGATAGCTTCTTGTCTTGCTTGTGTTTCCGCTGTGTTGTGCAAAGTGTTTTGAGTGTGGGTAGCTATATCAACTTATAATACTAAAGCTGTGGCTTCCGTATGTTGTGGGGCCCCGGCCGGACCCATATTATACGGTCATTATAGGGGAGGTGTTACATGTACCGCAGAAATAATCAAAAAAAGTTGGTGTGGAAAACCATAAACACTCATGGGTTGACCGTTGTCCATCTTGAAGTCCAAGTGCTTAACCTTGCACTGGATGACCGCATCATATTTGGACAACCAGTCCATCCCAAAATCACATCAAAATCTTCCAAGTATATCACCTTGAGATCAACAATGGCTAGAAAATCTCATAACAGAATCAGATAACACTGAACGTCTTGGTCTGATACCACAGATTCGCTAGAGGGAAACTTGACACAAAACGCGTCGCCAACAAGATCGAGGGTCAAAATGTGAAACTCTATGAAGGTTCTAGCCACGAGCGAGTGGGTAGCACCAGAATCGAAAAGAACATGCGCCCAATGGTTCTTGACCTTAAACTTTCCTATAAAATAGAATACGCAACTAAGGGAACGAACGTCGAAACTACAAGAAAAATTAAAAGCTGGAACTAGGTTAGAATCTAACCTGAAATCACTTGAGAAGATGTCTGAGCTTCCTCCAATGACACCATGTTCAACTTGCCCTTCCTCTTGTCAAAAAGCTGCAGTGGTGGTAAAGCCTGAAGTGGAACTGGCTACAATAGGGGGTGAGCCTGCTGGCACTTCGACCTGAAATGTCCTTCTTGCCCGTACTAAAAGCAACCTCTTCTCTTTCTCCAACAATGGGCAGCATCGTGCCCCTTTTTATTACACGCAGAACAGACTAAATCTCTGAGAACTCTAGATCACATTAACTTGCTCCTGCTTCTGTGCTCCAATCCTCTTGAAGCATTTTTCGAACGGATGGCCTGGCCGGCCACAGAAACTGCATATATCCTAACTTATTTTCCTCCATGCAATGCCGAATTCTTGGAAACTCTTACCATCACCGGTCTTCCTCTTATCCTTTCTCATTTGCTGACCTCGATTCTTGGCATTATAAATCACCTTAACCTTTATAGCAGCCTCCACAACTTCAGCATAGCTTTCAAATCCATAGGCACGAGCTAGCTATTCAATGTCATTCCTAATACCACCGAGAAATTATTTAACTCGGTTAGACTCTGAAGACACCATGTTCGGGGAAAATCAGCTCAATTTGATGAACTCCACCTCGTACTCAGTAACAGTAAGCTGCCTTTGCTTAAGATGTAGGAAATCATTCATCAAATTGTCTCTCTCGACCGATGGAAGAAACGTTTTCAGCAACAACTCCTTAAAGGATTCCAATGAACACCAATCTTTATGGTTCTCCTTCTCTCTCAGCCACTAACTCTTAGCAAGTCCCTTGAGCTGACACGCATCGACTATTATCCTCTGGTTCACTAAAACTCCCGAGTAAGCAAACATCTCCTCGATGGCTATTATCCAATCATTCAAAGCCATAAAATTTGCTCTACCGTCATAAGTGGGGGTCCTAGTCTCTAGAAATGTGAAATTAACGTCATCTCTGGTGGCAACAACACCGGGAGAACCAGAGGAGCAAGTGGGACATGAACAGGAACAGTCTGACCCACCATAGGGTCTTGTACTCTTAGCAATTGTCCTGACAAAACTGATAATAATGCTTGGATCTGCGACTGCATCTCCACCATCTGTCTAGATAAAGTCTCATTACTCTGCCACAGACTTTTGATCACCGCTTCGCTCTACACACTTGAAAACTAGCCCTCCAACTAGGGAGTCGACCTAGTCGCCACACGCTTAGTCACCATTCTAATAAAGCAACGAACACAAATCAAAACCTAGCTCAACTGGTAGCACCAAACAACATAGTCCAGACAAAACATACTTATGTACTTGCTCATGCTGCTAACTTGCTCTGGGATTTTCAATAATGATGTCGTGCCTAAACTTAGGATGATACACCATCATCCTGTTGACTCATATGCTTAAACCATGAATGCATGAATTTTTTATTCTTTTTGACTCAAAACCATGTGTGTACATTTGTCATCATGTAAATCTTTAGCTTGGTATGCGTGCTGATACAATGTTATGTCATGCATGTTGTGTTATGCAATCTAAAAAGGCCTTAATGAATGTTATGAGCGGCGTTGATAGGTTAAAACTCCAAAAATAATTACGGTCATGCAGTGACCCGGCGGTTTTATTTAAGTAAAGCGGAAGTGGTTTTATTTAGAAAACGGGGCACGCATATTTATTTATTTGGATATAAAATGGGTTAGATCGAGTTTTAACGAAAAGAGGCAAGTGCACCTATCGTGAGTAGTACAGGATATTCCGGGTGGAATATCGAGGTCGTATTGTTCTCGGGGTCGGTTCAATTATTTCTACTCTTCCCTAGAGGGGACTATTATTTTACCGATAATTAACTTGTCGGGTTATATTTTATATATAATAAAAAGACAGAAAATGGCAGAAAGAAAATGAAAGCATGAAGGTGGTGCTGATGAAGATCTTAGCTCGTGGGCACCAAAAAGAATTTGAACTAAAATATACTTTTAATAAAAAGAGCTCCTAAGTTTCTAATTAATTAAGGCGGAGACTTGGCCGTGGAGGTTCCACTAGAATGACCTCACATATCTCTAGGACTATCGATCACTTGAACGCTAAGACTATTCGACCGAATATTAGTCCGACGAAGGATTCCTCCTAACGCCCACATTACGCTAAGAACCCCCCTATTGGGTGGGGAACCCAATCCGGTAGAGTTTGCGCGCCTCCTCTCTCAAGGGTTAGTGCGGAACTCTCTTTACCAAGGGGTGATCTGTCCATACGCACGGCCTCTCGGCTAGCGTATGGAAAACAGAAATAGGGCCCACACATCGATATGTGGTCCTACGCGTCGTTAACCCCAGGAAAACCTTAAGTACTTTTAATTAATTAGAAAGTAAGGACCTTTAATTATTTTAAGCTATTTTATCTGTCCCAATGCTCTTCGATACTGAGGGCTAAGAACGGTTAGCCACTCATCAGAATGGGGACGGCAGCGGTGAAAGCAATAAAATAAAGCAGTAAATGAAAGCGATAAAGAAAGCAGGAAAGTGAAAGCAGTAAAATGAAAGCAGTATAGGAAAGCAGAAAATTGCAAGTCCTACTCAAACGAGTAGGGATGAAATGAAAACGGTAAAATGCGAGTCCCGGCGCAAATGAGTGGGCAGGAGAAAGAAAGCGAGTCCTACTCAAATGAGTAGGACTAAATAAATGCAACACACGCACACACTCGACAGAAAGTAAAACTCACGCACACACTCTCTCGACATAAAGTAAACACACGCACAGAAATCCTACTCAAATGAGTAGGGAAAATAAAGAAAATTACAAGCTCACGCACTCTACAGAAAGTAAAAAAAAGCAAAGCGTCATTTAACTCTTAACGAGTAGGCAGAAATAAATACGCACACAACAAAAATTGAAAAAAAAAACTAAGTTATCAAAAAATTAAAACGACTGCATTTCTACCGCTAGAATGCGGTTGACATGCGTAAAAAGTTGAAATAAAAATAAACCGGGCAAAAAGATTTGCAAATAAATGCAAAATGAAAATTCCCGAAAAATTGAAATGATTGCATTTCTACCGCTAGAATGCGGTAGAAATTCGTAAAAGGAAGAAATAAAAATAAAAGGGGCAAAAGGTTTTGGAAAATAAAGGAAAAATACAAGTGTTTAAAAAATTAAAATGTCAAATTATTCATTCTTATAATGCTATAAAAATGCTTAAAGTGCAAAGTGGATCTGATATACTCTAGATGGGGGGTGAATAGAGTATTGTGCTTTCTTATAAAATCTTTACAACTTTTGTTGTATTCCTAAGTGAACAAGTTAGCAAATAAAATAAACTAAGCACAACAACTAAGCAATCACAGAGCACAACCAAAACAAAAGAAAAGGGCAACCAGACGACATAAGAAATTTTATAGTGGTTCCCCAACCTGGGTACATCCACTCTTCTACCACCCTGGTAGGAATCCACTTAAGTTTTTGATCAGGTGCCGGACACCAATGAGCTTTTGTTCAGGTGCTCAAAAACCAAAACCTCAAGTCTTTTGGAAGGAGACTTGCAACCAGAATAATTTTGAAGGGAATTAAAACCCTGTACAGGAATTAGAAATAAGGTGATGGTGTTTTCTCTTTCTCAAAATAACTGAGAAGACTGTGGATTGATGTCAGCAACTTGCTCCCCCTGAGATCAGGAAAACTGGAGCACTGCTTCAGGGTGATAGGTCTTCAAAGACCTAGATTTCCTGGACCAGAGATGCTTCAGAAACTTCTTTGACAGATTGAAATTTGTTGTTTGAAGTTGTCCCGAGGATTGACAAAAGAAGACTCTTGATAGTGATTGGTTGTTCTTCTTCATCTTCTTGAAGATGTTCTCTGGTTAGGCTGATTGCAATAGAACTTTTGATTTCTGTGTGGTTGTTCTTCTATGCAATCTGAGTGTCTGTCTGATTGTCTGTATTGCTTGTCTGTCACACTGGTAGTGCTTGATCCTCTCTTTTCTTCACTTTAGACTGACTAAGAACATTCGAAATTCGAATGTTGAGCAGTAATTGCAGTCGGCCTTGGAAGGAAGCGGCAATCAATGATTTCCCCAACTGTCCCGTAGAAAAACGGCATGAGATAATCCATGATTAATTGCATGTTCTAACGGTAACATTCCGAGAAGATCTGGCATTAATAACTCCGGAATCATCGCCAAGAAATGGGACGGGAAACCTGGGGAAGACCTAGTCTGGATTCGTCGAACGAAGAACACAATTCGTCGAGCTGAGTTTGAGTTCGTCGAGCTGAGTTGAGAAGTTCGTCGACCAGATAAAAGAAATAGTTTTCAAGTCAAAGCTGCTACAACCTTCGTCGAACAGACAATCTATATTCGTTGACCAGAGAAGCTAACTTTGTCGACCTGAGAAGCTGAGAACTTGAGGTCCAAGTTCATCGAGCTTAGATTCTAGATCGTTGACCAAAGCTTGAAGCTGGACTTAGAAAAATTCTGAAGTTGTCATGACTTTAGCTTGATGTAGAACATCAACATTCGTCGAACAAATAACTAAGATTGTCGAGTTCAGCACTAAGAATTATCTCACGATCGTCGAGCGCAGAACACCTTTCGTCGAGCTGAGTTCGACGAACGTCGAACTCACTTCACTTAGTCTTGAAAACTTCTAAGTCTGGAGTCTTCGAAGGTCTTGTTCATAGCTGGTCCATCTGAAATAGAACCTAAGGACTTGGCTTAAACTCTAGGACACAACTTTGACCCTGGCTATACATGATGGGTCACATCCTAAGCTAGTGAACCTAGCCCAAATCAACTAAGGATCCAACAATCTCCCCCTATTTGAGTGAGGTCACTAACAGCGACTCAAAATAGAAAAAAACAGAAAAACAAAGCAAGAAAAGAAATATATCTTGCAGAGAGTTACCAACAAATACAACAGATATATATACACAACTTTGTTTAAACAAATATCATAGTTCTGAAAGAAAGAGCAGAAAGAAATTAGACCAAAATAAAGATTACTTCTTCTTCTGCATAGGTTTGTCTTCAGTTTTCTTTTCTCCTGGCTTTTTGAAGATGATTTCTCTCTTTGGATCTGAAGCCTGAGCCTTTGTCATAGTCATATTAGCTGCCCCAATAATGTTCAATGATGTTGCTCTGGGGACAACTGCTTCTGGATGAAGTTTCATATAGTCATCAACATTAAACAGTTTATTGCCTTTGTCAAACATTTTCAACTCTTCCTTTCTATACTTTGATATGGTTGTGAGTCCTGATGTATCCTTGCCTTCAGCCTTGGCTTTATTAATCAAGGATAGTCCAATTAGCTCCTGGAATCCGGCCATTTTTGCAGTATTAGCTATTTTAGGATCTTCAAATGGGATTGGAGTAGAGTATGGCCTTTTTGGACTGTCAGCTTTCTGTACTTTAGAGGTTTGTTACTGCTGCTGCTGATGCTGTTGATGTTGATGTCCTGAAGAGGATGGCTGCCTCTGCTGGCTGCTTCTAGATGATCTCCCTGACTGTCTCTGATATGTTTGCATTGGGGCAGATATCTGAGAGCTAGAAGAGCCAGTGGCACCAGCTGCTGGAGGAGGAGGAGGAGGAGGATCCTTTCTGAATCTGTGCACTGGAGGTGGGGAATATCATCTACTTCTCTTTCTATCCTTCTGCTGGTTCTTGGATAGCCACATCCATCCAGGCATTCCCTTATATGGAGTTACATTGTGCAGAATGTAGTAAGGGTTGTCTGCAGTGGGATTCAGCTTTGGAGTTGGAGGAGGAGGAGGAGGAGCCTTCCTTTTCTATGCTAGCATCTTCTTTTTCTTACTGGCAGCATCTTCATCTGAGTCATCATCATCATCTTCTTCAGAATCAGAATCCTGAGGGATGTCATACAAGGCATCCAAAGCTTTTAAAGCTTTATCATCAATAATAGCTTTTGCTGGAGGAGGGGCAGAAGGTGAGGTTTCAGGAACTAGGATTTCAGCAACAAGAGAGGAGGAGACTGCGCAGAATCAGAAATAATGGGGATAGAGCTTTCAGCTGCTGGCTTGTTTTCCTCCTCAATGTCAGCCAGGATTAGCTCATACAAATCAGGCATTGGTGAGTCATCCATAACAAAGACTGGGGCTGAAATATCTTCTAAAATGACTGAAGATGATGGAGTAACAACTGGAGGAGCAAAACTGTCACAGAGTTGCTTAGCAACTGCTGGACTTATTGTGGTGGTATAGGGTACAATAGCCAAACTTGGCTTAGTAAAATCAGCTGGAAGAAACTGCATAAAAGCTGTATCAAAACTTCTTAATAAAATAGACAAATTTACTGTGGGATTTGAATGGAAATCACCAACAGGTTTTATTTGCTCAACTGACTCATCTAAATCGAGGTCAGTATCCATAAACTGAATTAAAATCTGGCAAACTATCTGTATCTGTATTTGAAACTGCTGCTGTAGAGGGGGCTGCTACTGTATCTGCTGCTGCTGCATCTACTACAGCTTCATCATAGAGCATCTCCCCCTGCCTGGGTTCAGGAAGACCTGGAGCCAGGCCCCTGAATGAAGAGGGGGGAGCAGATAGGGTGGAAATCTGGGCAGATAAAGAACGGATAGAGGTCATAAGAGGTGTAATGGCCTCTTGGATGAGAGATTTGATGAGAGGAGTGAACAAGGATATGATGGTAGATGGATCAAATGGGGAAGGGGAAGAGGAGGGAATGGAAGGTGGAATGACAGATGGAATGGGGGCATCTTGTATGATAGTGTCTGTGGGTATGTTGTAAGATGGAATGGATGATAAATGAGGGGGAAGTGGAGACTGAGGAGGTGTAGGGATATGAGTGTCATGAGGTGAAGCTGGAGGTGTTTGAATGTTGGTGACATCCAGAGGTGGTGATGAAGGAGGAGTAGGCACATGAAGAGGCTATTTTGGTGGAAGGGGTGCTGGAAGTGATGGTGGAGATGGAATGACCTCTTCAGTAGGGTGGGGAGTGGCCTTCACAGCCCTGGTGCTCTCAGAAGCTGGATGGAAGAGGAGGAAGCCTTGGAGGGCTTGGAGATAGTCCTCTCCCATCTGCCAAACAAGGCGCAGGTGAGGCGCTTGCTGGCATTGATGAAAATGGTCGGGGAGACCATTAATTCACCAGCCTTTTCCTGGAGGAAGATCCCCAGGATTCTGCCGAAGCAGACTTCCTTCTTGCTGTTCTTTTTCTTTATCAACTCAAAGAAAACTTTACTCCAATTCACAGAACGCTTATTCACCACAACACACATAATGAGAAATTGATGACAGGTAATGTAGTCATGCGCTGAGTGTTTGCCCATCAGTATTTTTCCCACGATGTCCGCCAGAAACTGGTAGGCGGCGGACTATTGCTTCTTCAACAGCTTGTTAGGGTTGCTTCCAGAAAACCCCATTAACTTCAGCATATCATCAAATTCTTCAGAATCCATTTCCATGTTATCTTCTCCATTCACCAAACCAAAAATTTCAGAAATAATTGTGGGAGATAACGGAACAGCAGTACTCCCGATATTGCCTGTCAGAGCGTCTTCCTCAGTAACCGATGATGTATACACCCATTCTCTGATTTCCGTTCCATGGAGTTTAATCCCTCTGGTCATGAAATCCTTGAGATGATGTTCTTCTTGCAGTTCCAGAATATAAAGAAATATGGGATCAGAATGTTGGAAAGAATTGAAGTCCATATCAAAACCAGTATCAAATTTCATAGCCGCCAAAGCTCCTACTGGAATCGCCATTGATGACCTGCAAGAAGGACACAGAGAAAATGTCGATCAAGAGCAAGAGAACTGAAAGCGCGGGATGGAGGTCAAAGAAAACCTAGATATAAGATTTTCAGAATATGAATCGACAATCTCCATTCCACGAAAAAGAAACAATTCTTCGAACTGAGCTCGACGAAATGAATTATAAACAGATAATTCGTCGATCTCATCTAGAGGAATCGAAAATAGTTCGTCAAACTCCGTTCGACGAAACGTCTTCTGAAGCAAAGTTCGTCGATCTCCGGTTGATGAAAATTGTTTCCACACAGAGAATTCGTCGGTCGCCGGTCGACGAGAATCTCTCAAACTTTCCCTAATTCGTCGAACTTCATTCGACGAACTCTGGAAAATTCGTCGAATGCAGACAGAAACTAATTTAACTCTTCTCCATTAATCATTCACAGTTGATTTATAAAGAACAGATGAGTTTTCTCATCCAAGGGCTTGGTGAAAATGTCTGCTCTCTGTAAATCAATCGGAATATGGATCAAGTTAATTTTCTTTTTGTCTACATTATCTCTAATGAAATGATGTCTTATTTCAATATGCTTAGTCCTAGAATGGTGAACTGGATTCTGTGCTATAGCAATAACACTAGTATTATCACAAAATAAAGTTGAATTAATTACGTTGATACCATAGTCTAGGAGTTGGTTTTATATCCAAAGCATTTGTGAACAGCAGCTGCCAGCAGCCATGTATTCTGCTTCTACAGTTGATGTAGACACAAATGTCTGCTTTTTACAAAACCAGGAGACAAGTCTCATACCTAGGAACTGGCAAGTTCTAGAGGTACTCTTCCTGTCCACTCTACATCCCGCATAGTCAGCATATGAGTATCCAGTTAACTCAAACTCTGACTCTGCAGGATACCAAAGTCCTAGATTAGGACAACTCTTTATATATCTCAAAATTCTTTTTAGGAAAATAAGGTGAGATTCTTTAGGGTTCACTTGGAACCTAGCACAAAGGCATGTGGCAAACATTATATCAGGTCTGCTAGCTGTTAGGTATAATAGGGATCCAATAATTGCCCTATAATGCTTCTGATCCACAGGTTTCCCTGCTGCATCAGAATCCACAACAACATTAGTAGCCATATGGGTTTTCATTCCTGAAGCATCACCCATCCCAAACTTCTTAATAAGCTCTTTAGCATACTTAGCTTGGGAGAGGAAGATACCATCAGGGAGCTGCTTCACTTGGAGACCAAGGAAGTAGGAAAGCTCACCCATGATACTGATCTCAAATTTAGAATGCATGAGGTCAGCAAACCTCTTGCACAATTTGGGATCAGTAGACCTAAAGATGATGTCATCCACATATATTTGTACTAACAATATTTAGTCCTTATGATGTCTAGTGAAAAGAGTTTTATCTAAGGTTCCTCTTGTAAATTTATGCTCTAAAAGAAAGCTTGCTAAGGTCTCATACCAAGCTCTTGGAGCTTGCTTTAAACCATAGAGAGCTTTATGCAATTTAAAAATAAAAGGGAGTTGAGTTAGAGAGATAAAACCTGGAGGTTGTTCTACATAAACGTCTTCTTGAAGTACTCCATTCAGGAATGCACTCTTGACATCCATTTGGTAGACTTTGAATCTCTTGTGAGCTGCATATGCAAGGAAGATTCTTATTGCCTCTAACCTTGCAACAGGGGCAAAGGTTTGGTCATAATCAATTCCTTCCTCTTGCCTGTCACCTTGAGCAACAAGCCTAGCCTTGTTTCTCACTATGTTTCCTTGTGCATCCAACTTGTTCCTGTAGACCCATTTGGTTCCAATAACTGGGTAGTTATGGGGTCTTGGAACCAAATCCCAAACTCTACATCTCTCAAACTGATTTAGTTCCTCCTGCATTGCAATGATCCAGTGGGGATCTTGCTCTGCTTCATGGATAGTGAGAGGTTCAGTCTGAGAAAGAAAACAGGCATGCATCAAGTCTTGGTTGAGTTGATGCCTTGTCTGCACACCTGCTAAAATGTCTCCAATCACTTGAGATCTGGGGTGATCTCTAAGTGTGACAAGATCAGTTGATGGAGTTTGTTGAGCAACAACTTCTGTAATTAATTCCTCTTGGGGAATGGTACTAGCTGTTGAGGGAAGGTCAGCCACTTCCACTTGAAGTTCTTCTTCACTATCTTCAGCAACCTGTGGAGTAGGATGGGTTGACAGCTCTTGGGTAAGGTTTAGTCCATCCATAGACTCACACAGTTGTGGAACCTGCAAAAAGCTATTGGTAGAAATCACTTTTTCCTTATAAGACATGTTAGCTTCATCAAAAGATACATGAACAGACTCTTCAATTTTAAGAGATGATTTATTGAAAACCCTATAAGCCTTGCTTACTTGGGAGTATTCTAGAAAAATCCCTTCTTCAGCCTTAGCCTCAAACTTTCTAATGTATCTCTTGTTATTTGTGCGAATGTAACAAATGCAGCCAAAAACTTTAAAGTATGTGATTTTAGGTTTCTTCCCTTTAAGCAATTCATAGGGGGTCATATTTTTCAGCTTATGTATAAGACTTCTATTCAGTACATAATTAGCAGTATTTACAGCTTCTGCCCAAAAGGATAGAGGCATGTAAGCATCTGTTAATAATGTACCTGCAGATTCAATGAGTGTCCTATTTTTCCTTTCAGCAACCCCATTTTGTTGGGGAGTTCTAGGAGCTGAGAAGCACTGCCTGATACCTTCCTTCTCACAGAACTCATGCATAAGAAGAGACTCAAACTCTGTACCATGATCACTTCTGATCAATGCAACATGAGTAGAGAACTCAATCTGTATGGTCCTGAGAAAATCTGTAAGAACCTTGAATGTATCTGACTTAGCTCTCAGAAAGGCTATGCAACTGAATCTAGAGAAGTCATCAACAATCACTAAAGTATAAGACTTCCCTCATAGGCTTTGTACAGCAATGGGTCCAAATAGATCCACATGAAGCAAATACAATATCCTAGGTGAATCACTTTTATTAATGGATTTAAAGCTAGTTTTAGTTTGCTTACCTAATTGACAAGCCCTGCATAGGTTTTCCTTCTTCTAGGGGCCAGAAGGTAAACCTCTAACAAGGTTGTCTTTAGATAACCTAGATATATTCTTAAGGTTTACATGCCCTAATCTTTTATGTCATAACTCATTTTGATTACTAGTGATATTAAGTAAACAAACATCAGTTTTGGCAGAAATAAAATCTACTAGATATATGTTGCCTTGTCTAAGTCCAATTAAAACAGTTTAGTTTTCATTATTAATAATAGAGCAAGAGGTAGAGTTAAAGTGTACCTGATAACCTTCATCACATAATTGACTTATGGATATTAGGTTATGTTTAAGTCCTCTTACATAAGTTACTTTCTTGAAGGTAACTGTCCCAATCTTCACTGCTCCATATCCTTCTGATTGGCCACTTTTTGAATCTCAAAAAAATCACCTTTGGTCCTAGTTTGGACTTGTAATTGGATAGATTTGCCTTGCTGCCTGTCATATGCTTGGAGCAACCACTGTCCAAGTACCAGGTCTGACTCACCCTTGGACAGCTCTTCACCTGTACCTGCAAAGAAAAACAAAATTCAATTGTTCTTGACCCAGGTCACCTTGGGTCCTTTATTTTGTTGAAAAGTAAAGCTGGAAATAACTGATAAAGCAGGTTGAGATTTATAATCTAAGGGGGGATATCTCTTAGGTGGAATTACCCAATCAGCTTCTGGATTAAATGTCTTATTAGGTGGCTTAGAGTTTCTGTAAGAGAAATGGTTTAAGTTTGGTCTTTCTGGGTTCGACGAATTGTTGTAAGTTCGTCGACCAGAGTTCGACGAATAGGGATGAGATCGTCAATCTCTGCTCAGAGAATGACAGTACTCATTTTCTGTGCCCCAAGTTCGTCGACCTTTGCTCGACGAACCATACACAGTTCGTCGATCGCAGTTAGACGAATTGTTATTAATAAAATTTACGTTCAGCATTCGTCGATCTGGGTTCGACGAACTGGCCACATTTCGTCGATCTGCGTTCAACGAATGCTGCTGAACTTTGTTTTTATTAACTGCTTTCTATTTTCTGTTTCGCTTGTCTATGGGTTTTGGGTTGTTTTCTTACATTGGTTTGTCTATTAACTTTTCTTTTCTTTTGGCAGAAATGAACTTGATGGGGGTTGTAAGAATATTTTTCTTTATTATGGGGGGCAAACTTGATGAAGCACCCAAGCCCAGCTTGCCATTTCATCTGGCATTAACTATGCTTGTTATGTCCATCAGCTTGAGGCTTCTCCCATTGAGAGATTGCTCAAGTTGTTTGGCCTCACATAATTAAAATTTTAATTTGATTATTTGTTCATTTGCTAGGGTTAGTTGGTCGGTTAACTTTATGTTTTCTGAGTTAACTGATTCAAGATTACCTAATCTTTCTTTAATAGTTTTTATTTCCTTTTCTGAATTTATTAAGTCTAAGCACATAGTTTTGAATTCAGTCTTAAATGAATCATAATTAAAATCAAAACTGGAAATTACCTGATCTGTCTCTGAGTCTGAGGCTGCTTCTTCTTCTGATCCAGAACAGCTCCTGGAGGCATCAATTGCCATAAGGCACACCTCCTTGGATCTTGCTTCTTCCTCTTCTTCACTTGAACTGGAGGAAGATGTTTCTTCTTCTGTATCACTCCATGTCTCAGCAACAAAACCCTTGTCTTTCCTTTTATATTTGCTGGAGGAGGGTTTGCTGCTGTGTCTTCTCCTGGAATCCTTTTCTCTGCTCTTATCCTTCTTCTGGTTTTCTAGACATTCTGAGATGTAGTGTCCAGGCTTTCTGTACCCAAAGCACACAACCTCCTTGGTTGGTGTCTTGTCATACTTGGGCTTATCATCCTGTCTGGATGATTTCCTTCTGAAGTCCTTTCTAGCCATCTTGTAGAACCTTTTTGCAAAGAGGCTCATGAGTTCCTCATTGGAAGTTGATGTCTCACTGTCCTCAGATGCTTTGAAGGCTATGTTGTGCTCCTTTCTCACTGGAGTTGTTGCCTTCTGTTCTGATACTTCTCTTGATTTGATCAGCTGCTCATAGGATTTTAATTTGCCTAGTAGAGACTCAGTTGATATCTCATTGAGGCTTCTGGCTTCTTTGATTGGCCAGATTCTGGAATCCCAAAAGCTAGGGAAGCACATCAATATCTTATCATTCACCTTTGTCAATATAATGTCTTTATCGAGGGTTTTGAGCTCATTGATGATTGAACTCAACCTGTTATACATTTCAGCCACTAATTCTGTCTCATCCTTTTTGAAGTTCTCATACAAGGAGATGAGATTGGATCTCCTGTCTTTTCTCTCATCTGCTTAGCCAGCTACCATTTGGTTGAGGGAATCCCAAATGGCCTTGGCTGAGGTGCACTCAGCCACCTTTTGAAATATGTCATCTGACATGGTTTGAGCTAAGATATTCATGGCTTTAGCATCTGCCATTTTGGCTTTCTTGTAAGCTTCATTGTTCTCTGGAGGAGGTACTGCAATCATGTTTTTTGAGGTACTTGTAGCTGCAGGTGCTGGAGGTACACCTGTCAGGATAACAGAAAAAATATACTCATCAATAAAATTCATGTATAACCTGATTCTTGCCTTCCAGATGGTTAACTTGTTAAGATTGCATACTAGAGGTCTGATGCTTGCATAATCTTTGTTTTGGGCCATTTCTGTGAAGGAATAAATCTAACAACAGAAACAAAACAATCAGATCTCACCAGAGGGATCTTTGTGGTTCAGGTGTTAGCCTGTACAACCAATAAGGTGTGGTATATTAACCAACCTCCCTCTGATACCAATTGAAAGTGCAAGGTGGATCTGATATACTCTAGAGGGGGGGGGGGGGTGAATAGAGTATTGTGCTTTCTTATAAAATCTTTATAACTTTTGTTGTATTCCTAAGTAAACAAGTCAGCAAATAAAATAAACTAAGCACAATAACATAAGCAATCACAGAGCACAGCCAAAACAAAAGAAAAGGGCAACCAGACGACATAAGAGATTTTATAGTGGTTCCCCAACCTGGGTACATCCACTCTTCTACCACCCTGGTAGGAATCCACTCAGGTTTTTGATCAGGTGCCTGACACCAATGAGCTTTTGTTCAGGTGCTCAAAAACCAAAACCTCAAGTCTTTTGGAAGGAGATTTGCAACCAGAATAATTTTGAAGGGAATTAAAACCCTATACAGGAATTGGAAATAAGGTGATGGTGTCTTCTCTTTCTCAAAACAACTGAGAAGACTGTGGATTGATGTCAGTAGCTTGCTCCACCTGAGATCAGGAAAACTGGAGCACTGCTTCAGGGTGATAGGTCTTCAAAGACCTAGAGTGCCTGGACCAGAGATGCTTCAGGAACTTCTTTGACAGATTGAAATTTGTTGTTTGAAGTTGTCCCGAGGATTGACAGAAGAAGACTCTTGATAGTGGTTGGTTGATCTTCTTCTTCTTCTTGAAGATGTTCTCTAGTTAGGCTGATTGCAATAGAACTTTTGATTTCTGTATGGTTCTTCTTCTGTGCAATCTGAGTGTCTGTCTGATTGTCTATATTGATTGTCTGTCACACTGGTAGTGCTTGATCCTCTCTTTTCTTCACTTTAGACTGACTAAGAACATTCGAAATTCGAATGTTGAGCAGTAGTTGTAGTCGGAATTGGAAGGAAGCGGCAATCAATGATTTCCCCAACTGTCCCATGGACAAACGACATGACATAATCCATGATTAATTGCACGTTCTAACGGTAACATTCCGAGAAGATCTAGCATTAATAACTCTGGAATCATTGCCAAGAAACGGGACGGGAGACCTGGGGAAGACCTAGTCTGGATTCGTCGAACGAAGAACATAATTCGTCGAGCTGAGTTTGAGTTCGTCGAGCTGAGTTGAGGATTTCGTTGACCAGACAAAAGAAATAGTCTTCAAGTCAAAGCTGCTATAACCTTCGTCGAACAGACAATCTACATTCGTCGACCTGAGAAGCTGACTTCATCGACCTGAGAAGCTGAGAACTTGAGGTCCAAGTTCGTCGAGCTTAGATTCTAGATCGTCGACCAAAGCTTGAAGCTGGACTTAGAAAAATTCTGAAGTTGTCCTGACTTTAGCTTTATGTAGAACCTCAACATTCATCGAACAGAGAACTAAGATCGTTGAGCTCAGCACTAAGAATTGTCTCACGATCGTCGAGCGCAGAACACCTTTCGTCGAGCTGAGTTCGATGAACGTCGAACTCACTTCACTTAGTCTTGAAAACGTCTAAGTCTGCAGTCTCTGAAGGTCTTGTTGATAGCTGGTCCATCTGAAATAGAACCTAAGGACTTGGCCTAGACTCTAGGACACAACTATGACCCTGGCTATACATGATGGGTCACATCCTAAGCTAGTGAACCTAGCCCAAATCAACTAGGGATCCAACAAATGCCTAAAAAGTGGAAGAAAAGTTAAAAGCACGAAAAGTTTTACAAAAATAATAAAAAAATGGCTAAGTAAGAAAAATCAAAACCACTTTTTAACCATTTTTATATTTTCATAAGGATGAACAAGAACGGAAAAGCTAAATTATTAGCACTATTAAAGCTATGAAAAGACAAAAACTTTACACTCATACACTCACACACCCATTTAAAAGAACGAAAAAACAAAAGCTAAGGGAAAATAAAAGATAAGATTGCATAAGTAAGGGCGTTCCAATGCATTCCAAAGTCATATAAGAGAAGAAAAGACATATTTTATTACATAAAAGAACAAATTACAAGGATACAAAAATAAAAGCTAAGGAGAGGGGGAGAAAATTCCCTTACATAGACTTGGAAGCATCCAAACATCACTTCCCCTATACAAAATGGATCCAAAAGGGGAACATAAACTCTTACAGCAAGCTGGTATTTATAGAGAAAAAAAAATCAAAGTACACTCCACCTGATACGGGCGTGTAGGTGGGGGGGGGGGGGGTGTCAACACTGTACAAAATGCGGCCGTCGATTTGACGGGAAAGTGGACTTCGGGCAGGACACGTTTCGGTCTCACGTTGGTCACACCCCAGGTCACGGGAGTGACGCTGGGCGTGTCGAGGAGGTGGATCTGGGAGCGGTGCGTCAAAATTCGTCGCGCAGGTCTTGTCGGCCTGGTGGAGTAGTCATGCCCCAGGTAATGGCGTGACTCTGGGCGTGTCGCTGGGCATGTCGGGTTGAGTCGACACTCGACAAACCTCGAGCGGAAATTCTCGAGTTGAAAAAATCGTCGAGCTACTAGAGAATCGTCGAGCGCGAGTTTGTCGAGCGGAAATCGTCGAGCAGAATTTCATCAAGCGGGAAGATGAGTCACGCCCTAGGTCACGGGCATGACTCTGGGCGTGTATGGGGGGGTGTCAACGATCGTTGAACGAAAAGTCGAGCTGAAATCGTCGATCGGAATTTGTCGAGCTGAAATCGTCGATCGGAAATCGTCGACCGGAAATTTCTCTTTAAAATTCGCTGATTCCATGGGTTTGACGAATCACGGCCTGGTCACGGGCGTGACCAATAAGTTACGGGCGTGACTTGGCAATTTTTGTAGTTTTTTATATTTTTCCTGAAAAATAAAATAAAACAAGTTAGTAAAATATTTACAAAAATAGGAGCATTTTATTGAATAAAAACAAGTAAAAATGACAAAAATGAATGAAAATGACTTAAGTAATGTACATAAAAATGGGTATATTTAAAATTCATCAAATACTCCCATACTTAAGATTTTGCTATTCCAGAGCAAAAGTTTGAGGTGAACTTATAATTAATAGAAAAAACTCTAAGTTTAGCTACCGCTTAATCAATTATAAGAGAGATCTAAATAAATATACGAGGTATAAGAGATAAGTCCTAAAATTATATAGATGATTTAAAAGGCGCAAAAGTTTTGGCCAAAAGACTTCTTGATGTAATCAAATAGAAAGCAATAATTGTAATGGTTAGATTAACGAAAATAGTTTGGAATTATATGAACTCTAGCTTATAGGAGTGTTACTGGAAATAATATAATTTACTAATTATGCTCTCAAATAGATTTTTGAATTAATTCTAGAATCGTGAAATTGGCTAAGGCGGTTGATGTTGGTTTATGAAGAGGGTTTGGATTTTGAGGTGAGTTAATTTTTTCTCAAACCTCCATTTTGTTTTCTTTATAGGTTTATTAGGAAAATGAAATCTTATTTTCCTAATATGATCTTTATTTTTTTCCAACTTCATAATAAAATTAACCCAATGTATATGTGTAGGAGTAATGAATTTTATTCTCTTACTCCATAACATATAATCTTTTTAATCTTATTGGGTGCCTATGTTTACGGAATGAAATCTTATTCCCATTGACATAAGATCTTTTTAAGGATAAAATTTTTATCATGCCAAGTAGGTCATGATAAGTAAGGGGAGAAAAGAAAACTAGATTTTTAATCCTAAAAATGTTTGAGAGCAACCTTAATAAATTGTACGTTCGAATTTTCCAGTAAGCTAAAAGTAAGTATAATTGAATTCTATAGTCGTTATTTCCTAACATAATACACATGCTCCTATCACTGAAAAATTAGAAGTAGTGCCTAAAACGAGTTCGCTATCTTTAACAAAGCATAATAAATTCTTTAAAACTTAACCCCGACTATTTAAAATTTTCAATCAATAATTAACAAACGAATATCAAACCGAGAATTAATAAAATTCACATATAAATAAACTCAAAACAAAATTTTTGGATAACAAGAAAATTAAGAATTGAGATATTCGATTTATGCGTTACATAATTAATAAAATATTTTTGGGATTTTAGGGTTTTTATCTCTTTTTTTTTGTATTTTTGTGATTATCATCTTTTTTTTGTGAACTTTTAAAATTATTGTCTTTTTTTGGTGAGTTATTTTGGTTTTGCTAATTTTTTTTGAGTTTTTTAGTATATTTTTATAAGTTATTTACAAAAAGGAGGAAATAAAGAGATTATTTTACAAAGAAGATAGTGGGGAAAGAGAAATGTTTTTTGTTTTCAGATAATATACAAAGGAAAAAAAACTCGAGGGCGGCACGCAAACATACCCTTATTTGGGTGGTTGGTTCGATGAGTCGAACGTCGCGGGTATGCTAAAAAGGCGAGCTTTTATAAATAAGAAGAGGGGGGGAAAAGAAATTTATTTTTTAAAAATATTTACAAAGTAAAAGATATTTTTTTTTGAATTTTTTGATGTTTTATAAGTTTTTTTTTGTGAATTTTTTGTGTTTTATGATTTTTTTGAGTTTTATGATAATAAAAAAAACAAGGAAATTTTTTTTCAGGTTTTAATTTTTGTAATTTTTTTTGTATTTTTATGTGTATAGAATAAAAAATGCAGAATAGGAAAACACCCCCATACTTAAACCCAACATTGTCCCCAATGTTGTAATCTAAGTATGCGGAACAGTTAATATACAAAATATAATAAGTACAAAAAGAAAAAGAGAAGGTAGAAGCTTACCTTAGGCGAGTTCGGGATGCCCAATTAAATCCCTGTATTATTAAAAGAAAAGAAAAGAAGCAAAAGAGGATATGATAAAAGCGAAAAAGATAAATTCGGCTAAAAGATATGCGGACGGTAGGGGGCAGGTGTGTGTGACTTGAAGCTAACGTTTTAGCTTTTGAGCGTGTATAGAAATGTGCTCCCCTAGCGCGCACAAAAATGGGAAGCGCGCCGAAGCAAAACAAGTGAAAAGAAAATAAGCAAAATATATACATTCTTTTTTTTTAAAATCAAATAATTATTATTTTGTGTTTTGTTTTTACAGAAGATTTTTTATTTTTTATTTTTTAGTTGATTTTTTAGGTAGGTGCTTTAGTTTTTTTTGTTTTGTTTTCATAAAAATAATGAAAATATATGTTTTTTTTAAGTTGTTTCATTTTTTCGAATTTTTTTAGTTTTGTTTGTTTTATAGTTTTTTTTTCATAAAAATAATGAAAATAATTTTTTTTTGTTAAGTTTTTTTTCATTTTTTTAGTTTTTTTTTAGTTTTATAGTTTTTTCAAATTTTTTGTTTTTAAGGTTTTTCAAATTTTTTTAGTTTTATAAGTTTTTCAATTTTTTGTTTTATAATTATGTAATATTTGTTTATAGTTATTATTATTATTATTATTATATTTTTGTTGGCCATTTTAAATTTTTTTTGTGATAAATATAGATGTAAGTAAATTAATAGATTTCCAGGGTTCAAAATAACGACACGAATAGCTCCCTGGCAATGGCGCCAAAAACTTGATAGGTTAAAACTCCAAAATTAATTACGGTCACGCAGCGACCCGACGGTTTTATTTAAGTAAAGCGGTAGTGGTTTTATTTAGAAAACGGGACGCGCGTATTTATTTATTTGGATATAAAACGGGTTAGATCGAGTTTTAACGAAAGGAGGCAAGTGCACCTATCGTGAGTAGTACAGGATATTCCGGGTGGAATATCGAGGTCGTATTGTTCTCGGGGTCGGTTTGATTATTTCTACTCTTCCCTGAAAGAGACTATTATTTTACCGATAATTAACTTGTCAGGTTATATTTTATATATAATAAAAAGATAGAAAATGGCAGAAAGAAAATGAAAGCATGAAGGTGGTGCCGATGAAAAGCTTAGCTCGAGGGCACCGAAAAGAATTTGAACTAAAATATACTTTTAATAAAACGAGCTCCTAAGTTTCTAATTAATTAAGGCGGAGACTTGGCCGTGGAGGTTCCACTAGAATGAGCTCACATATCTCTAGAACTATCGCTCACCTGAACGCTAAGACTATTCGACCGAACGTTAGTCCGACGAAGGATTCCTCTTAACGGCCGTATTATGCTAAGAACCCCGCTATTGGGTGGGGAACCCAATTCGGTAGAGTTTACGCGCCTACTCTCTCGAGGGTTAGTGTGGAACTCTCTTTACCAAGGGGTGATCTGTCCATACGCACGGCCTCTCGGCTAGCGTATGGAAAACAGAAATAGGGCACACACATCGATATGTGGTCATACGGGTCGTTAACCCCGGGCAAACCTTAAGTACTTTTAATTAATTAGAAAGTAAGGAACTTTAATTATTTTAAGTTATTTTATCTGTCCCAATGCTCTTCGATACTGAGGGCTAAGAGCGGTTAGCCACTCATCGGATTGGGGACGGTAGTGGTGAAAGCAATAAAATAAAGCACTAAATGAAAGCGATAAAGAAAGCAGGAAAGTGAAAGCAGTAAAATGAAAGCAGTAAAGGAAAGCAGAAAATTACAAGTCCTACTCAAACGAGTAGGACTGAAATGAAAGCGGTAAAATGCGAGTCCCGGCGCAAATGCATGGGCGAGAGAAAGAAAGCAGGTCCTACTCAAATGAGTAGGACTAAATAAATGCAACACACGCACACACTCGACAGAAAGTAAAACTCACGCACAAACTCTCTCGACATAAAGTAAACACACGCACACAAATCCTATTCAAATGAGTAGGGAAAATAAAGAAAATTATAAACTCACGCACTCTACAGAAAGTAAAAAAAAGCAAAGCGCCATTTAACTCTTAACGAGTAGGCGGAAATAAATACGCACACAACAGAAATTGAAAAAAAACTAAGTTATCAAAAAATTAAAATGTCTGCATTTCTACCGCTAGAATGCGATAGAAATGCGTAAAAAGCTGAAATAAAAATAAATCGGGCAAAAAGGTTTGCAAATAAATGCAAAATGAAAATGCCCGAAAAATTGAAATGATTGCATTTCTACCGCTAGAATGCGGTAGAAATTCGTAAAAAGAAGAAATAAAAATAAAAGGGGCAAAAAGTTTTGGAAAATAAAGGAAAAATACAAGTGTTTAAAAAATTAAAATGACAAATTATTCATTCTTATAATGCTATAAAAATGCCTAAAAAGTGGAAGAAAAGTTAAAAGCACGAAAAGTTTTACAAAAATAACAAAAAAACGGCTAAGTAAGAAAAATCAAAACCACATTTTAACCATTTTTATATTTTCATAAGGATGAACAAGAACGAAAAAGCTAAACTATTAGCACTATTAAAGCTATGAAAACACAAAAGATTTACACTCATATACTCACACACCCATTTAAAAGAATGAAATAACAAAAGCTAAGGCAAAATAAAAGATAAGATTGCATAAGTAAGGGCATTCCGATGCATTCCAAAGTCATATAAAGAGAAGAAAAGACATATTTTATTACATAAAAGAACGAATTACAAGGATACAAAAATAAAAGCTAAGGAGAGGGGGAGAAAATTCCCTTACATAGACTTGGAAGCATCCCAACAGCACTTCCCCTATACAAAATGGATCCAAAAGGGGAACAGAAACTCTTACAGCAAGCTCGTATTTATAGAGAAAAAAAAACAAAGTACACGCCCCCTGACACGGGCGTGTAGGGGGGGCGTGTCAGCACTGTACAAAATGCGGCCTTCGATTTGACGGGAAAGTGGACTTCTGGCTGGACACGTGTCGGTCTCGCGTTGGTCATGCCCCAGGTCACGGGCATGACGCTGGGCGTGTCGAGGAGGTGGATCTGGGCGCGGTGCGTCAAAAGTCATCGCGCGGGTCTTGTCGGCAAGGTGGAGAAGTCACGCCATATGTCACAGAGTGACTCTGGGCGTATCGCTGGGCGTGTCGGGTTGAGTCGACACTCGACAACCGTCGAGCGGAAATTGTCTAGTTGAAAAAATCGTCGAGCTGCTGGAGAATCGTCGAGCGCGAGTTTGTCGAGCGGAAATCGTCGAGCAGAATTTCGTCAAGCGGGATGATGAGTCACGCCCTAGGTCACGGGCGTAACTCTAGGCATGTATGGGTGGATGTCGACGATCGTCGAACGGAAAGTCGAGCTGAAATCGTCGATCGGAAATCGTCGACCGGAAATTTATCTTTAAAATTCGCTGATTCCATGGGTTTGATGAATCACGGCCTGGTCACGGTCGTGACCAATAAGTCACGGGCGTGACTTGGCAATTTTTTGCAGATTTTTATTTTTTTCCTGAAAAATAAAATAAAACAAGTTAGTAAAATATTTACAAAAATAGGAGCATTTTATTGAATAAAAACAAGTAAAAATGACAAAAATAAATGAAAGCGACTTAAGTAATGTACATAAAAATAGGTATATTTATAATTCATCAAGAGTACACTTGAAATGTTATGCATCTCATACTACATAACATCACATGCAATGAAAGAGAAAAATGGGCTAATGGGTATCCATGTGATGGTGGTTATGCATCCCATACTACAAAACCGTCACATGTTGCTTCCTATGGTGGATCCTTATACAAACACATATTATGCATCCCATAATACATAATATGCCCCGTATACTTCTCATCACGCTTATGACTGTAGTGTTCATGCTTCAGCCAAGACGTACTGATGACACATCAGTGTTTGTAAGAAACGACATTAGACGACTAACACAAACCTGAGGTAGCTATTCGATAATTGTGAAACAACCCATACTTCTGATACCAACTGTCACAACTGGTATTTTCTCCACAATTAAAAGATGCATTAAAGTATTTAGAAAACACGCGCCGTGATGCCACGTCACGTAGGGGATAACTACAGAGGCTCAAGCAGACTCCAACTGTACTTTTCATAAGAAATTCATAAGTTATCGTGAAGGAAATTTAGTTTTAAGTTAAGGTGGCCGTATCCCTAGGCTCAGTGGATCAACTAGTCCACAAGAAAAATATAGTTATACGCTGTATAAATTCTTTGATTATGTTGATTTAACATCCTACGCAAGCATAAACATTCCCGAAGGACAACCCGCGACATGAAAGACTCTAGATTTATTGTAAGTATAGAAATAGTCTTTACATTAGCTAGAAAATAGTATTTTAGTTTTAGAGAGATGTCATGTATGAAATACTAGTAGTAATACTTTTATAAGTTAAAATATCTAACATGCATTCTAACATAAAGCCTTCCCATAGAGCAAGTAAAAAATAATCACAAAAGGTAATCTTAGCAGCTTAACAAAATACTTAACATCTAAAAGGAAACCACTAGTGGGCGTCAACAACCCAACACGAACCCACTACATGTATATATCTATGTACTAACAAGGAATCAACAAATAACTACCTCACAAGGGTGAGGAAAACCTCTGCAACCAAGTAGTCCACTAGGAAACTCTCAAACCTAGTCGCTACACCGACTAATGCCCTGAACCTGAGGCATTCAAAATAAGAACACCTCAGCAAGAAAATACAAGTGGCGAAGGAATCAATTAGATAGTAATCAAGTAAAACAAAAAGGGGTTTACCAAACCCTACTATATAGAAAAGCTGACAACCTCAGCTGAATAAGAAATCAAACAAGGGTAAAAGCTGACTTACCGACTCCAAGAGTAAGAAAATTTGCACCAAGTGCGATAAAGAACTATGCTTTAAGGAACGTGTACATAAGTAAGTATAAGTATCATGAAATGGCCTGCTCATAACTTAATAGGTAAAAACATCGGGGAAAAACCAGCACCTGTAGTGGTGGGGACCTACCCAACACACCAATAGTCACAAAACAATACCACTGGGGAAAACCGACACTTGCATTGGTTGGAACCTACCCAACACCCCAATAGTCACAAACATTGCAAGGATCCAAAGAAATACAGTCTTATACCTTAACACACCCAATACCGGGGAAAATCGGCACCTGCGGTGGAGGGAACCTACCCAACACACCAATAATCACAAACCCAACAGGGTCAAATATCCATAGCCAACCTTGGCCATACCAAATATACGTTCAATACAAAATAAACCACAAACAAACCCCTTAAAACCCAAATACCAAAACCCAAACACTTCCCAAGACAAACGAGATAAAATACAGCAAAAATAACCAATAAGGACCAAATCTTGCCGAATTAGACAAAAACGGCAAGAAATTCTAAGTCCCGGCCAATTCGGCGAGTATACACGTCCAATAAACATGATACTCAGCCAATTCAACACTAATCGGTGAAATTGACCATACGATATTCGACGAATTCAAATGATATACACCGAATTTTACTTGGAAACTTTACAAAGTTCGACGATTGACGATACTCCGCAAATCCTACGATCCTCAGCGGGAATGAACTAACGATACTCGACGATTTACCAACCGATTCCTGCTGAATTCTACATAGTAATATAACAATATTCGACGGTTGACGATACACGACGAATTCCTATACACGCCGAAATCGTCAGCCAATATTCGACGAAAATCCCTTAGACTAGTCTACTATACTTGCCGATTCCAGACACCTATACTGGACGAATTACTACCTGATACCGCCGAAAATTCCTTTATCCGTTAAACCTAGCTTTCACAGTTTGGGCCGAAATCATGTCGTATCCTAGGGGGGGGGGGGTCCTTTGGCTTTACCTATACTACTCCTACTTTCTAAAGGAGGAGGAAGAAAGGAAGAAGGTAAGCTATACAAAGAACAAGCAAGGGGAGAAAATCCACTTTCCTTAAACCATCGAAGAAATGTCGGCCACTCGCACCGTGTCAAGGGTCGGCGTGAAAATGTCCTGGCAACACATCTTGAAATATTGGAGGGAAAAAGGGTCAAAATCGCTAACCTTAATGTATGAAATAGAGGAATTAGGAAAACCTTCCACGATCGTGTAGCCCTTGCCGAGAGCTTTCCAAATCTCTATTTTATTGACTAATCCGACCACCGGATCACCGAAAATCACTGGCAGAAACAAGCCCATCTGCTGCTCCTTCCATCCTCGTGAAAGCTTCCGCCTCTCAGTTTAGGAAAATGATGAATAGTAGATATTGGGTTTCAGTTCACGCTTTTATATATAAATAATATAATAATAATTAATTAAGTAATGTCAAAATGACCCGAAATCCAAACTACCTCGCAATCTTATGATGATCGAACGGTAGCTAAATACCGATCCTACGAATCTAACGGCAAGTAGAAATCGAGATCCGACAAACCAAACTCGGGAAAACACCTCCCGAAGCCAAAACACAAGCATTCCAAAAAAGGCTCCACCGAGTCACCAAAACAGACCCGTCTCGTAAGGGAGTCTTGCAAACAGGCTAAACCCAGCAGTGCTGAAAAACTAAAGAGAAAAAATGACGCTCTACCCACGACACATGCCAAACACATGTCAACGTAACGCCATGACATCATAAATACGGCAAAAAGGAATTAAACTAAACATTGAAATATCGTTGGCGTTACACAGACCATAGGTTCCAACATAGTGGACAGCTTTGGCGTTGAATGGACTCGACGCAAATGTTCTCTGGGGTTAGAAAGCATCAAATTTATCAGGTTAAATAAAGGCCGTCCAACAAAATTATCAATCAAGCCAAGGTACACGCCTCTCCACCTCCTCGAATTTAGAAGGGTATAAATAAAACATCTGGCAACAATAAAATCTACACTTTTAGAGCCCTTTTGAAACTCTGCATCCCTAAACCTAGATTTCTCGCACAACCCTCTACTTCTCAATCAATATCTCTACATCAATGCCTCCCAAGGGTATTGACATTATGTTTGAGGGCTGTGAACTTGTGCGCAGTGGATTGAAAGAGGTTCTAGAAGAGATTCAATCTATCATTCATCTTCTATCAGCCGCCGAACTGGAATTTCTTCTATCAGAACTTTCTGCCAACTATAAAAGGGAGGTTCTAGAACTATTTGCAAATTCCAAAGTGGGCTCTTAATCCACGAAAATTAATACCACCATAAATGGAGAAACGATTAAGATCACTAGAAGGACGATAAGCAAGGGACTGAGGCAGCCCAAGTTCAGCTCCAACAAAGAGGATGATGAGCTGCATTAAGAAGATGTGAAGACAACTCGTAATTGGTGTGGTCTTTCTGAAGATACATGTGTAACCTTGAAAGGAAAGACATGAATCAGATGGTAAAGTTCTTAGCTGATGTAATTGGAAAAGCTTTGTTATGCAAAACTGGCTTTCATGACAAAATCTCCAGGAAGATGTTTGTGCTAATAGTCAGAGTGATTCTTACCAAGAGAACCAATTAGGGTAAGGATGTGTTTGACAAAGTGATTGAGAGCATCCCTATGCCTAATCTGGGAAAGCTTTTGTCTATGTTTCTCATCAACTCTATACCAGAGATTCTAACATAAGGCTTGGTGAAAAGATCCACCATATGAGGAGAATGGACATAAAAAATTCTTGAGAGATGTGATAGGGTGCTGACCAAACACCCTCGTTGGTCAAAAACAAGAAAGAAAAGGAGAACTAAGTTAGTTATAGAAGAAAGCTCCAGCAGTGGGCCTGCAAACATCAAGAGCACTGAACCTCATAACCCTCACTTGTCCAGTTCAAGTGATTTTGAGAGAAGACATGTAAGTGCTTAAGTGTTAATCTGATCTAACCTTGCTGCAAAGTATGTTACCAAGCAAATGTCTCCCACTGTCTTTGAAGAGAACATTATTATGGAACATGTTGAAGTTCCCATGCACATTGATGTGGATAGACTTAGTGTTGATATTGAGGGGGATACTCTAGGAGAGGGTGAACTTATTGAGGGGTACTGCAAAAACGCTAGTGCTACTGTTGAGGGGAGACTCACTCGGAGCCCGTTGTTCAAGAAGCTGAAGCTAGAGTAGAAGTATTTAACAAAGAGGAAAAAGGAGATGATGTCATGTCACCTACTGAGGATCATGAGATGGCGGCATTCAGAGAAATGATGCGATTCTTGCTGATGAACATCAAGATAACTACTCAAAATATGAAGTGGCTGATTCCCAAATAGGGAGAGATTTTCAGAAGGGAAATGAAGAAGTAAACTCTCTACCATCTGCTCAAATGAATAATGCATTTCCTATATCCTTTATGGCACAGCTAAGAGTGCTCTTTGATGAGCAAAAGAAAAATTGAGATGTATGCAGATAACTCAATCAAAGACTTAAGTAAGGACCTCACTCTTGAGATCTCTTCTATTAGATTTGAAGTAAACTTGCTAAAATAGAACACTGTCAAATTCTTCATGAGAGCTGCCCCTGTTGGTAGATCACACAACACTTCAAATTAATCAAATCCAAAAGGCTCTTGCAGATATCCTCCTAAACCAATGTATAACCACTAAAAACATGCATATGGTTCATAATGTAACAAAAACACACATGGAAGAGCATAATAAAATCATTGAAAGAAGAATGGATGCCTGCACCCAAATCTTATATGATCATATGTTGGAAGTCAAAAATCACATCAGTGCTGGTATAATCCACCAAAACAAGAAAATAACCTCCTCCAAGGAATTCCTGAGCAATCTAATTACAAAAGAAGTCATAAAGGGGGTGAAGTCAATGATAAAGGCTAGTGGAGACATACTATCTGGACCTCCATTGTGATCAGGGAAGCATTGGTCCTAGATGTCATCCTGTATGAAGGTCTGTTGTTCCTGAAGCTAGAGTTGGAGATGGTGCTAAAGTTGATGTTGTAGTTGTAGTTCCTGATGTTGAAGATGAATATCTATCAAAGGCCAAGGTCAAAGAAGTTGATGACGAGGAAGGGGATGCGAGGCTAAGGAAAAAAGTCACAAAGAAGAGATGGAAATAAGGCCAGATTATGTACATTGGAGCCCAACCTCCAAGATCATCATTCTAGATGCTTGGAATCAAATCAAAGAGAACAAGTTAGTGGAGCCAAGCTATACAGTTTTATGGAATAGGCTAGTTATGATAATATGAAGACATTAAGAGAAAATTCAGAAAAAAAAAGCTGGTTTGAACTCTACCCGTGGATGCCTTAGAATCCTGTAAATACCATCCAAAGCCCTACAACTACTTTGAATGACATAGATAGAAAAATAAGGAGGTTGTAGAGAAGGATTCAAAGTAATCTGGGTGGGGGGAATTGTAATTAAGGAACTTCAACCTAAGCATTGTTTAAAAGTTATAGGTTCCTAAGAGATTTTGAATGTAGAATGTTTATTATAGACCTGCTAGAAAATTTCTCTTTTATCAAATTTAATATGATCTATCATAGTTATATGTGTGTCTGTATTTCTTTGGTTGAACATTGTTATTTGTTATGAAATAATTTATATCTTTGACTAGGATTCCGACTTCTTTAAATAGGGGGAGATTGTTGGGAACATTGATCACATTTTAGTAGATTTGAAAAGCCCCAAAAGTAAAGAATATACACATATATGTATTTGATATTTCTGTGTTTAGTTGTGCAGGTAATTAGTAATTGATTAATAAGCAGCCTAGGATTTGTTCGAAATTCAATTGGATATAAGTCATCACATTCTAAAGAGAAGAATATTTGACTATGTACAAATCCCAATTAAATTTAAAACATATTCAATTGAATTTATTATTAAATATTATTCACTATAGAATGTGCTGAGTTAACAGCAGTCACTCGACGCAATTTAGAAAGTCAAGTATTTGACTAAGTTAAATTTCTTCACATCAATTTCAATGACTCAACGTCTCTATAGAAGCAAAGAAGTTTATTCTAAGTCAAAGGACACCAAGACATTTTGCTGACATCATGCTTAATTTAGATTGACGCCAAATATGCACTAAAAGATGAAAACTGCCACATTCTTTGTACACGTAATCTTGGGAAGATACAATTGTTAAGGCCGACCATGCCACATACCTAAATAGAATTATAGCAACTACTGATACAGAGATATATAATCTAAGTGTGTGTGACTTTTAAAATACATTCTAAAAACCCTTATTCGCAAAAGTCATCCACAACAAGAAAGATCAATTCACTTATCTTCAAGATCCATAAGCCTTCATAATAATGTTTTTGAAGCTTGAAGAAAAAGAGATCTCTGCTAGTATTCAACACAACACAGTATATTTCCAATCTAAAGATCATTAGGCTCTAGAGCATCTGTTCTTGAGTCATTGTACCACAAACTCCTTAACAATCTCTATTGTAAGATCTCTCTGAATCTAAGTGTAGGACTTTATCCAAAGTTTGAGGTAGGATTCTTGTATAGAATCTGAGTGAAGCCCTAAGTTATAAAGGCTGAGAGCAGGAGTAACACCCCCAATTGTCACCCAGAATATAACAGAATGACTGGTCAGGGACCCACGCCATATTCTACGGATAGTTAGTAGAGTTATGCATTAGTCCCAAACCATTTACGTATCCTAACTCAGGGTTGCATTATAGCAGAAGCATTAAGAGTATTAAGAACTGAAACAAAGTAATGTCCACTAACCAACAAGTAGGAATGATAACCAAAATACACAAAGATTTTAGCCTTAAGTCCTTATAAATGGTTTCCAAAAAATTAAGGTGATTTGCATACATCGGCATGCATGCCGACAACATAAGAAAGTAGTAAAGATGCATCGCATTGCCTTCGAGGGCCGACATAGCACAAAGGGCTTCACCCCATTACTTTCCACTTGGCTCCCCAGCACCTGCATAGGAATAATCCACAAAGATGTGGCAAACAAGGTAAAGGTCAGCTTTAGCTGACCAAATTATAACGACCCTGCCCCTAACTCATGGTGGCGGTGCTACTTCCCTAAAGATAAACATCATGTACATATAATGGCATTAGAACATGCAACTTAAGCACAATTCACCACAGATGTTGGTACAGCCTACCACAAACCTCGTATGCTCCGGGCACATTTTGCTGCATACTGGAATCCCTGTCCTACCACCATCCTTAGTCCCAGAC
The DNA here is from genome assembly GCA_039583875.1 of Platanthera guangdongensis. Taxonomy (NCBI): domain Eukaryota; kingdom Viridiplantae; phylum Streptophyta; class Magnoliopsida; order Asparagales; family Orchidaceae; genus Platanthera; species Platanthera guangdongensis. The sequence continues at coordinate 82,769,306 of CM077166.1, forward strand.
CGATGGTTTGACATTGAGCATTACTATACTTTCTGTACCGTAGCCTAAGACTCTCTTACTCTTATTCTACAACAAAGTCAAAGGCGCTCTATTACCTTTAGATACATGCTAGTGACTTACTCCAAGTCGATCTCCATAGGGTGGGTTCAAGTTAGCCATAGCCCGTTGATCCAACCGTTAGGCTCCCAAGCCATGATGTGGCTCAGCCTCCCCTTTCCCATTCATATAATATATAATCACGTTATGTTTCAAGGTTGGCTCTCATGACCACCATAGCTATGCACTTTAAGCTTACAACTAAACATATTGTCCATGCAACCCTTTGTAGAACCGCTTCACATACCCGTGATCATCCAAATTGTTTGAGTCAGCGAACTTAGCGAGGTGCTTAAACTCCCATTGGTACTTCATGACTGACTTCGAACCTTGTTTCAACTATAGGAATATTTACTCGGGCTCATCTCGAGCAGTGGAGAGAACAAAATGCTTTATAATAGACTCAGAAAACTCGTTCCAGCTGATGTCGGTGTATACACATCCTTAAAAAGTAGAGCCCATAAGGGACTTCCACCACCTTTTTGAATGCTACTCTAGGACATACACAGCTATGGTAACAACCATACTGGCTTGGCATCTAATTCCGGTCATCAGTTCTTGTATAGTATATAACAATTCCTCAGTTCGAACAGACGACTCAGTCCCGTGGTAGACGGGTGGAGAAAGAGCTCGGAAGGTACTCAGCCAATTGGAGCACGGGGCATGTTGTTGCACCGGAGCCTGCGGAGACCTAAAGTCATCCAAGATTACAATTAGGGTCTGCCCCAACTTCGATTGTTGGAATGGAGTAAGGATTGGGGCGATAAGAGTGCCCGTCGTCGACTCTGTATGTACCAAAATCTATAAATAATTGTACAAACCTAATGTCAAGTTGGCTAATCGTAAGGTAATAACTTGACATACATAGTGTTAATTACAAATGGGCACACCACTGTGTCCGCAATGTCAGTTTGACCTCAACTCACCAGTTGAGCGGGGGGTGTCACCATTATTCAATGACTTCTTTAGTTCAGCATGATTGCAATCTGATACCATTTGTAATAACCCCCTCAGCAAACACAACACAAGACCGAGGGGAGACTTATGCATAGAATTGCAGCCTTGCGGTAGTCTCACAACCCGTATTTTCTCCGCAACTAATCGACATATCATAGTAAGAGAAAACACTCGTTGTGATGCCAAGCCATCAAGGGGATAACTGCAGACGCTCAGGCAAGACCCCAACTCAACACTTTATATGAAATCCATAAGTTTAATATGAAGAAAATTGTAATTTAGGTCTTGTTTTAATGGCCGTATCCCTCAGCTTAGTGGATCAACTAGTCCACAAGTAGAAATATTAATATATGCTACGAAAAATACATTGTTTATATGGTTTAACATCCTATATGAGCAAAAACATCCAGACAGGACAACTCATGTCATGCATATCTCTAGATTTAATATAAGTATAGAAATAGCTTTTACGTTAGTTAAAATATAGTGACTTTGATTTAAAGTGATGCTATATATGAGATAGTCAAAAGATGCTTTTATACTTTGAAAATAACTAACATGCAATCCTAAAATATAACTGTCCCAAAGAGCAAGTAAATACAACCACTCATAATAACAAAATTAATAACTAGAAAGTACTAAACTTTCTTCAAGAAAACCACCAGTGGGTTCCAACAACCTGACACGAACCCAGTAAAAATATGTATGTGTAAAATAGAACAAAACAATAACTACTACCTCACAATCAATGAGGTAAAGGCAACCGCAACTGCTGTAGAACGCAAGCCACAACCAAACCTTAGCCACTCAACCGGCTACTTCTTCAAGCCTAAATCATTCAAAAAAGAACACCTCAGCAAGAATATACATATGGTAAACAATATTATCAGTAGATAGTAATTAAGAGAAAATAAAAGGGGTTACCAACCGCGACTATAAGAATGGCTGATAAACCTTAGCTAAAGAGTCAAGTTATAACAAGTAAAGCAGGAATGTCAATTGTAGAGTAAAGAGAAATTGCACCAAGTTGGAAGTGAAGTCATGCTTCGATAAAATCTGCAAGAGTAAGCATTCCACAAATGACTAAATAATAAGAATCAAAGAGACTAAACAACTCTAAACACGTGAATCATTTGCACTGGCAAAAACCATGGTTCTGAGTCGGTGACCACAATGTCCAACACGAACTAACAGACCCAAACAACATCTCAAAAAGGCACTGCGGTACATTGTTCAGCACAACCCAATAATCCATAAGAAGAGACAAAAACCCACAAAGTGCAATGATTCGTGGAACGACGTCATGTTGGTGGTACTTTATCCACTGTCAACCTGGCCATAAAAACACCTCCAAATCTCCAACAAAACCACAAACTTAACACCAAAATACTCTCACGACAAGAGGAGAGAACAACCAAAAAATTTACCCTAAGTCCCATTCTCAACGACTTGACAAAATGACGAAAATATTCTAAGTCCAGCTAAATTCGTCGAATGTACCCGACGAAACCAAGGAATACTCGACGAATTAGACTTGGCGATAAGAGGTTACACCCAGCGATACTCGACGAACAGGACTCGATTCGGCGTATATAATCGACGAATTTTGATGGATATTCGATGAATTCTAACTTAAATTATAAACAGTACTAGGCGAATTTCGATGGATACTCGACGAATCCTAATTTCTACTCGACAAACTAACTCGATGATTTCTGACTCAACTGTACCCCATACTAAATGAATTTTACTTAGGTTAGTTCTACCTATACTCGAAGAAATCTAGCAGAAACTTACATTATGACTATGTATCCTACATGGCCGCAACCTACACTACTGCATTCTAAGGAGAAAAGAAAGGAGTGAAAAGAATAGCAGGAAATATAGCAAAGGGGGAGATTAACCCCTTGACTCAAAGCTCCAAAAAATCCAACACTCCGAGCTTTTCGCGACAAGGATCGTGTTGGATCCCTAGTTAGACTTGGGCTAGGTTCACTAACTAGGATTATTGACCCACCATGAATAGTTAGGGTCATGTCCGTGTCCTAGAGTTTAGGCTAAGTCCTTAGAATCAACCACACATGGACCAGCCAACAGAAGACAGCAGAAGTGTAATGCCTCCTTCCGTCACATGGAATATAACGGTGGGTCCGGCCGGGGCCCCACGCCATATTTCACAGACAAAAGGCGGAATTACCTTTGGAAATCAAAATCTCATTCAACTCGTATCCTAACTCAAAGCATTCTAGCATAGCAGTTTAAGTTATATGAACTCATCCCATCGAATGTCCACTAAATATATAAACTCCACATTTATATAACAAGAATGTATATGTAACGCCCCGAAACTCAAAGGAGCGATGGGGGACGTTTTGGGCCAGTTTTGGGTTCTGGCTGCAGGTACACGGCCTGGGACACGGGCGTGTCCCAGGGCATGTCAAGCTTGTGTCGACACTCAGCCGGAAAGTCGACATTTTGAGCTCGACATTGTGTCGAGACTGGGCACACGGCCTGCGACACGGGCGTGTCGCAGGGCGTGTCGACCCGTGTCTACACTTAGCCCGTGAAGTCGACACTCTGCGTTTGACGAAGTGTCGAGACTTGGCACACGGCCTGCGACACGGGCATGTCGCAGGGCGTGTCAACCCGTGTCGACACTCGTCCCGGGAAGTCGACACTCTGCTCGACGATGTGCCGAGACAAGGCACACGGCCAAGGACACGGGCGTGTCCAAGGCCGTGTCATCAGGTCGACGATCTTCGCTCGACGAAGTTTCGAGTGTCGAGACCGTGTACACGGCCTGGAGCCCAGGCGTGTTGAGGTGACACGGGCAAGGACACGGGCATGTCCTAGAACCCGTGCAGTGCTCGGGTTGTTTTCGGGGAAAAATGATGGGGTACACGGCCGGCCACACGGCCGTGTCAGGTGGAACACGGGCGTGTCAGCTCGAACACGGGCGTGTTCGATACCCGTGTGTTGTTCCAGGCGAGCTAATTTTGACGGAGAATGAGGCATACGGCCCTAGAAATGGGCGTGTGCCAGGCCGTGTGAGGTCTAGATTGGGCATTTCAGTGCCGAATCAAAGACGTTCATTTCTTTAATTGATGATCCAACGACTGGGGGTTGTTCCTGAAGGGATATACCCGGGATTGGACTTAGAAACCCTCACTTTTCATAAGTTGTTATCTTTCTAAAAGCTTAAAGAGAGAGGAGAGCCCAAGGAAGGAAGAAGGTGCTACATACGGCCATTGGAGGAGCTTCGAAGCTCCAAATCACGAGCCGACTTCAGATCCACGGAGGCAAAGCTAGTGCGGTGCTTTTCATCCGCTTACTTTTCCATGGCGCCAAAGAGGAATGCAAGGGTAACGATTCTCTTCTTGAGCATGAGTAGCTCTCCTCCTTTGCATAGGAAGCCCGGTCTCGCGAGTTTGCGGAGAGTTGGAGGTGTTCCTTCGGGTAGATATGTGAAGTCCCCGTTGTTTAGAGTCCGTAAGCGTGAACGGGCATAGACATGATATGTGAAGCCTACCCAGACATGTTGGTCTGGATCGGTGATGTTGCATTGCATAATGTCGGAGAAGACTCCGTGCTATTGGTTGTTTTTCGGGTTTTCTACACGGTAGATTGCAGCAGGGAGCCTTGGAGATTAACCCAAAGGTGCACCCGAAAAACTGGGCGGATACATGATCTTGCCAACTTGGTGGCCTGAGAGCCAACTTGAACATAACCGGGTTATGTGAATTGTGATGGAAATGGGACTCGGTGGAAGTTTTGACCCGCGCAAATTGCTTAAATTGTCGTTGCGATATGAGCACGGGTTAGATGGAACCGTACCCGTTCTATGTCATTCGGTTAAAGAGACCTAAGGGTACGTGGCACTTGCCGTTGGCATAGATTAGGGTCTTCGGCGGTCAATGGCTTAAATTGTCGTGACCCAGGCCAGGAAGACATAATGCTCATAGGTTTGGCCGTCAAAGTGGCGGTGGTGAGTCCGGAATGTCTATGACTTTAATTGACGTGACATCGACCGGTTCACCGAGAATGTGCCCTGAGAGCACGGGGCGTGTGGCCATGCGAGCCAATGTCTGTGATGAAATTAATATTGGTATATATTGCTCGCTTATGCTAATGAAATGCAGGGAAGGAGCATCGCCGCCCTGAGTTGGGGGCAGGATCATTATAATTTGGTCAGCATTGCTGACCGTTGCCTTGTTTTGGCACCGTGCGGTGGTTTGTTGTTTGCAGGTGCTGCTGGACCAAGCGGTCAATAGCGGGCTAAAGCCCTTTTTGCGAAGCCGGCCCTCGAGGGCCTAATTGGAAGTGTTTACTGTTTTATTCATGTATGACCGGCCTGCGTGCCGTGGTTTGTAAATCATGTAATACCAAGTGAAACATTTTGTAAGGCCTTAAGGCTTATGTTGGTATATGTATAACATTCCTATTTTGTATTAGTGGACATTTATGCTTTAGTGCTGGGTTCTTATTTGCAACTTTTATAAACTGCTTCCGCTAGAATGCTCTGTGTAGGACGTTGAGATTGGTTGGATGGTTTCCATGAGTAACCACCCGGTCTGTCTGTGGCATACGACGTCGGGCCCCGGCCGGACCTACTGCTATATGCTATGCGACGGATATGGGGTGTTACAATTTGGTATCAGACTACTAGTTTTGGTCGGGCTTAAAATGAATTCGTGGGCGAATTCTTTTTAAGGGGTGGTGAGCACATTGTGTGCGTCATCGTTATAATGGTAAAAGAACCCATGAATGTCCACTTAGGAATGAAAATACACGTGTTTGAGGAACCTGTGTGTTCCTATAATTGCTGTTTGTAATTTTATTTGGTCGCTTAACGGTGTTATGTACCACTATAGGTGAACAGAAGTGGTGTTGGGACGTCAGAACGCCGAGTTTCTGAGGCTAGTAGTGCACCAGATGTTGCTCCTGCAACACCTCTATCGGCTGAAAACATACGATTGGTGGCTGAAGCGGTGTTGGCCGTGATAAATGCGCAGCCTGCAACGCAAACGCAGCAGCCCGCTCCTGTGATGGAGCAGGAACCTCTTCAAGAGGCTGAGCCGAGGAGAGTGGAGCAAGTGGTTGTGGAACTGGTGGTGCCAAGGAGGGCAACCGAGAGACAGCTTAATCATGTTATGTCCTTTAATCCTCCTGTATTTTCGGGGTTGGGAACCCCATCTCAAGCTGAAGACTGGCTCTCGAGGGTGAAGAGAGTCATGACAGCAACAGAAACAGAGGAGTGGAAAATGACCACCATCGCTACGTTCCTTCTGGACGGTGAAGCGAGAATGTGGTGGGAAGGATTGGAGCTACACTTGTTGAGAGGTAGGAGCATAAGTTCGTTTGGACGCCGGAGTGCGTGCGAGCTTTTGAGGAGTTAAAGTGTCGGTTGACCGCGGCGCCTGTGCTGAGTTCGCCATGTGGGACCGAAGGCTATGAGATTTATAGTGATGCTTCAGGCAGCGGTTTGGGTTGCGTGCTACTGCAACATGGAAGTGTAATAGCTTATGGCTCGAGACAGCTAAAAGTGCATGAAAGGAACTATCTGGTCCATGACTTGGAGTTAGCGGCCGTGATTTTTGCCTTGAAGCTGTGGAGACACTATTTGTACGGTGTGAAGATTGATATCTACACCGATCACAAGAGCCTGAAGTATCTTATTAATCAGAAGGATCTGAATATGCAGCAGCGTAGATGGATGGAGTTCCTGGGGGACTATACATTCAAGATCCACTACGTGCCTGGTAAAGGGAATGCGGTTGCGGACGCGTTGAGTCGCCGAGCCCCAGCTCAACCCAATTGGCTATCGGTGCATGATGAGCGGTTGGTGCAGGAGTTGGAGGCATTGAGATTGTTTGTGTGGACAGGCAATCAAGTGCTGAAGCAGTTCTGAATTGGACTGAAGTCCAATATGACCTGGCTAATCGTATTCGGCAGGCTTTGGATATGGATGATCATATGAAGCAGTTCATGGTGGAGGCTCTGGATGGGTCAAATTCCCAATTCGTCGTGGAGGACGGATTACTTTGGAAGGACGGTCGTCTGTGCATCCCAAGTGTGGGTAATTTGTGGGTGGAGTTGTTATACGAGGCACACCATACCAAGTACTCGATTCACCTGGGGAGCACGAAGATGTACCGTGATGTGAAGAAACTGTTTTGGTGGCCGGGTTTGAAAAAGGATGTGGCGCTATACGTACCAAAGTGTCAAACTTGCACCTTGGTAAAGGCGGAGTGCCAAAAGTCGGGAGGATTTCTTAAGTCCTTGCCTATTCCGGAGTGGAAATTTGACGACATCTCTATGGACTTTGTGCATGGTTTGCCAAGGTCGCAAAAGGGGAACGACGCTATTTGGGTGTTCGTGGATCGGTTAACGAAGGTGTCGCATTTCATTCCGCATAGGAAGGATGATCCGGTGGAGAAGTTGGCAAAGCTTTATGTGGATAACATAGTACGGCTTCATGGTGTGCCCCGCAACATCGTGAGTGACCGAGATGGGCGGTTCACGTCCAATGATTGGAGGCTTATGCAACAAATGTCGGGAACAAAGCTGAAATTCAGCACAGCCTTCCATCCGCAAACGGATGGGCGGACCGAGAGGTTCAATAGAACCATGGAAGACATGCTACGCATGTGTGTCTTGGATTTTGGAAAGCAATGGGAAGACCACCTTTATTTGGTGGAGTTCGCATACAACAATAGCTACCAAGCGAGTATTCAGATGGCGCCTTTCGAGGTGCTATATGGTAGAAAATGTCGCACGCCGTTGTCTTGGTTAGAAATAGGTGAGTCAAAGTTGTATAAGCGATCGGAAGTGGAGGATGCTACTTCTTTGGTGAGAACCATTCCGGAGAGGTTGCTTATCGCTCAGGACCGGCAAGCGAAGTACTATAATGCCAAGCACAGGAACGTGGAGTTCGCTGTGGGTGACTATGTGTACTTAAAGATCAAGTCGTTCAAGGGTGTCTCGTGGGTGAGGCGATTGAAAAAGCTAAGCCCGAGGTACCTTGGACCGTTTGAGGTTCTGGAGCGAGTTGGTGAAGCGGCCTATCGGTTGAAGCTTTCAGTGGAGCTTAGTGGTTTACATGATGTATTCCATATTTTGGAGCCTTTGCAAGTGATCGCGGTTGATCAAGTGCCGGTGGATAGTGGGTTGATGACAAAGGTCAAGCCCGTGCGGATTGAGGACTCGGAGGTCAAGCGGCTACGCAATAAAGAGATCAGGATGGTCAACGTCCGATGGGACAATTGCGGTCGTGAGGTGCTCTCTTGGGAGCGAGAGCAGACTATGCTTGACGAGTATCCGGAGTTGTTCCGCTCAGGTACAAATTTTGGTTCTGTACAGGTCTTTCCTTTATCTAATTTCGAGGACGAAATTCTTTTAAGAGGGGGAGAGTTGTAACGCCCCGAAACTCAAAGGAGCGACGGGGGACGTTTTGGGACAGTTTTGGGTTCGGGCTACAGGCACACGGTCTGGGACATAGGCGTGTCCCAGGGCATGTCAAGCTTGTGTCGACACTCAGCCGTGAAGTCGACATTTTGAGCTCGACATTGTGTCGAGACTGGGCACACGGCCTGCGACACGGGCGTGTCGTAGGGCGTGTCGACCCGTGTCGACACTTAGCCCGCGAAGTCGACACTCTGCATTCGACGTAGTGTCGAGACTTGGCACACGGCCTGCGACATGGGCGTGTCGCAGGTCATGTCAATCCGTGTCGACACTCGTCCCAGGAAGTCGACACTCTGCTCGACGATGTGCTGAGACAAGGCACACGGCCAAGGACACAGGCGTGTCCAAGGCCGTGTCATCAGTTCGACGATCTTTGCTCGACGAAGTGTCGAGTGTCGAGACCGTGTACACGGCCTGGAGCCCAGGCGTGTTGAGGTGACACAGGCAAGGAAACGGGCGTGTCATAGAACCTGTGCAGTGCTCGGGTTGTTTTCGGGGAAAAATGATGGGGTACACGGCCGGCCACACGGCCATGTCAGGTGGAACACGGGCGTGTCAGCTCGAACACAGGCGTGTTCGATACCCGTGTGTTGTTCCAGTCGAGCCGATTTTGACGGCGAATGAGGCACATGGCCCTAGACACGGGCGTGTGCCAGGCCGTGTGCGGTCCAGATTAGGCATTTCAGTCCCGAATCAAAGCCGTTCATTTCTTTAATTGATGATCCAATGGCTGGGGGTTGTTCCTGAAGGGATATACCCGGGATTGGACTTAGAAACCCTCACTTTTCATATGTTGTTATCTTTCTAAAAGCTTAGAGAGAGAGGAGAGCCAAGGAATAAAGAAGGAGCTACATCCGGCCATTGGAGGAGCTTCGAAGCTCCAAATCGCGAGCCGACTCCGGATCCACGGAGGCAAAGCTAGTGCGGTGCTTTTCATTAGCTTAATTTTCCATGGCGCCAAAGTTTAACGCAAGGGTAACGATTCTCTTCTTGAGCATGAGTAGCTCTCCTCCTTTGCATAGGAAGCCCGCTCTCGCGAGTTTGCGGAGAGCTGGAGACGTTCCTTCAGGTAGATATGTGAAGTCCCCGTTGTTTAGAGTCCGTAAGCGAGAACGGGCATAGGCATGATGTGTGAAGCCTACCGAGACATGTTGGTCTGGATCGGTGATGTTGCGTTGCATAATGCCGTAGAAGACTCTGTGCTATTGGTTGTTTTTCAGGTTTTCTACACGGTAGATTGCAGCAGAGAGCCTTGGGGATTAACCCAAAGGTGCACCCGGAAAACTGGGAGGATACGTGATCTTGCCAACTTGGTGGCCTGAGAGCCAACTTGAACATAATCGGGTTATGTGAATTGTGATGGAAATGGGACTCAGTGGAAGTTTGACCCGTGCAAATGGCTTAAATTGTCGTTGCGATGTGAGCACGAGTTAGATGGAACCGTAACCGTTCTATGTCGTTCGGTTAAAGATACCTAAGGGTACGTGGCACTTGCCGTTGGCATAGATTAGGGTCTTCGGCAGTCAATGACTTAAATTGTCGTGACCCAGGCCAGGAAGACATAATGCTCATAGGTTTGGCCGTCAAAGTGGCGGTGGTGAGTCCGGAATGTCTATGGCTTTAATTGACGTGACATCGACCAGTTCACCGAGAATGTGCCCTGAGAGCACGGGGCGTGTGGCCGTGCGAGCCAACGTCTGTGATGAAATGAATATTGTTATATATTGCTCGCTTATGCTAATGAAATGCAGGGAAGGAGCATCGCCACCCCGAGTTGGGGGCGGGATCGTTATAATTTGGTCAGCATTGTTGATTGTTTCCTTGTTTTGCCACCGTGCGGTGGTTTGTTATTTGCAGGTGCTGCTGGACCAAGCGGTCAATAACGGGCTAAAGCCCTTTTTGCGAAGCCGGCCCTCGAAGGCCTAATTGGAACTGTTTACTGTTTTATTCATGTATGACTGTCCTGCGTGCCGTGGTTTGTAAATCATGTAATACCAAGTGAAACATTTTGTAAGGCCTTAAGGCTTGTGTTGGTATATGTATAACATTCCTATTTTGTATTAGTGGACATTCATGCTTTAGTGCTGGGTTCTTATTTGCAACTTTTATAAACTACTTCCGCTAGAATGCTCTGTGTAGGACATTGAGATTGGTTGGATGGTTTTCATGAGTAACCACCCGGTCTGTCTATGGCATACGGCGTCGGCCCCCGGCCGGACCTACTGCTATATGCTATGCGACGGATAGGGGGTGTTACAGTATACAACACACACACTCATGACATTAAGGCCTTACAAGTTGCTCTTTACAAAATATATAATTTCATACATCGGCACGCAGGCCGACCACACATGAAATCCAAACATTCTTCGCACGGCCTTTGAGGGCCTTAAGGAGCAAACCTTCATTCTGCTCATTTGAATTCACTCATCAGCACCTGTAATTAGACATCCAGCCTAGGAGCGGGAGACAAAGCAACAGTTAGTGTTAGCTGACCAATTATAACGACCCTACCCCTTACCCGGGGCAGTGGTTCCTTCCCTGTATGCATTGCAAATAATATCTAGCAGTCACAACAAGTGCGCTTAGGCACAACAATATCACAAATGCCGGTCAAAACCAGGCGCTCCGTGCACTTAGGGCACCTTACGGTGTACCGGACTTCTAGGAAACACCACCGATCCGAGAATTATAAACTTGTTGGCTGGCCGGTCCTAGTCACCCCAATTCGCAGACTGGGAGCATTCCACCCAAACCACTCAGAGGTGATAATCTCACGGCAAACTTGAGCATTAATAGATCGACCCACAATTGTGGTGCAACAAGTAGGGTCTGTCTCGCGTCCTCCCCAACATTGCCACCAATCGACATCCCAAAACAACCAGGGGCAGGTCAGCCTTTCCCGTTCTCAAACCGTCAGTAGCGCACCACAAGATGCGGGTCGGCCTTCCCTCCTGATTAGCCACAGCTTTTCGCTCTCCCTGTAACGCCCCCGATTTTTTCGATGATTTTAGTCGATTGGGCAACGTCATATTTATGACGTCGTGGCGTTACTTTTAGCGTCGAGCTGACGGCGCAATGCCGTTAAGGCATTTTCTCGTCCGTGTGGTCGAGTCGGCCGAATTCTTCTTGTGATGGAAAAATTTTTCTTTTGGAATTTAAGTTATGTAATTTTGGGCTTGCTCGTCAAGTTTTGTCGCAATCCGAGCATTTTTGGAGTATCAACACGCGATTGAAGTTTTGGATTTGTTTATGCTCGCCATATACTTTGAAGATTAATATCTCGGGAATGGCTCGTCGAATTTTGGTTTTGACTTCGCCGCTGTGTTCGTAGCGTCAGTATTCGCCTACGGCGCGAGTTTCGTTTAATTCGGCGGTCGTTTGGGCCTCCGTTTTGATCTCGTAGTTTCCTTGTTCAAAAATATATAAGTATGATTATTTTAATATTATAGTACTATTCAAAAATGTCTTTTACTATTCATTCATATAGTTTGATTAAAAGGTTACATTTGCAAAGAAATTATTTTTCCTGCAACGCTTGACTCGAGTGAAATTCCTACGTCTCGATTAGGTCCTTTCTTGTACTCGAGTAGTTACCTACTACTCGAGTAGTTCCTTTCGAGTACTCGAGTAGTTGCCTTACTACTTGAGTAGTTCTTTTCGAGTACTCGAGTAGCTGCATTATAACTACTCGAGTAGGTCTCTTCTTGTACTCGAGTAGTTACCTTACTACTTGAGTAGTTCCTTTCGAGTACTCGAGTAGTTGCCTTACAACTCGTGTAGTTCTTTTCGAGTACTCGAGTAGTTTCCTTACTACTCGAGTAGTTCTTTTCGAGTACTCGAGTAGCTTACTTATAACTACTCGAGTAGGTCTTTTCTTGTACTCGAGTAGTTACCTTACTACTCGAGTAGTTCCTTTCGAGTACTCGGGTAGTTGCATTACTACTCGACTAGTTCTTTTCGAGTACTCGAGTAGCTGCCATATAACTACTCGAGTAGGTCTCTTCTTGTACTCGAGTAGTTACCTTACTACTCGAGTAGTTCTTTTCGAGTACTCGAGTAGTTGCCTTACTACTCGAGTAGTTATTTTCGAGTACTCGAGTAGTTACCTTACTACTCGAGTAGTTCTTTTCGAGTACTCGAGTAGTTGCCTTACTACTCGAGTAGTTCTTTTCGAGTACTCGAGCAATTGCCTTACTACTCGAGTAGTTCTTTTCGAGTACTCGAGTAGTCATCTTACTACTCGAGTAGTACTTTTCTTGTACTCGAGTATCCCTTGCTGTACCAGAGTAGTACCCCTATTGTACTCGAGTGGCCCGTTCCTTCTGTCTCGGAAAACCGGTTTTAGCTGAACCCGGTTTATTTCTGCTGTTGAGTATAAATTCTTTCTTCTTCATCATCATTAAACCTACCGAGAATTTCTTCTTCTTCCCGAACCAGAGCGGCGTGTGAGAAATAGGTCGTCTGTCCGTACTTCTTCTGGTGGCCGTCGACGGTGCTCCGGTGCTGGAAATCTTCAACCTAGTATAAATCTGGAAAGCTCTCGCCGAGAGCTACGCCATCGTGGTAATATCTTCCCCGTTTTTTTAGAGATTTCTTGTTAGGTTTTTTCGGCCCTAATATCCTTTTCGGCCGTTCTTATTCAGATTTCAACTCCTCCCGCATCATTTTGCCCCGTCTACGACGTGGAGTGATTCAGAGGACCTTTCCAGTAAAACCAAGGCAAGTGGTGGTTTCTCCTCATTTCTCCTTGTCCGATTTGATGGTAATGGCTAAGTTTTCAAGTTCTTTAAATTTTCTACAGTTATTCTTCAAAATTACTGTTATGAATAACCTTCTCAACGATCACATGATGTTGTGATGTTTTGTCATGGTGAACTCGATTTTGTCCGGATATGTTTAATCGTTCTTGAAGTGTCCTATTGATGGCTATAAACGTCTTAGAATTCGTTATTGAACGTATTAGAGTTTAATTAGGTTTGTAAATCATTCCTAAGAGTTGATCAGCCATGTCTTGTATCTAGTAATGTCAAGTAGAATCTAACGAGCCAAATCTCGAGATATTTGTGTTGTGGTTTCTTGATTGCGGGAGTTAGTGGACGATTCCACCTCCACAGTGGTTGTTTCCTTCATTAGTGCCCTGTGGAAGTCTACTCGGCTTTTGGATGTCCGTGGTGTATGGTGGAGAGTATGAGACTCACTCGTAGTTAGATAGATTGTATATTCGTGTTTTTGGGTGGTGTGTCCAAGAGTGACCACCTCGCCCGTGTTTTTTGGGTGGTGTGTCCACGAGTGTCCACCTCGCCCGTGTTTTTTGGGTAAAGTCGACCACAAGTGCCTAGTAAAGGTTTTGTATTTCTTCCTTACGAATTATTCATGTTATCACCTTATAGCCTCGTGCGTCTGGTGTACTATTGTTGTACGTGATGAATCGCGTAAGAGTTCTTTTTCATGATCATGACTCGTTCTCGTTTTGTACTTTATTTCAGTACTATTGGTCTTGGGTTGGTACCCCTTTGACTTTTGTTTACTTGGGCTTATTTATTTCTGCCACCATTTGTTCCCTCTTGCTGAGGTGTTCTGTCTTTGGAATGCCTCAGGTTCAGAGCAGTAGCAGATAGCAGAGCTAGTTTTGGAGTTTCTGGGCGCCAGTGTAGGCTGTGGTGATTACCTCATCTCAGCGAGGTAGTTTGTTGTTTATTTAGTTACTAGTTAAGACGTACTTTTTTGTATGTGGGTTCGTGTCAGTTTGTTGACGCCCACAGTATTGTTACTTTTAGATACTTTCTAGCTGCTTAGTTTTCTATATGTGGATGTGTACTACTTGCTCTCTGGGATGATTTATGCTAGGAATGCATGTTAGGTATTTTCAACTATAAAATCTATTATTACTACTCCATGCACTGTATAATTTAAAAACTCTAGCTTGTTATATTTGGCGACCGTAAAAGCTATCCTTACTACTATTATAAATTTAAAGTTTTGCATATCATGAGTTGTCCTTTGGGGACATTTATACTCATGTAGGATGTTTGAGTCAATCTAACAAGTATTTTTCCGCAGCGTATAACCATATTTTGATTCGTGGACTAAGTGAGCCACTAAGCCGAGGGATACGACTAACTATTGCACTTAGCTGATTTTCCTTAAAATAACTGAAAGAATCTTTCTTCATGTTAGTAGGTGTCTGCCTGAGCATCCGCAGTTATCCCCTGCTGACGTGGCATCATGACGCGCATTTTCCCTTACTCTGATAATTTATTATTTGCGGTGAAAATGCGGGTTGTGACAGTTGGTATCAGAGGGAGGTTTCTTGATAATTGGTCGGGCAACATTCCCTTGTTAGTGTAGGTTGTTTAGTGACATTTCATACACACACTGATGTGTCATCAATACGCCTTAGCCGAACCATAGTCACTACACTCATAGCATGATAAGAAGTATACGAGGCATATTATGTAGTATGGGATGCATAATATGTGTTTGTATATGGATCCATCATATGTGACAACATGTGACGGTTATGTAGTATGTGATGTATAACCACCATCACATGGGTGCCCATTAGCACATTTTCTTTTCCTCGTTGCATGCGATGTTATGTAGTATGAGATGCATAAGATTTCATGTGTACACCGCTCATATCATGCATTAGAGCCTTTTATAGAATGCATATCACTACATACATTAAATATCATCGCTTAAGCACGAGTGATAAGTTAAGGTCTACATGATTACACATGTACACACATGATTTTAAATAAGAATAAAGAATACATGCATTCATGTCATAGGCACATGAGTCAATAGGATGAGAGGATATCATCCTAAGTAGGACATAATATCATTATAAAATCCCAGAGCATGTTGTAGCATAAGCAAGTGTCTTATAAGTATGGTCTGAACTAGTTGAGTGGCTTTGTTGTAAGCTAGGATTTTGATGAGTTGTGTGTTTGCTTTTTAAAATGCCGTCAAAGCGTCCTGCGACGAGGTCGACTCCCCAATCGGAGGGTGAGTCATCAGATGCGCAAAGTGATGTGATTATCGAGGGTATGCGTCAGAGCAATGAGGCTCTGTCGAGACAGTTGGTTGCGATGCAATCACAAATTCAGTCTTTATTGTCTGCCGCTCCCGCGCAGCAACCTTTAGTACAAGAGCCTGCCTTGGGCCAAGCCGTGCCCGATACCCCTGTTCCTCTGGTTCCCCCGATGGCGATACCACCAGAAATGAATTTCATATCGCACTTCCAGCGGTAAGGACCTCCCACCTACGGCGGGAGTGCCGACTTTCTGATTAGCTCCCGCGCAGCAACCTTTAGTGCAAGAGCCTGCCTTGGGCCAAGCCGTGCCCGATACCCCGGTTCCTCTGGTTCCCCCGATGGCGATACCACCAGAAATGAATTTCATATCGCACTTCCAGCGGTAAGGACCTCCCACCTACGGCGGGAGTGCCGACTTTCTGATTATAGACGATTGGATCATCTCCATTGAGGAGATGTTTTCATATTCCAGAATTCTAGAAGCCCAGAAGGTGATGATTGCAGCCTATCAGTTAAAAGGCCTGGAAAAACATTGGTGGATTCGGGAAAGAGAGGGTCTAAAGGAAGGATGTTCTTGGGAATCTTTTAAGAAGATGTTGCTGAAAAGGATTCTACCCTCGGTCGAGCAGGACCGTCTGACGAATAACTTCCTGCATTTGAAGCAGAGACAGCTCACCGTGAGCGAGTATGAGATTGAGTTTAGTAAACTAAGCAGGTTTGCTCCTGATTTGGTAGCTTCTGAGGAGGGTAGAGTGAAGCGTTTCCTTGGAGGATTAAGAAGCGATGTATAGAAGTTGGCATGCGCTTACCGAGCTGAAAGTTATGCTAAAGTAGTGGAAGCCACTTTGAAGGTGGAGGCGATTGAAAATGCTAAGAACCGAGGTGCTGCGATGAGGAAGGAGAAAAGGAAAGGCATTGAAGATGGTAGCTGCAGGGCATCTGGCCTTTCTTCGAAGAAGAAAAGTAAGGAAGTGTGTAGTTTCTGTGGTCGTCCCGGCCACCCTTACGAAAGATGTTTCAAGAGGACTGCCACCCTAAAGCAGCAGCAGGTGCACGCCATCCAAGGTGCACCCAAGGGAGAGCTAGTGTGCTCATTCTGTGCAAGGAAGGGTCATGATGTGAGTCAGTGCTAGATGAAGGAAAGGATTTTCTTCCAGTGCGGGCTGAAGGGACACCAGAAGCCTTCATTCCCCCAGGCTCAGCCCCCACTGCAGCCTGCCCCAGTTCGAGCTCTGCCGCCGCCACTGAACTTGGATAAAGGAAAAGGAAAGCTGAACGTGATGACCAGCGAGGAATCTCAAACCTCTACGCAAGTGATATTAGGGGAGTTTAAGGTGCGGAATAGGTGGGCGCACGTTCTTTTCGATTCGTGTGCCACCCATTCCTTCGTGGCACGGTGGTTTGTTGATAAACATCGCCTGGGTGTGGATCGATTAGGAGACTCCTTCAATGTCAAGCTCCCTTCTGGGGATTTGGTGATATCTAATCAAGGAGTTTTGAGATGCCCTATTTATCTTGGCAATTTTCTGGCCTTTGCGGATCTGATGATTTTAGATTTGGCTGATTTCGACGTGATTTTGGGCATGGACTGGCTGTCCAAGTATGATGCGGTCATCTAGTGCAAGGCTAAACGACTGGATTTCAGGATGGATGATGGACAACCTATGAGCGTCTATGGATTTCAGGTCAGAGTTTCCCCTGTCATTTCTACGGTACGTGCTTGTCGTGCTATAGAGTCTGGCTGCGAGGCATTTGTAGTTTCTATTTCTGCTATGGAAATAACTTTTGTTACACCATGTCTTGAGGATGTCTCGGTGGTGCGAGAGTTTCCAGATGTCTTTCCTGATAGTCTTCTAGGACTTCCTCCTGAAAGGGAGATAGAGTTTGTGATAGACCTCGAGCCAGGTACTCGTCCTATTGCCAAAGCTCTGTACCGTATGGCTCCGCGTGAGTTGGCTGAGTTACGTACTCAGCTCGATGAGTTGCTGAGGTGTTGTTTTATTAGACCAACTTCTTCTCCATGGGGTTCTCATGTTTTGTTGGTCAAGAAGAAAGATGGATCCATGAGGCTTTGCATCGATTATAGGGAATTGAGCAAGGTAACCATTAAGAATAGATATCCCCTGCCAAGGATTGATGATTTGTTCGGTCAGTTGCATGGTAGCTCGGTGTATTCAAAGATTGATCTTCGCTCAGGCTACCACCAGTTGAGGATTCGTGAGGCAGACATTCCCCGAACCGCATTTCGTTCGCGGCATGGACATTATGAGTTTTTGGTGATGTTTTTCAGTTTAACCAATGCACCCTCTGCTTTCATGAATTTGATGAATAGAGTGTTTAAGGATTTCTTGGACCGATTCGTTATTGTGTTTATAGAAGATGTCTTGGTGTATTCCCGTAATGTTGAGGAGCATACTCAGCATTTGCATTCGGTCTTGTCAACCCTGAGTCAGCATAAGCTATATGAGAAGTTGAGCAAATGTGAGTTCTGGCTACCTCAGGTGTCCTTTCTGGGTCATGTTGTAAGCAAGGAAGGTATTTCTGTAGACCCGACCAAGATTTCTGTTGTGATGGAATGGGAGAGACCATCTACACCTAAGGAGATTAGGAGATTCTTAGGTCTGGCTGGCTATTATAGAAGATTCGTGGAAGGATTTTCAGTATTGTCTGCTGCTCTAACTAGACTTACTCAGAAGAATACTGCGTTCATTTGGAGTGATAATTGTGAAGAGGCTTTTTAGGAACTGAAGAAGAGATTATGTACTGCTCCAATTTTAACCTTACCTACTGAAGGATTTGAGTATGCCATGTATGTCAATGCATCACACATCGGACTTGGTTGTGTTTTAATGCAAGATGGTAAAGTGATCGTGTATGGATAGAGGCAACTAAAGACTCATGAGAGAAACTATCCTATGCACGATTTGGAGTTTGCTGCTGTAATTTATGCGCTGATGTTTTGACGACAGTTATTGTATGACGCGTTGTGCAAGATCTATAAGGACCATAAGAGTTTGAAGTACGTCTTCACTCAGAAAGAACTAAATCTGCGCCAGCGTCGGTTGTTGGAATATGTGGCAGATTATGAAGTGGAAATTCTTTATCATCCAGGAAAGGACAATATAGTAGCCGATGCTTTGAGTAGAAAGACCGCAAAAAAGTTTAACCTGTCGGTACAGTCCTTGGTAGAAGAATTTTTGTTGATGGATATTGAGGTTGGGAGTAGTACTGTGCCTGCTAGTCTAGAAGCAGAAGAACCCTATTGGATTTCCATTACTCGAGCACATCAGAAGGATGATTCGGATTTGTTACACCTCCGAAATAGAACTGTGAAGGGAGCGTATCCTGATTTCTCTTTGGATGAGTTGGATACCTTAAAGTATCGGGGTAGATTTTGTGTCCCCGCCTTCGGCGATATTCGGGCTAAGATCTGTGCTGAAGCTCATGGTTCCAGTGTGGCCTACTACCCTGGTTCCACTAAGATGCATAAGGATCTAAACAAATTGTTTGGTGGTCAGGGATGAAGAATGATATTGCGAAGTTTGTATCAGAATGTTATACGTGTCAGCGTGTTAAGGCTGATCATAGAAGGCCTGGTGGTAAATTGACACCGCTTGATATTCCATGTTGGAAATGGCAGAGTATTTCAATGGATTTTATCACCAGTCTACAAAACTCTCCCTATGGGCACGACTCTGTTTGGGTGATAGTTGACAGATTGACAAAGTGTGCTGACTTTGTCCCGTTTAAGATTGGGTATTCGATGAAGAAGATAGCCGAGCTATATCTTGAAGAGGTCATCAGGTTGCATAGAGTGCCTGTTCGCATTGTATCAGATCGGGACTCCAGATTTAAGTCTCGCTTTTGGAATAGTTTACAGGAGGGGTTGGGTACTAATTTAAGGTATTCCATTGCCTATCATCCGCAGATGAATGGTCAGACGGAAAGGGTAAATCAGATCATAGAAGATATGATCAGGTGTTATATTTTAGATCATGGTGGTGCTTGGGATGAGCGCCTCAGACTCATGGAGTTTGCATACAATAATAGTTATCAGGAGAGTCTGCAGATGGCCCTGTTTGAGGCCTTATATGGGAGGCGTTGTAGAACTCCTTTATTTTGGGCTGAAGTTGGTGAAGGACCGTTGTTAAGTCCGGAAGTCCTTGAGGAGATGAATTGTGCTGTGACTCATATTCGAGAAAAGCGCCGTGTGGCTCAAGAGCGCTATGAGAAGTATGCCAATCAACGAAGGGTTGATCTGGAGTTTGTCGTTGGAGACTTGGTTTTTCTGAAGGTTTCTCCGATGTCTGGCGTTAAAAGGTTTGGAAGGAACCACAAGTTAGACCCCCGGTATGTGGCACCTTTCCAGATTCTTGAGTGCATCGGAGTGTCAGCTTATAGGCTGGAGTTGCCTGCAACCTTCCCTGTTGTCCATGATGTGTTCCATGTGAGCCAGTTGGGGAAGTGTGTTCGTAATGATCGTCAAGTCCTCGCTTCGTATTCTGGATTCTCAAGAGCGTGTGTTGCGGAGAAAGACCATCCCTTTGGTCAAGATTCTTTGGAGAAATCAAGACGTCGAGAGCGCGACGTTGGAATTGGAATCGACGATGAGGGAATTTCATCCGCACCTCTTCTCTTAGTTTCGGGTATGTCTTTATGTTTTCAGTCATGTTTGATTTTATCGTTTCAATTTGTTTTTGGAGTTGTGTTAAGTTTCGGGACGAAACTTCTTTTTAGGGGGTGTGACTGTAACGCCCCTGATTTTTTCGATGATTTTAGTCGATTGGGCAACGTCATATTTATGACATCGTGGCGTTACTCTTAGCGTCGAGTTGACGGCGCAATGCCGTTAAGGAATTTTCTCGTCCGTGCGGTTGAGTCGGCCGAATTCTTGTTGTGATGGAAAATTTTTGCTTTTGGAATTTAAGTTATGTAATTTTGGTCTTGCTCGTCAAGTTTTGTCGCAATCCGAGCATTTTTGGAGTCTCGGCACGCGATTGAAGTTTTGGATTTGTTTATGTTCGCCGTATACTTTGAATATTAATATCTCGAGAATGGCTCGTCGGATTTTGGTTTTGACTTCGTCGTTGTGTCCGTAGCGTCAGTATTCGCCTACGGCGTGAGTTTCGTTTAATTCGGCTGTCGTTTGGGCCTCCGTTTTGATCTCGTAGTTTACTTGTTCAAAAATATATAAGTATGATTATTTTAATATTATAGTACTATTCAAAAATGTCTTTTACTATTCATTCATATAGTTTGATCAAAAGGTTACATTTGCAAAGAAATTATTTTTCCTGCAAGGCTTGACTCGAGTGAAATTCCTGCGTCTCGAGTAGGTCCTTTCTTGTACTCGAGTAGTTACCTACTACTCGAGTAGTTCCTTTCGAGTACTCGAGTAGTTGCCTTACTACTCGAGTAGTTCTTTTCGCGTACTCGAGTAGCTGCTTTATAACTACTCGAGTAGGTCTCTTCTTGTACTTGAGTAGTTACCTTACTACTCCAGTAGTTCCTTTCGAGCACTCGAGTAGTTGCCTTACTACTCGAGTAGTACTTTTTGAGTACTCGAGTAGTTGCCTTAGTACTCGAGTAGTTCTTTTCGAGTACTCGAGTAGCTGGCTTATAACTACTCGAGTAGGTCTCTTCTTGTACTCGAGTAGTTACCTTACTACTCGAGTAGTTCCTTTTGAGAAATCAAGTAGTTATCTTACTACTCGAGTAGTTCTTTTCGAGTACACGTGTAGCTGCCTTATAACTACTCGAGTAGGTCTCTTCTTGTACTCGAGTAGTTACCTTACTACACGATTAGTTCTTTTGAAGTACTCGAGTAGTTGCCTTACTTCTCGAGCAGTTCTTTTTGAGTACTCGAGTAGTTGCCTTACTACTCGAGTAGTTCTTTTCGAGTACTCGAGTAGTTGCCTTACTACTCGAGTAGTTATTTTTGAGTACTCGAGTAGTTGCCTTACCACTCGAGTAGTTCTTTTCGAGTACTCGAGTAGTGACCTTACTACTCGAGTAGTCCTTTTCTTATACTCGAGTATCCCTTGCTGTACCCTAGTAGTACCCCTATAGTACTCGAGTGGCCGGTTACTTCTATCTCGGAAAATAGGTTTTAGCTGAACCTGGTTTATTTCTGCTGTTGAGTATAAATGCTTTCTTCTTCTTCATCATCATTAAACCGACCGAGAATTTCTTCTTCTTCCCGAACCAGAGCGGCGTGTGAGAAATAGGTCGTTCGTCCGTACTTCTTCCGGTGGCCGTCGACGATGCTCCGGTTCTCGAAATCTTCAACCGAGTATAGATCTGGAAAGCTCTCGCCGAGAGCTACGCCATCGTATTAATATCTTCCCCATTTCTAGAGATTTCTCGTTAGGGTTTTTCGGCCCTAACCTCCTTTTCGGCCATTCTTGTCCAGATTTCAACTCCTCCCGCATCATTTTGCCCCGATCTACGATGTGGAGTGATTCGGAGGACTTTTTCGGTAAAACCAAGGCAAGTGGTGGTTTCTCCTCGTTTCTCCTTGTACGATTCGATGGTAACGGCTAAGTTTTCAAGTTCTTTAAATTTTCTACACTTATTCTTCCAAATTACTGCTATGAATAACCTTCTCAACAATCACATAATGTTGTGACGTTTTGTCATGGTGAACTCGATTTTGTCCGGATACGTTTGATCGTTCTTGAAGTGTCTTATTGATGGCTCTAAACGCCTTAGATTTCATTATTGAACGTATTAGAGTTTAATTATGTTTGTAAATCATTCCTAAGAGTTGATCAGCCATGTCTTGCATCTAGTAATGTCAAGTAGAATCTGACGAGCTAAATCTCGAGATATTTATGTTGTGGTTTCTTTGGGTTTCTTGATTGTGGGAGTTAGTGGATGATTCCACCTCCGCAGTGGTTGTTTCCTTCATTAGTGCCCCGTGGAAGTCTACCCGAATTTTGGAAGTCTGTGGTGTATGGTGGAGAGTATGAGACTCCCTCGCAGTTAGGAGGATTGTATATTCGTGTTTTTGGGTGGTGTTTCCAAGAGTGACCACCTCGCCCGTGTATTTTGGGTGGTGTGTCCACGAGTATCGACCTCGCCCGTTCTTTTTGGGTAAAGTCGACCACAGGTGCCTAATAAAGATTTTGTATTTCTTCCTTACGAATTATTCATGTTATCACCTTATAGACTCGTGCGTCTGGTGTACTATTATTATATGTGACGAATCACGTAAGAGTTCTTTTTCATGATGATGACTTGTTCTCTTTTTGTACTTTATTTCAGTACTGTTGGTCTTGGGTTGGTACCCCTTTGACTTTTGTTTACTTGGGCTTATTTGTTTCTGCCACCATTTGTTCCCTCTTGCTGAGGTGTTCTGTCTTTGGAATGCCTCAGGTTCAGAGCTGTAGCAGATAACAGAGCGAGTTTTGGAGATTCTGGGCGCCAGTGTAGGCTATGGTGGTTACCTCGTCCCAGCGAGGTAGTTTGTTGTTTATTTAGTTACTGGTTCAGACATAATTTTCTGTATGTGGGTTCGTGTCAATTTGTTGACGCCCACAGTATTGTTACATTTAGATACTTGCTAGCTGCTTAGTTTTCTATATGTGGATGTGTACTACTTGCTCTCTGGGATGATTTATGCTAGGAATGCATGTTAGGTATTTTCAACTATAAAATCTATTACTACTACTTCATGCACTGCATAATTTAAAAACTCTAGCTTATTATATTTGGCGACCGTAAAAGCTATCCTTACTACTATTATAAATTTAGAGTCTTGCATATCATGAGTTTTCCTTTGGGGACGTTTATACTCATGTAGGATGTTTGAGTCAATCTAACTAGTATTTTTCCACAGCGTATAACTATATTATGATTCGTGTACTAAGTGAGCTACTAAGCCGAGGGATACAACTAACTATTGCACTTAGCTGATTTTCCTTAAAATAGCTGAAAGAATCTTTATTCATGTTAGTAGGTGTCTGCCTGAGCGTCCACAGTTATCCCCTGCTGATGTGGCATCATGACGCGCATTTTCCCTTACTCTGGTAAGTTATTATTTGCGATGAAAATGCGGGTTGTGACACTCCCAAAGTAATTAGAGCTCACAACACTCACACCACAAGGAGCTTATACAAAGCATGCAAACTCATCATCCATACATCCATACACACAAGCCTATATGCACAAATCGCACGAATCCAAATATATATGGAGACTTCTCTGGTTTACCCATGATCATCACCAATCCAAAAGAACCATCCAGATGGGATTCCCACAGCATGCCTATGCCGTTCTCCACACTTACGACTCTAGATGCAGACTCAACTTGGAATCACTTTCGATGTCCACCTCTTGGTGGAGGATTCCATACATATGCATAAAGAAAGGACTTCGATGTCTAAGAAGGAGATCTTTACCCTTGAATATCGCTTTGGAGCCATGAACTAACCGGATGGAAATCACCGTCTCGTCGTTGCTTCCACGAACCCAATCTAGGATCGTGAATCCGCACTCCTCAACTCCTCCAGCAGCTGACTTTCTCCTTCCTTCCTCCTTCCCTTGCTCCCTCTTTCTTTCTCTCTCTAACTTTGAGAAGAAGGAAAATGAGTGGAAGAGAAGGCTTCTAATCTCTTATATCAGGCAGGAAGGACCTGGACCGTTGGATCCAGGATAAAGGAGACGAACGGCCCTGATTTGCCCAAAAAAAGCTGAACACGGCTTGACACGCCCTGTGACACGCCCGTGTCATAGGCCGTGTCCATTAAGCGTCACACAACCGACTAAAATCCAACCAGTACACGGCCGTGTGACACGCCCGTGTCATACCTTACTCGCCCGTGTCATGGCTGACACGCCCGTGTCGAGCAGCCGTGTACTTTACACAGCACATCATCAACTCTCCCGAGAGGGACACGGCCATGGGACATGCACGTGTCCCAGGTCGTGTACCCCAGGACACACCTGTGTCCTCAAGCACACGCACTCTCCGAGCTGAATCCCGCAAAGGACATGCCCTGTGACACGCCCGTGTCACAGGCCGTGTACCCCCTTTGCTTGCCGCTCCACGATTGTCGATTGTCGTTCGTCAACCAGAGGGGGTGTAACACCCCCATCTGTCGCATGACATATAACAGAAGGTCCAGCTGGAACCCGACGCCATATACCACAGACAGTCGGAAGGGTTACCAAGTGAATAATCAAACCAACCAATTAAGACTACTCGTCCTAACCACATAGCATTCTAGCGGAAGTTTTTAAAGTTGAAGAACCCAAACTTAAATCCATCAAATATGAATGTCCACATTTACAACTACAAGAACGAACCCCAAATACACTGAAACAGGTACATGGCCTTATGGCCTTACAAATGTTCATAAATATAACATGTCTTACATACATCGGCTCGCAGGCCGGCCACACATGAGAAATGTAAAAACAACTATTCTACGGCCTTCTAGGGCCAGCACAGCAACATGGTCTCCAACCCGCTATTTGGCGCTCGGCTCCGCAGCACCTGCAAGCACATACCACCGCACGGTGGCAAATAAAGCAACGGTCAGCTAAAAGCCGACCAAATTATAACGACCCCGCCCCTTACTCGGGACGGCGGTGCTCTTTCCCTGCAAAACATTAGCCCAACAATATATATATCGCAGTTATAATTCGCCACAGGTGTAGGCTCGCACGGCCAAACACCCCGTGCACTCAGGGCACATTCATGGTGAACCCTGACAAATCAGTGCATTCACCACCATCCCTAGGATGGCAACAACATGTGAGCATTTAGCCTTTCTGACCACCGTCTAAGGCTCCGACTATGCCAACGGCCAGTCCCCGTCTTCGGGTCTCTCGCACCGAACCACATAGCCTAGGTCCAATTCCACTTGCCCGTTGCTCACGCCGCATGTCCAATTTAAGGAACTTTGCGTGGGCCAAGCTTCTCTCGGATCCCAAATTTCCCAAAACAATCTCATAACCCAGTTATGATCAAGGCCGGTTCCCAGACCGCCAAGTTAGCAGAACACGTTTCCGCTCAGTTTTCCGGGTGCGCCTTGAAGCTAACCTCCAAGGATCCCTGCTGCAATCTACCGCGTAGAAACCCGAAAAACCCAAAGCACGGAGTCTTCTCCGGCAAAACCATATCAAATGCAACATCACCGATCCAGACAAAACACGTCCGGGTAGGCTTCACACACAATGCCTATGCCCGTACTTACGATTCCGGGCTCTACATGCAACACAAGGGGGACTATTCCCGTCAACCCCAAGGAACACCACGCACTCACCGCATACTCGCGGGAGCGGGATTCCCTATGCAGAAAGAAAGAGATTCAAGCGCTCGAGTTGAGAATCGTTACACTTGTAGTCCGTTTTGGAGCCATGGAAAAACTACGCGGTTAGAACTCTTCGCAATGACCTTCCCTCCACGGATCCGCTCTCCGATTTCGAAACGGTGCTCCGATGCTCCGCCGGCGGCCGGAAACCTCCTTCTTCTTCCTCTCCTCTCTCACTTTGGAAGGGGAGAACTTTGGAGAGAAAAATGAGGGAATAACTCCCTATTCCCGTCCTTAACAGAGCAGGATCTCATCTGGGCCATTGGATCCTAATTAAAGAAAATGAACGGCTCGGATCTGCACAAAATTCCCCAGACCTGGGCCGCACACGGCTTGGCACACGGCCGTGTTCAAGGCCGTGTGCCTCGATCCAGGCACGATCGTCGAACTGAGAAATGCACACGGGCCAAGACACGCCCGTGTCTGACCTTACACGCCCATGTCGGGTTCCTCGACACGCCCGTGTTCGTGGGCGTGTCACGCATAACCGCCACGGCAACGGACACGACCCGTCAGGACACGGGTAGGGACACGGGTTGGCACACGCCCGTGTCGGATGACACGCCCGTGTCATCCGGCCGTGTCCTTCTCGGGTTGGAAACGACCAAAAATCACCAGCCAGACACGGCCTTGGACACGCCCGTGTCCTAGGCCGTGTACCCCTACAGGCACCAAAAACTCTTTTTCCGCGACCGACTCGCACACAAAATTCGGGGCGTTACAAATCTCCCCCACTTAAGGAATTTCGTCCCGAAATTAAGCAAAGGTACACAAAAGCTAAATGATACCTGAGTGGAATAACTCGGGATATTCCTCCAACATAGCTTGCTCTCGCTCCCAATAAAGTTCCTCACGTCCGCAATTATCCCAACGGACTTTAACCATTCTGACCTCCTTGTTGCGGAGTCGTTTGACTGCAACATCTTCAATTCGTACTGGTCTGACCCTTGTTGTTAACTCATAATCAACCGGTACCTGATCGTCTGCAATGATCTGCGAAGCCTCTTGAACTGCCTTACGCAACACCGATACGTGGAATACGTCATGCAGCCCACTCAACTCCGTCGACAGCTTTAATCTATACGCCGCCTCGCCAACACGCTCCAGGATTTCAAATGGTCCAAGGTATCTCGGACTCAGCTTCTTCAAGCGTCGAACCCGCGATACACCCTTGAACGGCTTGATTTTTAAATATACCATGTCGCCAACGTTGAACTCCACATTTCTATGTTTGGCATTGTAGTACTTTGACTGTCTATCCTAAGCTATCTTCAGCCTTTCCTGGATTGTCCGTATCATTGAAGTGGCATCTTCCACCGCTTGACGTTTATACAACTTTGATTCGCCTGCCTCCAACCAAGACAACGACGTACGACACTTCCTCCCGTACAAAGCTTCGAAAGGCGCCATTCCAATGCTTGCCTGAAAGCTATTGTTGTACGCAAACTCCACCATGTACAGGTGATCCTCCCAATGCTTCCCGAAATCTAGGACGCACATGCGAAGCATGTCCTCCATAGTTCTGTTGACTCTCTCGGTTTGGCCACCTGTCTGTGGGTGAAAGGCTGTGCTGAACTTTAGCTTAGTACCCAACAGACCATGCACCAACCTCCAGTCATTTGACGTGAAGCGTCCATCACGATCACTAACAATACTGCGAGGCACACCATGCAGTCGTACAATATTATCCACGTAGAGTTTGGCTAACCTTTCTACTGGATCTTCCTTTCTCATTGGGATAAAGTGCGACACCTTTGTCAATCTATCTACGACCACCCAAATGGCATCATTTCCTTTCTGCGACTTCGGCAAACCGTGCACAAAATCCATAGATATATCGTCAAACTTCCATTCTGGGATAGGAAGTGATTTCAAGAAACCTCCGGGCTTCTGACATTCCGCCTTCACCAATGCACAAGTACGACACTTGGCCACATAAAGCGCCACATCCTTCTTCAAACCCGGCCACCAGAATAATTTTTTCATGTCTCTATACATCTTCGTGCTTTCCGGGTGGATTGAGTATTTGGTATGATGAGCCTCATACATCAACTCCTCCCGACTATTATCCGCACTAGGAACGCATAGACGACCGTCCTTCCTTAGCAACCCATCTTCAACCACAAACTGGGAATTTGACCCATCCGAAGATCCATCTAGGATTTGCTTCATGCTGCTATCCTGAACCAAAGCCCGCCGAACTCTATCCGCTAGGTCACACTGCACCTCTGTCCAAAACAGTTTCGCCTCGGCACTAGACTGCTTGTCAACACAAGTTATCTCCAATGCCTCCAACTCTTGGACCAATCTCTCATCATGCACTGATAAACAGTTGGCTCGTGCGGGAATCTTACGACTCAACGCATCCGCCACTACATTTCCCTTCCCAGGCACATAATGTATCTTGAAGGTGTAGTCCCCTAAGAACTCCATCCACCTCCTCTGCCTCATGTTCAGATCCTTTTGATCCAATAGGTACTTCAAACTCTTATGATCGGTGTAGATATCTACCTTCACACCGTACAGATAGTGCCTCCAAAGCTTTAGAGCAAAAATCACGGCCGCTAACTCTAAGTCGTGGACCGGATAATTCCTCTCGTGAACCTTAAGCTATCACTCTCCCATGCTGTAGCAGAACACAACCCAAACCACTGCCTGAAGCATCACTATCAATCTCGAACCCTTCGGTACCACTTGGCGAACATAAAATAGGCGCCGTGGTCAACCGCCTCTTCAATTCTTCAAAAGCCTGTTCGCACTCCGGAGACCACACAAACTTCTGATCCTTTCTTGTCAACGTCGTGAGTGGTAGTGCTATCCGCGAGAAGTTCTCTACGAAGCGCCTGTAGTAGCCAGCAAGTCCCAGAAAACTCCGGACCTCTGCCACCGTAGTCAAAGTAGGCCACTCCCGTATCGCCACTATCTTCGCCGGATCCACAGCTATTCCTTCTCCACTGACAACATGACCAAGGAACGCTATCGAGGATAACCAGAATTCACACTTGGAGAACTTTGTATATAACTGACTTTTCCTCAATGTTTCCAACACCATGTGTAAATGCTTGTAGTGATCCTCCTCGCACCGCGAATATACCAGGATATCATCAATAAATACTATCACGAACTGATCCAAGTATTCTCTGAACGTCCTATTCATCAGATCCATAAACACGGATGGAGCATTCGTCAACCCAAACGGCATAACCGTGAACTCGTAATGCCCAAACCGCGTACTGAATGCTGTCTTTGGAATGTCGCTCTCCCTTATCCTCAACTGATAGTAACCGGACTTCAAATCTAACTTCGAATATACAGTTGACCCAACCAACTGATCAAATAGATCGTCAATCCTCGGGATTGGATATTTGTTCTTCTCCGTAAGTTTGTTCAATTCCCGATAATCGATACAAAGCTGCAAACTCCCATCTTTCTTCTTAACAAAGAGAACTGGTGCGCTCCAAGGCGACGAACTTGGACGCACATACCCTTGCTCTAGCAACTCCTGCAGTTGCACCTTCAACTCTGCCATTTCTCTTGGGGCTATCCGATAGGGGGAGCATGACACCGGTTTGGCACCCGGTACCAGCTCTATAGTAAAGTCTATCTCCCACTAAGGAGGGGCTCCTGGGAGATCATCTGGAAACACATCAGGATATTCGGACACAACTGGGATGTTGCCCAAACTAGGTTTAGGCGTCGAAGTCTACACTAGAGTGACATACAGTTCTGCCCCAGACCGAACTGCCGGAACACCTGAAGGGCTGACATCAAAATCTTACCCGACCCCTTCATGCCCGCGAAAGTCACCTCATGACTAGCTCTCAACTGACCCACTAGCAACTTCGATCAACGTATGTCTGCTGCTCCGAGAGCCTGACCATGCTAAAGATCACGTTGAACTCTCCTAGCCGTAGAAACAACGCCTGCAAATCAAACTTTGACTCACAATCCATACCTAAACGCAACAGATTCTATCTGCGCGCATCGAGCACTACTAGTCAACAACACATCCATTAAGACTTTTGCCATCGGAAGATATATTCCGACACGTAATACAATTCCTTTGGGCAAACGGAGACACAAAGCCCCCTTTAACGAACGGTGCTCCCGCCGGAAAAACGAAATTCAGAACAACGCTTAGCACAAGCGGTTTTAGGTTAACATGCACAAAGACTACAAGTGTCTAACGCTAAATGCTAAAAATTTAAACCTTACCTGTCACCACGTCTGCTTGCTTTCTGTCCTCTTGCTGACCAAGCTTGTACTCTTCAGACTTCCTTTCGGACTTTGCACGTCCACTCCAACACTCACGTGCAAAATGTCCCACTTTTCCGCAGATATAGCAAGCTCTTGGGACTCGACTTGTAGTTGCTCCCGACGCACCAGAAGAAGGGGCTGAGTTCGAAGTCTTCAGCTTCTTATTCCAACTGCGGACATCGGACTTTGAACTTGGCCCTTTGAACTGTGGTTTCTTAGTACCAGAGTCCTCACCTGCTCCTGACATAGCTTCCTTAATCTTCTGAGCACCATCCCAACATTCTCGGGCAAAGTGTCCTTTCTTTCCACAAGTATGACAGTTGTAAGCAACCTTGCTAGTCGATGATCTAACCTTCTTCTTCAGCATTTTGCAAGATACACCCCTCATAGGAATTGCAGAGTTCGATATCCTACTCACTGGTATCTGGTGAATTTTTCCCATTTCCACTTCCAAAGATCTGGCCGACTCTACCAAGGCTCGGAATCCCATTAGTTTTGGTCCTAGAAGTGGAATTCGCAGTTCGTCACGTAGACCACTATAGAATCTATCGACTATAAACCTCTCGTTCTCCAACTCAAAGCATGGGTAGCGGCTTATCAAAAGGAATGTCTGCAAATACTCATCAACTGAGTGCGTACCCTGCACCAAGCACATATTCAACGGCTGACCTGATGGCCTCCTAAATGTCATTTGATTCAACACACCACCCGACATTGAAGTCATCTCGGGGACAAGAGGTTGCACATTGCTTCCTTGCTGTGCACTAGTCATAGCGAGCACCACTTCAACGATCCTTCTTATGGTTTCTAACGAAAGAGGGGTCTCAAGCACTCCACTGGGTGCACTATAATCCTCAGAAACCAGATGTTCTGTCGGCTCTACGCCACTCCCGGTCACCTATAGTCATACAAAACACCAATAAGTGACCAAACAAAATTGCAAAAAGCAATTATAGGAACGCGCAGGTTCCTCAACCACGAGTATTTTTCATTCCTAAGTGGACATTCATGGGTTCTTTCTAATGTTATAACGATGACGCACACATGTGCTCACCACCCCTTAAAAGAATTCGCCCACGAATTCATTTAAGCATGACCGTAACCAGAAGTCTGATACCAAATTGTAACACCCCCATCTGTCGCATGGCATATAACAGAAGGTCCAGATGGAACCCGACGCCATATACCACAGACAGTCGGAAGGGTTACCAAGTGAATAATCAAACCAACCAATTAAGACTACTCGTCCTAACCACAGAGCATTCTAGCGGAAGTTTTTAAAGTTGAAGAACCCAAACTTAAATCCATCAAATATGAATGTCCACATTTACAACTACAAGAACGAACCCCAAATACACTGAAACAGGTACATGGCCTTATGGCCTTACAAATGTTCATAAATATAACATGTCTTACATACATCGGCTCGCAGGCCGGCCACACATGAGAAATGTAAAAACAACTATTCTACGGCCTTCTAGGGCCAGCACAGCAACATGGTCTCCAGCCCGCTATTTGGCGCTCGGCTCCGCAGCACCTGCAAGCACATACCACCGCACGGTGGCAAATAAAGCAACGGTCAGCTAAAAGCCGACCAAATTATAACGACCCCGCCCCTTACTCGGGACGACGGTGCTCTTTCCCTGCAAAACATTAGCCCAACAATATATATATCGCAGTTATAATTCGCCACAGGTGTAGGCTCGCACGGCCAAACACCCCGTGCACTCAGGGCACATTCATGGTGAACCCTGACAAATCAGTGCATTCACCACCATCCCTAGGATGGCAACAACATGTGAGCATTTAGCCTTTCTGACCACCGTCTAAGGCTCCGACTATGCCAACGGCCAGTCCCCGTCTTCGAGTCTCTCGCACCGAACCACATAGCCTAGGTCCAATTCCACTTGCCCGTTGCTCACGCCGCATGTCCAATTTAAGGAACTTTGCGCGGGCCAAGCTTCTCTCGGATCCCAAATTTCCCAAAACAATCTCATAACCCAGTTATGATCAAGGCCGGTTCCCAGACCGCCAAGTTAGCAGAACACGTTTCCGCTCAGTTTTTCGGGTGCGCCTTGAAGCTAACCTCCAAGGATCCCTGCTGCAATCTACCGCGTAGAAACCCGAAAAACCCAAAGCACGGAGTCTTCTCCGGCAAAACCATATCAAATGCAACATCACCGATCCAGACAAAACACGTCCGGGTAGGCTTCACACACAATGCCTATGCCCGTACTTACGATTCCGGGCTCTACATGCAACACAAGGGGGACTATTCCCGTCAACCCCAAGGAACACCACGCACTCACCGCATACTCGCGGGAGCGGGATTCCCTATGCAGAAAGAAAGAGATTCAAGCGCTCGAGTTGAGAATCGTTACACTTGTAGTCCGTTTTGGCGCCATGGAAAAACTACGCGGTTAGAACTCTTCGCAATGACCTTCCCTCCACGGATCCGCTCTCCGATTTCGAAACGGTGCTCCGATGCTCCGCCGGCGGCCGGAAACCTCCTTCTTCTTCCTCTCCTCTCTCACTTTGGAAGGGGAGAACTTTGGAGAGAAAAATGAGGGAATAACTCCCTATTCCCGGCCTTAACAGAGCAGGATCTCATCTGGGCCATTGGATCCTAATTAAAGAAAATGAACGGCTCGGATCTGCACAAAATTCCCCAGACCTGGGCCGCACACGGCTTGGCACACGGCCGTGTTCAAGAACGTGTGCCTCGATCCAGGCATGATCGTCAAACTGAGAAATGCACACGGGCCAAGACACGCCCGTGTCTGACCTGACACGCCCGTGTCGGGTTCCTCGACACGCTCGTGTTCGTGGGCGTGTCACGCATAACTGCCACGGCAACGGACACGACCCATCAGGACACGGGTAGGGACACGGGTTGGCACACGCCCGTGTCGGATGACACGCCCGTGTCATCCGGCCGTGTTCCTGGCCGTGTCCTTCTCGGGTTGGAAACGGCCAAAAATCACCAGCCAGACACGGCCTTGGACACGCCCGTGTCCTAGGCCGTGTACCCCTACAGGCACCAAAAACTCTTTTTCCGCGACCGACTCGCACACAAAATTCGGGGCGTTACAAATCTCCCCCACTTAAGGAATTTCGTCCCGAAATTAAGCAAAGGTACACAAAAGCTAAATGATACCTGAGTGGAATAACTCGGGATATTCCTCCAACATAGCTTGCTCTCGCTCCCAAGAAAGTTCCTCACGTCCACAATTATCCCAACGGACTTTAACCATTCTGACCTCCTTGTTGCGGAGTCGTTTGACTGCAACATCTTCAATTCGTACTGGTCTGACCCTTGTTGTTAACTCATAATCAACCGGTACCTGATCGTCTGCAATGATCTGCGAAGCCTCTTGAACTGCCTTACGCAACACCGATACATGGAATACGTCATGCAGCCCACTCAACTCCGTCGACAGCTTTAATCTATACGCCGCCTCGCCAACACGCTCCAGGATTTCAAATGGTCCAAGGTATCTCGGACTCAGCTTCTTCAAGCGTCGAACCCGCGATACACCCTTGAACGGCTTGATTTTAAAATATACCATGTCGCCAACGTTGAACTCCACATTTCTATGTTTGGCATTGTAGTACTTTGACTGTCTATCCTGAGCTATCTTCAGCCTTTCCTGGATTGTCCGTATCATTGAAGTGGCATCTTCCACCGCTTGACGTTTATACAACTTTGATTCGCCTGCCTCCAACCAAGACAACGACGTACGACACTTCCTCCCGTACAAAGCTTCGAAAGGCGCCATTCCAATGCTTGCCTGAAAGCTATTGTTGTACGCAAACTCCACCATGTACAGGTGATCCTCCCAATGCTTCCCGAAATCTAGGACGCACATGCGAAGCATGTCCTCCATAGTTCTGTTGACTCTCTCGGTTTGGCCACCTGTCTGTGGGTGAAAGGCTGTGCTGAACTTTAGCTTAGTACCCAACAGACCATGCACCAACCTCCAGTCATTTGACGTGAAGCGTCCATCACGATCACTAACAATACTGCGAGGCACACCATGCAGTCGTACAATATTATCCACGTAGAGTTTGTCTAACCTTTCTACTGGATCTTCCTTTCTCATTGGGATAAAGTGCGACACCTTTGTCAATCTATCTACGACCACCCAAATGGCATCATTTCCTTTCTGCGACTTCGGCAAACCGTGCACAAAATCCATAGATATATCGTCAAACTTCCATTCTGGGATAGGAAGTGATTTCAAGAAACCTCCGAGCTTCTGACATTCCGCCTTCACCAATGCACAAGTACGACACTTGGCCACATAAAGCGCCACATCCTTCTTCAAACCCGGCCACCAGAATAATTTCTTCATGTCTCTATACATCTTCGTGCTTTCCGGGTGGATTGAGTATTTGGTATGATGAGCCTCATACATCAACTCCTCCCGACTATTATCCGCACTAGGAACGCATAGACGACCGTCCTTCCTTAGCAACCCATCTTCAACCACAAACTGGGAATTTGACCCATCCGAAGATCCATCTAGGATTTGCTTCATGCTGCTATCCTGAACCAAAGCCCGCCGAACTCTATCCGCTAGGTCACACTGCACCTCTGTCCAAAACAGTTTCGCCTCGGCACTAGACTGCTTGTCAACACAAGTTATCTCCAATGCCTCCAACTCTTGGACCAATCTCTCATCATGCACTGATAAACAGTTGGCTCGTGCGGGAATCTTACGACTCAACGCATCCGCCACTACATTTCCCTTCCCAGGCACATAGTGTATCTTGAAGGTGTAGTCCCCTAAGAACTCCATCCACCTCCTCTGCCTCATGTTCAGATCCTTTTGATCCAATAGGTACTTCAAACTCTTATGATCGGTGTAGATATCTACCTTCACACCGTACAGATAGTGCCTCCAAAGCTTTAGAGCAAAAATCACGGCCGCTAACTCTAAGTCGTGGACCGGATAATTCCTCTCGTGAACCTTAAGCTTTCACTCTCCCATGCTGTAGCAGAACACAGCCCAAACCACTGCCTGAAGCATCACTATCAATCTCGAACCCTTCGGTACCACTTGGCGAACATAAAATAGGCGCCGTGGTCAACCGCCTCTTCAATTCTTCAAAAGCCTGTTCGCACTCCGGAGACCACACAAACTTCTGATCCTTTCTTGTCAACGTCGTGAGTGGTAGTGCTATCCGCGAGAAGTTCTCTACGAAGCGCCTGTAGTAGCCAGCAAGTCCCAGAAAACTCCGGACCTCTGCCACCGTAGTCAAAGTAGGCCACTCCCGTATCGCCACTATCTTCGCCGGATCCACAGCTATTCCTTCTCCACTGACAACATGACCAAGGAACGCTATCGAGGATAACCAGAATTCACACTTGGAGAACTTTGCATATAACTGACTTTTCCTCAATGTTTCCAACACCATGTGTAAATTCTTGTAGTGATCCTCCTTGCACCGCGAATATACCAGGATATCATCAATAAATACTATCACGAACTGATCCAAGTATTCTCTGAACGTCCTATTCATCAGATCCATAAACACGGATGGAGCATTCGTCAACCCAAACGGCATAACCGTGAACTCGTAATGCCCAAACCGCGTACTGAATGCTGTCTTTGGAATGTCGCTCTCCCTTATCCTCAACTGATAGTAACCGGACTTCAAATCTAACTTCGAATATACAGTTGACCCAACCAACTGATCAAATAGATCGTCAATCCTCGGGATTGGATATTTGTTCTTCTCCGTAAGTTTGTTCAATTCCGGATAATCGATACAAAGCTGCAAACTCCCATCTTTCTTCTTAACAAAGAGAACTGGTGCGCTCCAAGGAGACGAACTTGGACGCACATACCCTTGCTCTAGCAACTCCTGCAGTTGCACCTTCAACTCTGCCATTTCTCTTGGGGCTATCCGATAGGGGGAGCATGACACCGGTTTGGCACCCGGTACCAGCTCTATAGTAAAGTCTATCTCCCACTGAGGAGGGGCTCCTGGGAGATCATCTGGAAACACATCAGGATATTCGGACACAACTGGGATGTTGCCCAAACTAGGTTTAGGCGTCGAAGTCTACACTAGAGTGACATACAGTTCTGCCCCAGACCGAACTGCCGGGAACACCTGAAGGGCTGACATCAAAATCTTACCCGACCCCTTCATGCCCGCGAAAGTCACCTCATGACTAGCTCTCAACTGACCCACTAGCAACTTCGATCAACGTATGTCTGCTGCTCCGAGAGCCTGACCATGCTAAAGATCACGTTGAACTCTCCTAGCCGTAGAAACAACGCCTGCAAATCAAACTTTGACTCACAATCCATACCTAAACGCAACAGATTCTATCTGCGCGCATCGAGCACTACTAGTCAACAACACATCCATTAAGACTTTTGCCATCGGAAGATATATTCCGACACGTAATACAATTCCTTTGGGCAAACGGAGACACAAAGCCCCCTTTAACGAACGGTGCTCCCGCCGGAAAAACGAAATTCAGAACAACGCTTAGCACAAGCGGTTTTAGGTTAACATGCACAAAGACTACAAGTGTCTAACGCTAAATGCTAAAATTTTAAACCTTACTTGTCACCACGTCTGCTTGCTTTCTGTCCTCTTGCTGACCAAGCTTGTACTCTTCAGACTTCCTTTCGGACTTTGCACGTCCACTCCAACACTCACGTGCAAAATGTCCCACTTTTCCGCAGATATAGCAAGCTCTTGGGACTCGACTTGTAGTTGCTCCCGACGCACCAGAAGAAGGGGCTGAGTTCGAAGTCTTCAGCTTCTTATTCCAACTGCGGACATCGGACTTTGAACTTGGCCCTTTGAACTGTGGTTTCTTAGTACCAGAGTCCTCACCTGCTCCTGACATAGCTTCCTTAATCTTCTGAGCACCATCCCAACATTCTCGGGCAAAGTGTCCTTTCTTTCCACAAGTATGACAGTTGTAAGCAACCTTGCTAGTCGATGATCTAACCTTCTTCTTCAGCATTTTGCAAGATACACCCCTCATAGGAATTGCAGAGTTCGATATCCTACTCACTGGTATCTGGTGAATTTTTCCCATTTCCACTTCCAAAGATCTGGCCGACTCTACCAAGGCTCGGAATCCCATTAGTTTTGGTCCTAGAAGTGGAATTCGCAGTTCGTCACGTAGACCACTATAGAATCTATCGACTATAAACCTCTCGTTCTCCAACTCAAAGCATGGGTAGCGGCTTATCAAAAGGAATGTCTGCAAATACTCATCAACTGAGTGCGTACCCTGCACCAAGCACATATTCAACGGCTGACCTGATGGCCTCCTAAATGTCATTTGATTCAACACACCACCCGACATTGAAGTCATCTCGGGGACAAGAGGTTGCACATTGCTTCCTTGCTGTGCACTAGTCATAGCGAGCACCACTTCAACGATCCTTCTTATGGTTTCTAACGAAAGAGGGGTCTCAAGCACTCCATTGGGTGCACTATAATCCTCAGAAACCAGATGTTCTGTCGGCTCTACGCCACTCCCGGTCACCTATAGGTATACAAAACACCAATAAGTGACCAAACAAAATTGCAAAAAGCAATTATAGGAACGCGCAGGTTCCTCAACCACGAGTATTTTTCATTCCTAAGTGGACATTCATGGGTTCTTTCTAATGTTATAACGATGACGCACACATGTGCTCACCACCCCTTAAAAGAATTCGCCCACGAATTCATTTAAGCATGACCGTAACCAGAAGTCTGATACCAAATTGTAACACCCCCATCTGTCGCATGGCATATAACAGAAGGTCCAGCTGGAACCCGACGCCATATACCACAGACAGTCGGAAGGGTTACCAAGTGAATAATCAAACCAACCAATTAAGACTACTCGTCCTAACCACAGAGCATTCTAGCGGAAGTTTTTAAAGTTGAAGAACCCAAACTTAAATCCATCAAATATGAATGTCCACATTTACAACTACAAGAACGAACCCCAAATACACTGAAACAGGTACATGGCCTTATGGCCTTACAAATGTTCATAAATATAACATGTCTTACATACATCGGCTCGCAGGCCGGCCACACATGAGAAATGTAAAAACAACCATTCTACGGCCTTCTAGGGCCAGCACAGCAACATGGTCTCCAGCCCGCTATTTGGCGCTCGGCTCCGCAGCACCTGCAAGCACATACCACCGCACGGTGGCAAATAAAGCAACGGTCAGCTAAAAGCCGACCAAATTATAACGACCCCGCCCCTTACTCGGGACGGCGGTGCTCTTTCCCTGCAAAACATTAGCCCAACAATATATATATCGCAGTTATAATTCGCCACAGGTGTAGGCTCGCACGGCCAAACACCCCGTGCACTCAGGGCACATTCATGGTGAACCCTGACAAATCAGTGCATTCACCACCATCCCTAGGATGGCAACAACATGTGAGCATTTAGCCTTTCTGACCACCGTCTAAGGCTCCGACTATGCCAACGGCCAGTCCCCGTCTTCGGGTCTCTCGCACCGAACCACATAGCCTAGGTCCAATTCCACTTGCCCGTTGCTCACGCCGCATGTCCAATTTAAGGAACTTTGCGCGGGCCAAGCTTCTCTCGGATCCCAAATTTCCCAAAACAATCTCATAACCCAGTTATAATCAAGGCCGGTTCCCAGACCGCCAAGTTAGCAGAACACGTTTCCGCTCAGTTTTCCGGGTGCGCCTTGAAGCTAACCTCCAAGGATCCCTGCTGCAATCTACCGCGTAGAAACCCGAAAAACCCAAAGCACGGAGTCTTCTCCGGCAAAACCATATCAAATGCAACATCACCGATCCAGACAAAACACGTCCGGGTAGGCTTCACACACAATGCCTATGCCCGTACTTACGATTCCGGGCTCTACATGCAACACAAGGGGGACTATTCCCGTCAACCCCAAGGAACACCACGCACTCACCGCATACTCGCGGGAGCGGGATTCCCTATGCAGAAAGAAAGAGATTCAAGCGCTCGAGTTGAGAATCGTTACACTTGTAGTCCGTTTTGGCGCCATGGAAAAACTACGCGGTTAGAACTCTTCACAATGACCTTCCCTCCACGGATCCGCTCTCCGATTTCGAAACGGTGCTCCGATGCTCCGCCGGCGGCCGGAAACCTCCTTCTTCTTCCTCTCCTCTCTCACTTTGGAAGGGGAGAACTTTGGAGAGAAAAATGAGGGAATAACTCCCTATTCCCGGCCTTAACAGAGCAGGATCTCATCTGGGCCATTGGATCCTAATTAAAGAAAATGAACGGCTCGGATCTGCACAAAATTCCCCAGACCTGGGCCGCACACGGCTTGGCACACGGCCGTGTTCAAGGCCGTGTGCCTCGATCCAGGCACGATCGTCGAACTGAGAAATGCACACGGGCCAAGACACGCCCGTGTCTGACCTGACACGCCCGTGTCGGGTTCCTCGACACGCCCGTGTTCGTGGGCGTGTCACGCATAACCGCCACGGCAACGGACACGACCCATCAGGACACGGGTAGGGACACGGGTTGGCACACGCCCGTGTCGGATGACACGCCCGTGTCATCCGGCCGTGTTCCTGGCCGTGTCCTTCTCGGGTTGGAAACGGCCAAAAATCACCAGCCAGACACGGCCTTGGACACGCCCGTGTCCTAGGCCGTGTACCCCTACAGGCACCAAAAACTTTTTCTTTTTCCGCGACCGACTCGCACACAAAGTTCGGGGCGTTACAGGGGGACATGCCCGTGTCACACGGTACATGCCCGTGTGGTATGGCATGTTCTTCGTCAACCGACTTTCATCGACCACGCGACCAACTGCTCAACCTGAGCAGGACACGCCCTGGGACATGCCCGTGACCCAGGCCGTGTCACCCAATCCTGAACCCAAATGGGATTTGGGGTGTTACAATCCTCCCCTCCTTCAAACAATTTTGTCCCAAAATTTGGCTCAACTACAGACATGCATCTAAGCACTCCTCATTGCACCATCAATAACCAAGCACCCGAATAAAATGAGCTGGGTGTCTCTCCGCAAGGCATCGCACAAAACAAACATCATATTCAGAACATCCATCCACAATTTCATCTCGCTATATATCCACACGGCATATACATGCACCATGATCGATCGATCACCTTTCATCGTCCAACACGACATATACCATATATGTCCATGACTATCCGATGATTTAGAAACATCAGTAGTCATATCACCAAAGGATTATGGGTCACCTTCCAGTCTTACTTCCGCTCACCCGCATTATTTTGCATATATCGTTTCATAGCCTCTTGAAGTTCCAAATTAAACATGCGAGGCTGAACTTCACCAATTAAGCTTTGCGGCCCTTGTACTTCAAGATTATGCAGTCGAGGTTGCGTCTGGGATGCAGATGACTCGACCACTTCTTTACCCTTTTCTTCATAAGATGCAACTGTCTTTTTCCCACACCTTGGAGCGTCACTCCAACAATTGTTGGCTAAATGTCCTTGCCTGCCACATCGAAAACATGTACGTGTCTCCACATATCCTTGTCCATACGTTTCTCCCGACGAAACAGTAGACGAAGTTGGTTCAGCAGGCCTGAACTTTTTCTTATCTCGTCTCCTAAACTCTGACTGTTCTGACTGTGGAACTTTGAATTCTGGTTTCTCCACTGTCAGGCTCTTATTTTCGTGTACCCATTTTAAATCCTTCTCCAGCGCCCGTGCTACATCTACCAACGCTTGGAAGCCATGGTTCACCGAACTGGGGAGTGCCAACCTTAACTCGTCACGCAGTCCCTCATAAAAATGATTGGTCTTTCGTGCTTCCTCAGCGAAGGTAGACTGCGCATAACGCCCCAGTCTAGTAAACTCATGTAGGTAAGTATCAATATCACGCTCACCCTGCACCTGACGTAGAAACTCATTCTCCATGGTAATCCCCTACGACACTAGCACATACTTAACCAGAAATAACTGTGAAAATTCTTCGATCAATATTTCTTCCAATCCTTGCCCGACCAAGTGATGTACTTCGACTTCGTCCCACCAAAGCCGTGCATCGCCTTCCAACAGAAACGTGGTTAAAGTCACCTTCTTTGCCTCCACAGTTCGGATTGCTACCAAGATTCGTTTTACTCGTGCAAGCCAATCTTCCACTTGCGTTAGGGAACCCATTCCACCAAACGTAGGTGGATGAAATTCCATAAACCGCATCAACTGTTCGTCCGCCCCTTGCTCTTCTACCACAGCTTCAGCGCGCTCTTTCCTTGCACCAGGACATACTGCTACCCCTGCAGGCCTTGCCTGCCCAGTAGGTTGTGCCTGTAACACTACAAGAACCGTCTCAGTCACCACACGAATGGTCTCCGCCGAGGGAGGTGTAGGCGCTTCAACTGGTGCCGCACTCT
Organism: Platanthera guangdongensis; assembly: GCA_039583875.1. Lineage (NCBI taxonomy): Eukaryota > Viridiplantae > Streptophyta > Magnoliopsida > Asparagales > Orchidaceae > Platanthera > Platanthera guangdongensis. The sequence continues at coordinate 82,810,823 of CM077166.1, forward strand.
CATCGGACTGCTGGGGCACAGACTGTCCCGCACCACTCCTTGTCACCTATCAATGTACAAAACATCATTAGCATCCCTTGCCTCAATGAAAATATATATTGACTATATGGTGACGCTCCTCTCGCACATGTATAACATTCCTAGTGGACATTCTTGAGTTCACTTATGTTCTCCCTCCCATAAATCTCAAACCTGGCTCTAATACCACTTTGTAACGCCTCCTTCCGTCACATGGAATATAACGGTGGGTCCGTCCGGGGCCCCACACCATATTTCACAGACAAATGGCAGAATTACGTGTGGAAATCAAAATCTCATTCAACTCGTATCCTAACTCAAAGCATTCTAGCGTAGCAGTTTAAGTTATATGAACTCATCTCATTGAATGTCCACTAAATATATAAACTCCACATTTATATAATAGGAATGTATATAACACACACACCCATGGCCTTAAGGCCTTACAAGTTTCTCTTTACAAAATATACAATTTCATACATCGGCACGCAGGCCGACCACACACGAAATCCAAACATTCTTCGCACGGCCTTCGAGGGACTTCAGCAGCAAACCTTCATTCTGCTCATTTCAATTCACTCATCAGCACCTGCAATTAGACATCTAGCCCAGGAGTGGGAAATAAAGCAACGGTCAGCGTTAGCTGACCAATTATAACGACCCTACCCCTTACCCGGGGCAGGGTTCCTTCCCTGTATACATTGTAAATAATATCTAGCAGTCACAACAAGTGCACTTAGGCACAACAATATCACAAACGCCGGTCACAACCAGACGCTCGGTGTACTTAGGGCACCTTACGGTGTACCGGACTCCGTGGCAACACCACCGATCAGAGAATTATTAACTTGTTGGTTGGCTGGTCCTAGTCACCCTAACCAGCAAACAAGGAGCATTCCGCCTAAACCACTCAGAGGTGATAATCTCACGGCAAACTTGAGCATTAATAGATCGACCCACAAATATGGTGCAACAAGTAGGGTCTACCTCGTGTCCTCCCAACCATTGCCACCAATCGACCTCCCAAAACAATCAGGGGTAGGTCAGCCTTTCCCGTGCTCAAACCGTCTATAGCGCACCACTAAACACGGGTCGGCCTTCCCTCCTGATTGGCCGCAGCTTTTCTCTCTCCCAGAGCAATTAGCGCTCATAGACCTCACACCACAAGGAGATTACGCAAAGCATCGAAACACATCATCAATACATCCATACACACAAGCCTATATGCACAAATCGCACGCATACAAAAATACACGAAGTCTTCTCCGGTTTATGCATGATCATCACCAATCCAGAATAACCATCCAGATGGGCTTCACATACCATGCCTATGCCGTACTCCACACTTCTAGCTCTAGATGCAGACTCAACTTGGAATCACTTTCGATGTCCACCTCTTGGTGCAGGATTCCATTCATATGCATAAAGAAAGGACTTTGATGTCCAAGAAGGAGATCGTTACCCTTGAAGATCGCTTTGGAGCCATGAACTAGCCAGACGGAAATCACCGTCTCGGTGTTGCTTCCATGAACCCAAGCTCGAATTGTGAATCTGCACTCCACAGCTCCTCCAGCAGCTGTCTTTCTCCTTCCTTCCTCCTTCCCTTTCTCCCTCTTTCTTTCTCTCTCTAACTTTGAGAAGAAGGAAAATGAATGGAAGAGAAGGCTTCCAATCTCTTATATCAGCCAGGAAGGACCTGGACCATTGGATCTAGGATAAAGGAGACGAACGACCCTTATTTTCCCAAAAAAAGCTGAACATGGCCTGACACGCCCGTGTCACATTCCGTGTCCCTTAAGCTGCACACAACCGACTCAAATCCAACCAGTACACGGCCATATGACACGCCCGTGTCATAGCTTACACGCCTGTGTCATGGCCGACATGCTCGTGTCGGGCAGCCGTGTACTTCACACAGCACATTATCAACTCTCCAGAGCGAGACAAGGCCATGGGACATGCCCGTATCCCAGGGCGTGTACCATAGGACACACCTGTGTCCTCAAGCACACAAACTCTTCGGGCTATATCCCGCAAAGGACACGCCCTGTGACACGTCGGTGTCACAACCCGTGTACCTCGTTGCTTGTCGCTTGACGGTTGTCGAGCGCAGTTCGTCGACCAGAGGGGGACACACCCTCTGACACGCCAGTATCACACGGTACATGTCCGTGTGGCATGGCGTGTTCTTCGTCAATCGACTTTCGTCAACCACATGACCAACTGCTCAACCCGAGCAGGACACGTGCTGTGACACGCCCGTGTCCCAGGCCGTGTCACCCCATCCTGAACTCAAATGGGATTTGGGGTGTTACAAGAAGACTCAAAGACTTAGAAGAAAATCAAGTTCAGAAAATGAGTTCGACGTTCGTCGAACTCAGCTGGATGAAAGTCGTGCTCCGCTCGACGAACTCAGAGTCAAATCTCTGAGTTCAGCTCAACGATATTTGAGCTCAGGTCGACGAATTCAGGAAGTTTAACTTCAACACATTAAGTCCAGAATACTTTCTCTGAACTCTAGTCGACGAAGTTATATTATCAGCTCGACGAACTTGGAGCACAGAATTGGGATGTTCTTCACAGAAAGCAGTTAGCTGAACTCAGGTCGACGAACTTGGTACTCTGGTCGATGAACAAACTTTCTCAGGTCGACGAACATGATTTCTTAGCTCGACGATCTTTGATCTCAGTTCGACAAAATCTGTTCTCTAGTCGACGATTTATGTGCAGTTCCAGGCGTAGAAATTTCCCTCAATTTTTGTCCTTATTCCGTATTATCTAGCAATATTTTCTTGAGTAATTAATGCATATATTCTTTGAATATGGCAGTTAGTGGCAGCATTGATTATGGTCTTCATCAAGTTAATTACTTGCTCTTTTTAATGGGACAGTTGGGGAAACTCATTAATGAAATTATTCTGCAACAATATTTCATTCTCCAGGCAATCAGCATTCAATGCAATGGAATTTGAAAATTCAACGAAGAAATCGACTGAATATATAAAAGAGTCTTTTTTACAGTTTGGATAGACACAACACAAGGAACACAGAGACAGAAAAGATCCACAGCAAAAACATTCTGAACCTTCTCTGTACAGAAAATAGTTTGTTTTCTCCTTGACATTATTGAATAAGAAGAAGAACAATAAATACAGATCAAGAGTCCTATTCTACTTCCACTCCAGGATTCTTCAAGGACAACAAACCTCTATCATTCAGAAGTTCCTGGAACATTTTCTAGTCAAGCCTGAAGACTGAAGACCTACACCCTGTGCAAGACTCCAAGTGATATTGAAAGGAGTTCTTGACAACATAAAATCCACTTGTCTTCTTTGTTGAATACAAAAGGAGAAGACACCATCAATCTCCCCCCTCTGTATAAAGGGTTTATTAGCTCCCTTCAAAAGTTTATTTTGGTTTTTGAGCACCGATCAAAAGCTCATTGGTGGTAATCACTTGATCAAAACCTACTAGGGGATTCCTACCAGGGTGGTAAAAGAGTTGATGTACCCAGGTTAGGGAACCACTATAAAACTTCTTGTGTTGTCTGGTTGCCCTTTTTCTTATTGTTCTTGTTGTGGCTGTGATAGGGTAGTTGTGTTGTGATATATCTTTATGCTGTGTTAGATAAATTTAGCTTAGATTACCTCTTTTCTGTTAATCTTGGTATCTCTTATTTGCATTACTCTGATATTATTTTAAATAGCAAAAAGATTTATAGATTACTCTATTCACCCCCCTCTATAGTAAATCAGGTCTAACCCCATCTTTCAATTGGTATCAGAGTAGTTTCCATTGTTTGTACAAACTAACCCTTGAACCAAAAATCCTGTGTTAGATCTGAACTTAGGTTTATTTAGTTCACATCATGACACAAAATAAGGATTATGCAAGCACCAGACCTCCAGTCTGCAATTTGAATAGAATTGCAATCTGGAAAGCAAGAATAAAGCTTTACATAAATTCTATTAATGAGGATATTTTCAATTTAATTTTGACAGGTCCTGTTAAATTTTCTCAACGTGGTCAGCAAGATAGCCCAAACACCAAATTAATATCTTCGGAACTACCCAGTTCGCACGCTGAACCTGCGGAAAGCCCAAGGACTAGAGGTTGCACCCAACAACACAATGGAAGCACAAGAAGGTCTTATTATGCATTCACTTCTTTACAATCCGAGGCATACATAGCGAGACATGATTTCGCTAGTATTACAGCTGTAAACAGAAAGAACCAAAAAACAAGCCGGGCGGACAGCACTCCAGTCCGCCGAGACCGCGAGGTCGCCGAGACCGCCGAGACCGCTGAGCTCGCCCAAGCTATGCTGCAATCCGCCGAATACCACGGAGTTCGCCAAAGACGCGAGGCCGCGCGGACAGACCGTTATTTGCCTCCTGCTGAACCCGAACTGAGGAACTCCCCTACCCGCCTGAAACCGGCGGACAGGTTATTGAAGCTGACAAAGTTGAAACAGAACTGACAAGCTGCAGAGCGACCTCCTGCTGAGTCCGCAGAGACCGCACACTTCCAAGCACTTGACCGAAGTCACAGCCAAACTCCTGGCTCCTTGAAGTTATCCGCGCGACCTGCACACAGCAAGCCGTCAGCCTGAAACAATCCGCGCAGACTGGCAAACACAGACCGCAGCACTTCGCACACCCCAACTTACTGTTCACTCAAGTTACTTAGGTTACTGTAGATGTGCTAGGGGGGTCCTATTTATAGGCAAGGTGAGGAGTGTGGTCACCGCCCAAGAGATAGCGACACCACCCTCAGTCCGCGCGAATACAACCACCGTCCGCTGAGTCCGCACGGACTTAGCCGGATACCAAGGAAACCGCCAGGAGCAAGGCAACCATTGACGAACCCTCTCCAGTCTGCCCAAGCTAAGCGGACAAGGCACTAGCCCGCAAAGCTCCAACTGCTTCAGGACAGCAAACCCCCTTCAATGGCTGTTCGCACCAACCCGAGGCAGTCCGCAAGACTCACACCTCAATCCGCTACAAGACCACGACCAAAGGCAAACAGCAACAGTCCGCCCGGTCACAGCGGACTTGGCGGATACGGCGGACACCATGAACTTGGCACAATGTGTGACCAAGTCCAAAACCATCAAGGGCCAGTGCGAGCATGGCGGACAAAAAGTCCCGTCCGCCAAACACCCTAGCACAGACCGCAATCAGTCCGCGAGCTCCTCGTATTTGTCCAACACAGCAGCTTCCTCCCGGACTCCAAACACCAGTCCGCCAACCGGTCTCCACAGCAAGACCTGCTGTAACACCTGAGCTCGACAAGGCCTCAGCCAAGCTCAAGGCCCAGTCCGCAATAGCCCAAACCGCGGACACACCAGTCCGCAAGGCTTCCCGCGAACTCGAACCAACCCGCCAACAGTGCAAGCTTGCACCCGCGACCACTGAGCAAAGCACCAGTCCGCAAGCCTCTCTATCCACAGATACCAGGCCGCACCAAACCGCGGACTCCATGCAATAACCCGCTCAGAACACAGCCGGCTTCCACCAGACTTTTCACCAGGCCGCAAACCTCAGTCCGCCCAGTCCACCCAGTCCGCCACGGCTGTCCGCCACAGGCCGCGCGGCCTGTCCCGTCACCCACTTCCACTTCACAAATTTCAACACTCCCCCTTGAAGTGAGAAGTGGTGACCAAGCCCAGCAAGCTGCGCAAGCGTTCAAAGGGCCCCTTCGACAGCAGCTTCGTGAAGATGTCAGCAAGATTGTCTTCACTCCGAACATGCCCGACCAGCAGAGATCCTTCCAACACCTTCTCCCTGATGAAATGGTGATCAATCTCTATATGCTTGTTCCTGGCGTGACACACTGGATTGTTAACCAGTTTGAGAGCACTCTCATTGTCACCCCGAAGTAAAGTAGGCCCTTGCACTTCTTCATGAACATCCTCTATGAGTCTCCTCAACCAAACGGCTTCCCGAGCAGCCATGGCCGAAGCCTTATACTCCGCCTCCGTGGTTGAAACCGACACCGAGTCCTGCTTCTTGCTACACCACGAGATGCTAGCTGAACCGCAAGTGAACACATAACCTGAAGTAGACCTTCGATCATCCGAATCACCGCCATAGTCAGCATCCGTGTACCCGAGCAACGCAAACTCCGCATCCCTTCCATAGAGAAGTCCCATCTCAGAAGTCACCTTGACATATTTCAGAATCCCTTTTGCCGCCAACAGATGAGATTTCCTTGGTTCAGCCATATATCGACTTACTCGGCCAACAGCATAAGCTATATCCGGCCTTGTAATCGTCAGATAGATCAAGCTCCCAATAAGAGCCCTGAACACCAAGGGATCATTAAGAACCCTTCCTTCATCTCGTCGAAGCTTTAGCCCAGGTTCCAGTGGAGTAGAGCACTTCTTCCCTTCGCCCATGCCAAACCGCTTCACAATACGATCAGCATACCCTTTCTGGCTAATGAGAATCCCGCACTCCTTCCTCTCCACTTCCAGACCGAGAAAGTGATGTAACTCTCCCAAGTCCTTCATCTCGAAGCGTATATCAAGCTCAGCCCTGAGCCTTGCTACTTCCTCCTCCGAGTTCCCTGTGATGATCATGTCATACACATACAGTAGGACAAAGACTCGTAGCTCTCCCGTCTTCTTGACGAACAAGCTTGAATCCGAGTTAGAAGCCAGGTATCCACAGAATTGCAAGTACTCTGCAATCTTCCCATACCACGCTCGAGGAGCTTGCTTCAACCCATAGAGAGCCTTCCTTAGTTTGCAGACATAGTCCGGATGCTTCTCAAAGACAAAACAAAGCGGCTGATCCATGAAGATGTCCTTGTCAATCTCTCCGTAAAGATAGGCATTCTTCACATCGAGTTGCCACAACCTCCATCCCTTGCTAGCAGCCAAGGCGATCACCACTCTTACAGAAGTCATCTTCGCAACTGGACTGAATGTCTCCTCATAGTCTTCTCCATACTGCTGTGAGAATCCTCTTGCGACCAGGCGAGCCTTGAACCGATCAATGCTCCCATCAGCCTTCTTCTTCAACTTATACACCCACTTGCAAGTAACCGGAGTAATGCGATCAACCTTGGGCACAAGGTCCCAGGTTTCATTCTTCTTCAGAGCATCAATCTCTTCCTTCATGGCATCATCCCACTCCTTCACTCCAGTGGCCTCATTGAAGTTTGCAGGCTCTCGCTCATCCAGAGGACCTGCAAAGAAGCAGGAGACAAAGCTCACTGCATTCCCATCACAGTACCGAGCCGGTGGCTTAACCACCCTCTTCGATCTCCGAAGACACGGCTCCTTGCTCACGGATTCCGTTGCTTCTTCAGGCTCCACTCCTACCTGGGGCAAGCATTGAGCAGTGCTCCCCCTGCTTCCTGAGCCAGAAGGCTCAGCCTCGGAGTTCGAAGCAACAGGAGCTTCTGGTGAAACAGCAAGCCCCTCTTCCAAGCCTTCAGCAGCCTCCACCGGTGCTTCCTCAACCTTGCTACTTCCAGTAAGCTCCATCGAGCCACCTGCATATGACGTCAGCTCGTCAAAGACAACGTCTCTTGACACCACGAACTTCTTCGTCACAGGGTCCATGCATTTCCATCCCTTCTTCCGCTCATCATAGCCAACAAAGACAAGTTTCCTTGCCCTCGCATCCAGCTTTGTCCGTGAATCATCCGGGACATGCACATAGCAAGTTGAACCGAACACCCTAAGGTGTCCAACACTCGGCTTCTCCTTCAACAACAGCTCAACAGGAGTCTTCATGTTGATAGGGCTGAGTGGCATCCGGTTGATAACATAAGCAGCACAAGACATTCCCTCCGCCCAAAAGGACCTTGGGATATCTTTCGCATGAAGCCAGCATTTGCAGGTCTCCGTCAGATGACGGATCTTCCGCTCCGCTACCCCATTTTGTTGTGGAGTGTGAGCACAAGTAAGCTCTCGTTGGATCCCGTGCTTCCTGCAGAAGTTAGAAAACTCGGAGGAGACAAACTCCCCCCCGTTATCAGTTCTAAACTTCTTAATCCGCAAGCCAAGCCGGCCTTCTACCAACTCCTTGAACTCCACGAACAACCGGAAGGCTTCCGACTTCTCCTTTAAGAAGTACACCCAAGTATACCTTGAGTAGTCATCAACCAAGACAAGCATGTATTTGCTTCCACCAAGGCTGACAGTAACAGTCGGTCCCATCAGGTCGCCATGAATACACTCCAATGGTTTCTTGCTCCTTGTTTGAGATTTATCAAACGGAAGGCGATGTGCCTTACCGTATTGACAGCCCGCACAAACATGCCCATCACCAAAGGAGGACAACTTCGGCAACCCCCTCACCAGACTTCTACTCGCCATTGCCTTTAGCTTGTCCATGCCAACATGCCCCAGCCTCTCATGCCAGATAGCCGCACTATCATTGGCTCTCATCCTATCAACATAGACACTGGTGGAAAGAACAAACAAGTTCTTCACCCTCCTCCCAACATAAGCAACATCAGCCTTTACCGCTGATACGTTGCGAAGGAACCTCACGTCTGTTGGCCCAAACAGAACGTGATACCCAGTGTCCACCACGTTGGTCACCGAGAAGAGGTTCTTCTTCATGCCCGGCACGTGATACACACTCCTTAACGTGAGTGGCCCCTGATCACTACCCAAAGACACGACCCCCTCCTTCTCTACTGCATAAACAGTATTATCAGCAGTGATAATAGCTTCATTACCTGAGTAAGCCTGCATGGAGGTGAACTTCGATTTGTCTCCGGTGAGGTGATGACCACACCCGGAGTCGACGATCCACTCTCTGTTGAAGTCCTCAACAGATAAGGCCCGGACACAAGTGCCCGTCATGAAAGCTCCTCCCCATTCTGCTTCTTCACTTCGCGAGCAAGCTTCCTCCTTTCCCGCAGCATGCCCAGGCTGCAGTTTGACCTTGCAGTCCCGCTTGAAGTGCCCTCGCTGATGACACCAGTAGCACTTCAAGTTCTTCTTCCAGTCCTTAGGAGCATTGCTCCTCTCCGGCGGATATGAAGATGAAGTCTCCTTCTCAACAGCGGCCTGCACCTTCTTCTTCTTCCTCCCTTCCCATCCCTTCTTCTTGCCTGAGAAGAGAGCCTTGCTGCCTTCCTGATTCAGATTCACTCCAGCCATCTGCCTTGCTAAGCTCTCCTGCGAGGCAAGCAGATTCTCCAGCTCCAGTAGCGACGGCTGAGTAGCCCACCCTTGAACAGATGTAACAAAGGCCACATACTCCTTCCACAAGCCGCGGATAATGTGCCTTTTCATCTTTGCCTCAGAGATAGGCTCATCAAGATCCAGTGCCGACAGCTCGGCACACAAGCTCTTCATCTTTAAGAAGTATTTGGAGATTGAAAGGTCTCCCTGAGTTGCCCTGGCCAACTCATTCTCCAGGAACTGAAGCCGCGCCACATTCTTCCTATTGAACAACTCATCAATGGTTGTCCAAATATCAGCAGCCGACTCACATCCAATGATGTGATCAAACAGTTCCGGAGAGACAGCTCTCTTCAGAATGAACTCCGCCTTAGCATTAGTTCTTCTCCAGAGCCTCACCTGCTCAGCAGTACCGAAAGCAGCAGTAACTTCCTGTCTATCGTCTCCACCGACGACTTCCCACAGCTCCTCGCCCAGAAGATAACTCTTCATGCACGACTTCCACTTCTTGTAGTTAGTCGGCGTTAAGAGTTCAATGCCCAGACCTCTTGCCAAGCTTCCTTCCATTACAACCACCTGTTGGTATCCTTCAGCAGCTCCGAGCAACAACACAGGTTGATCACCACTCAATCACTGAGTAACAACACTGGCTGACTTCCGCTCACGCAACTGAACCCCCGCAACCTCAAAAACCTCCCTCTGATACCATGTTAAATTTTCTCAACGTGGTCAGCAAGATAGCCCAAACACCAAATTAATATCTTCGGAACTACCCAGTTCGCACGCTAAACCTGCGGAAAGCCCAAGGACTAGAGGTTGCACCCAACAACACAATGGAAGCACAAGAAGGTCTTATTATGCATTCACTTCTTTACAATCCGAGGCATACATAGCGAGACATGATTTCGCTAGTATTACAGCTGTAAACAGAAAGAACCAAAAAACAAGCCGGGCGGACAGCACTCCAGTCCGCCGAGACCGCGAGGTCGCCGAGACCGCCGAGACCGATGAGCTCGCCCAAGCTATGCTGCAATCCGCCGAATACCACGGAGTTCGCCAAAGCCGCGAGGCCGCGTGGACAGACCGTTATTCGCCTCCTGCTGAACCCGAACTGAGGAACTCCCCTACCCGCCTGAAACCGGCGGACAGGTTATTGAAGCTGGCAAAGTTGAAACAGAACTGACAAGCCGCAGAGCGACCTCCTGATGAGTCCGCATAGACCGCACACTTCCAAGCACTTGACCGAAGTCACAGCCAAACTCCTGGCTCCTTGAAGTTATCCGCGCGACCTGCACACAGCAAACCGTCAGCCTGAAACAATCCGCGCGGACTGGCAAACACAGACCGCAGCACTTCGCACACCCCAACTTACTGTTCACTCAAGTTACTTAGGTTACTGTAGATGTGCCAGGGGGGTCCTATTTATAGGCAAGGTGAGGAGTGTGGTCACCGCCCAAGAGATAACGACACCACCCTCAGTCCGCGCGAATACAACCACCGTCCGCTGAGTCCGCATGGACTTAGCCGGATACCAAGGAAACCGCCAGGAGCAAGGCAACCATTGACGAACCCTCTCCAGTCCGCCCAAGCTAAGCGGACAAGGCACCAGCCCGCAAAGCTCCAACTGCTTCAGGATAGCAAACCCCCTTCAATGGCTGTTCGCACCAACCCGAGGCAGTCCGCAAGACTCACACCTCAATCCGCTACAAGACCACGACCAAAGGCAAACAACAACAGTCCGCCCGGTCACAGCGGACTTGGCGGATACGGTGGACACCATGAACTTGGCACAATGTGTGACCAAGTCCAAAACCATCAAGGGCCAGTGCGAGCATGGCGGACACAAAGTCCCGTCCGCCAAACACCCTAGCACAGACCGCAATCAGTCCGCGAGCTCCTCGCATTTGTCCAACACAGCAGCTTCCTCCCGGACTCCAAACACCAGTCCGCCAACCGGTCTCCACAGCAAGACCTGCTGTAACACCTGAGCTCGACAAGGCCTCAGCCAAGCTCAAGGCCCAGTCCGCAACAACCCAAACCGCGGACACACCAGTCCGCAAGGCTTCCCGCGAACTCGAACCAACCCGCCAACAGCGCAAGCTTGCACCCGCGACCACTGAGCAAAGCACCAGTCCGCAAGCCTCTCTATCCGCAGATACCAGGCCGCACCAAACCACGGACTCCATGCAACAACCCGCTCAGAACACAGCCGGCTTCCACCAGACTTTTCACCAGGCCACAAACCTCAGTCTGCCCAGTCCGCCCAGTCCGCCACGGCTGTCCGCCATAGGCCGCGCGGCCTGTCCCGTCACCCACTTCCACTTCACAAATTTCAACAGGTCCTCCTCAACCAACAGCTTCTATATCAACAGTAACATCAAGTACTCATGCTGTTCCACCACCTGAGTGGACAGATGCACAGTAGAAAGCAAAGATTGCAGATGCAAAATTCATGAACATATTGGCTCAAACCATGTCAGATGACATCTTCTAGAAGGTGGTTGAATGCACATCTACAAAGGTAATTTGTGACTCACTCAACCAGATGGTTGCTGGTTCAGCAGATGAGAGAAAAGATAGAAGATCAACTCTCATCTCACAGTATGAGAAATTCAAGAAAGATGAAGTTGAATCTATTAGTGACTTGTACAATAGATTAAGCTCCATTATCAGTGAGTTGAAGACCATGGATAAAGAAATCTCTCTCAAAGAGGTGAATGACAAGATCCTAATGTGCTTCCCAAGCTCATGGGATTCCAGGATCTGGCCAATCAAGGAGGCCAGAAGTCTGAATGAGATTTCCACTGAATCTCTCCTGGGAAAGCTCAAATCTTATGAGCAGTTGATCAAATCCATGGAAGCTGCAGAACAAAAGACTCATACAACATCAAGGAAGGAACAGAACATTACATTCAAGGCTGCAGAAGAGACTGAAGCATCAATAGTCAATGAAGAAGTGATGAGTCTCTTTGCCAAGAGATTGTACAAAATGGCTAGGAAGAACTTTAGGAGAAAGTCATCCAGGAATGATGACAAACACAGGTATGACAAGACTCCCACTAAAGAAATAGTGTGTTTTGGGTGTAGGAAACCAGGACACTTCTTCTCAGATTGTCCTGAGAATCAGAAGAAGGAGAAGAGAAGAGAAAAAGACTCAAGAAGCAAGCAATATAGCAGGCCTTCCTCCAGCAAGCACAAAAAGAAGGAGAAGGGCTTTGTTGCGGAAAACTGGAGTGACACAGAAGATGAATCCACATCTTGCAACTCTAGTGAAGAGGAAGAAGAGGCAAAGGCAAGGGAAGTCTGCCTCATGGCTATCAATGTCTTTTGCAGCCCATCAGATTCTAAAGAACAATCTGACAATGAAGAATCTGAATCTGAAGCTAATCAGGTACTATCTTCATTTGATTACAGTTCTGATAACTTTAAAACTGAATTTAAATTCATGTGTATATACATAATAAGTTCAGAAAAAGAAATCAAACTACTTAGAGAAAAATTAACAGATCATGAAAAATATATTTATGAAAATGTTAGGCTAAAGGATGATTTAGTTTTAGCAAATGAACAAATCATTTCTCTGAAAATAGAATTATGTGAGGCTAGGCAACTTGAGGAATCTCTCAGTGGGAGAATCCTTAAGCTGATGGAAATCACAAGTATAGTCAATGCCAGACTGAATGGCAAGCTGGGATTAGGTGCTTCATCAAGCTTACCTTCCATACTTAAGAAAAATATAATGTCAACACCAATAAAATTTGTTTCTGAAAAAGGAAAAGTGAAAATAGATAATGATAAAAATGTTAAACCAACTGAATCAAAACCTAAGAACAAGAAAAGGAAAAATAAAAAGAAAAATCCTAAATTTAACAATGTTCAACAGATTTCGTGGAACACAGATCGATGAAATATATACAGTTCGTCGAACTCCAGTTGACGAACTCCAAACGCAGATTTATATGATAATTATTCATTGAACTACGATAGACAAAACTAGTATGGTTCGTCGACCAGAGATCGATGATTTTGGGGCTCAAGAAATTACTACTTTCATTCTCTGAGTGGAGTTCGATGAACTCATCCCAATTCGTCGAACTAAGGTCGACGAAATCACCAGAGTTTGTCGAACGCAGTTTAATATAACAGAAATTTTAATTTTTCTAAATCTCATAACCATCCAAGAACATTTAATAATCAATTTAATCAGTGGATCATTCCACCTAGGAAATATCACCCCTTAGGATATAAAGGCCAACCTGAATGTTCATTCATTTCTAGCTTTAGTTATATAAATAAAGAAGGACCCAAGGTAACTTGGGTAAGGAATGGCTAATCTGTTTTATTGCAGGTAAAAGGCTATCTTATCACAGAGCAACAGTGGTATCTGGATAGTGGCTGTTCTAAGCATATGACTGGAAACAAGGCCAACTTAACTAGTTACAAGGCAAAGCTAGGACCAAGAGTAATATTTGGTGACTCCAATTGTGGCCAGATTGAAGGCTATGGAAAAGTAAAGGTTGGAGCTGTCACCTTCAAGAATGTTGCATATGTAAGTGGACTGAAACATAACCTTATCTCCATAAGTCAATTATGTGATGAAAGGTATCAAATATCATTTACTAAATCCTCCTTTATTTTTACTTCTTTTGATAATCATGTAGTATTGACTGGCACCAGAATATGAAACATTTATATAGTTAATTTCCAGTCAGCTAAATCTAAAATTTGCTTATTTAATTCAACTAACAACAATAATGACCTTTGATATAGGAGACTAGGTCATGTTAACCTGAAAAAAATAGCCAAACTATCTAGGGACAACCATGTTAGAGTATTGCCCTCTTGCCCTTACAAGAAGGAAAGCCTTTCCAGGGCTTGTCAATTAGGCAAGCAAACTAAAAGTAGTTTTAAATCATTAAATAAAAGTGACTCACCTAGAGTAATGTACTTACTACATATGGACCATTTTGTCCCTATTGCAGTACAAAGTCTAGGAGGAAAATCTTATACTTTAGTGATTGTAGATGACTTATCTAGATTCACTTGGGTTTTCTTTTTGAGATCTAAGCCTGATAACTTTAAGGTTCTTATAGATTTTCTCAAGAACATACAGATTGAGTACTCTACTCCAGTTGTATTGATTAGAAGTGATCATGGTACTGAGTTTGAGTCACTTCTTATGCAAACGTTCTATAGGAAGGAATGTATCAGGCATTGCTTCTCAGCTCCTAGAACACCTCAACAAAATGGGGTTGCTGAAAAGAAGAATATAACACTAATTGAAGAATCTATCCACGTTTCTTTTGATGAGACTAACATGCTTTTCAAGGAGAAGACTTCTTCTACCAATGAATCTTTGCAGGAACATAATTTGTGTGAGAAGCTTAATGAACTGACCCTCACCAATGAGGCAGTTAGCCATCCTTCTCCACAAGGTGCTGAAGAAAGTGAAGAAGAAGACACTGTAATCAGTGATGAATCAACAATAGCTAACTTAATTCCATAAGAGGAATTTACTCCCCAAGCTGTTTAATAACCAACTCCACTCACTGAATTTGTTACACTTAGAGATCACACCATATATCAAGTGATTGGAGACATGTTAGTTGGTTTGCAGACAAGGCATCAACTCAACCAAGACTTGATGCATGCTTGTTTCATATCTCAAATTGAGCCCCACTCAATAAAAGATGAAGAGCAAGATCCTCAATAGATTGTTACAATGCAAGAGGATCTCAATCAATTTGAGAGATTCAGAGTTTGGGATTTAGTTCCAAGACCAAAAGACTACCCAGTCATTGGAACTAAATGGGTATATAGAAACAAGCTGGATGACCAAGGTGTCGTCATAAGGAATAAAGCAAGGCTTGTTGCTCAAGGTTATAGGAAAGAGGAAGGGATTGACTATGACCATACGTTTGCTCCTATTGCAAGGTTGGAAGCAATCAGGATCTTCCTTGCCTATGCTGCCTACAAGAAATTCAAGGTTTATCAAATGGATGTCAAAAGTGCATTTCTGAATGGAGAACTCAAAGAAGAGGTTTCTATTGAAAAACCTCAAGGTTTCATCTCTCCAACTCATCCTACATATGTTTTTAAATTGCATAAAGCTCTTTATGGTTTAAAGCAAGCTCTAAGAGCTTAGTATGAGACCTTAGCTAGCTTCTTGTTAGAGCATAAATTCTCTAGGAGCATTGTAGATAGAACATTATTCACTAGACACCATAAGGATCAAAGTTTGTTAGTACAAATTTATGTAGATGATATTATATTTTAGTCTACATATTTCAAACTATGCAAGAGGTTCTCTGACCTCATGCATTCAAAGTTTGAAATGAGTAGCATGGGTGAGCTCTCCTACTTCCTTGGTCTCCAAGTGAAGCAGCTACCTGATGGCATCTTCATATCCCAGGCTACGTATGCTAAGGAGCTTATCAAAAAGTTTGGGATGGTTGATGCCTCAGCTAAGAAAACACACATGGCCACTAATGTTTTACTTGACCCTGATGAACGTGGCAAGCCTGTTGATCAGAAATTATATAGGGGTATTGTTGGATCCTTGTTATACCTTACAGCAGGGAGACCAGATATAATGTTTGCTACATGTCTATGTGCTATTTTTCAAGTGAACCCTAAAGAATGTCACTTAATTTTCTTAAAAAGGATTTTGAGATATATAAAGAGTTGTCTTAATTTAGGACTTTGGTATCCCGCTGAGTCAGAGTTTGAGTTAACTGGATACTCAGATGCTGACTTTGCTAGATGCATAGTAGATATAAAAGTACCTCCGGAACATGTCAGTTCCTTTGTATGAGATTAGTCTATTGGTTTAACAAGAAGCAGTCATTTGTGTCCACTTCAACTGCTGAAGCAGAATATAAAGCAGCTGGCAGTTGCTGTTCCCAGATGTTGTGGATTCAGAACCAACTTCTAGACTATGGGTTCAACTTAAATAATTCAACTCTACTATGTGACAACACAAGTGCAATTTCCATTGCACAAAATCCAGTCCATCACAGTAGGACTAAGAATGTAGACATTAGGCACCATTTCATTAGAGAGTGTGTAGACAAAAATAAAATTAATCCTGTCTATATCTACACTGATTTGCAAAGTGCATGTATCTTCACCAAACCTTTGGATGAGAGGAACCATCGGTTCTTCATAAATCAGCTTGGTATTATAAATGGAGAAGCCTTAATTTGATTTCTGTCTATGGTCGACGAATTTTTTAGAGTTCGTCGAACGGAGATCGACGAACTGTGAAAAGTTCTAGAGAAATTCTTCGAATGGAGATCGACAAACTCTTTGTGAGTGACGTCATTCTCGTCAACCGGAGATCGACGAATTTGCTTCAGAAAACTTTCGTCAAACGGAGCTCGACGAAATGTTTTCACATCTTCTGACAGAGATCGACGAATTCTTTTGACTATAAATTATTTCGTCGACCTCAGATCGAAGAATTTTTATTATTCGTCGAACGAAGTCTGCCGGTTCATATTCTAAAAACCTTATATCTAGGTTTTCTTCGACCTCCATCTAGCGCTTTCAGTTCTCTTACACTTGATCTTTTGTTTTTTCTTGCTGGTGAACTCATGGCAATTCCGGAGAGCAATCTATCCGCAATGAAGTTTGATATGGTCTTTAATGTTGATTTCCACTCATTCTGACCCAATCTTTGTCGAAATTCGTGAACTATTTGCATAACAAAATCTGCAGAACTTCATGACCCACCGCATCAAGATTGCAATGACTGAGATCAAAGAATAGGTCTCTATATCTACAACATCAGAAGATACCATGACAGGAACAATTTTTGGTAACAACATTTCCCTTTCTCCTACTGTACTAACCAAAATTTTCGTTCTACTATATGCTAATGAAGAGATAGAAATGGACAATGAGGAATATAACAATTTGTTGATCAAAATGGGTCATTCTGGAGATAACCCAAACAAGCTGCTGAAGAAGAACTTGTCTGTTGAGTACAAGTTCTTAGCAGATGTTGTCGGGAAGGTGCTGTTGGGCAAACATACAGCACATGACTACATCACCAGACACCAGTTCTTGGTGATGGGTGCCTTGGTTGAAAAGAAAGGAGTAAACTGGGGCAAGTTGTTGTTTGACTTGATTAAAAATAAGAACAATAAGAAAGAGGTCTGTTTTGGAAGGGTCTTGGGGATATTTCTGTAAGAAAAGGCATCTGAACATCTGGTTTCCACAATAGTGTTCATAAATGCCTCCAAAAGGCTAATATCTACCTTGTTTGGTAGATGGGAGAGGAGAATAACAAAGCCATCCAAGGCTTCCTCCTCCTCCAGACCTTTTGAGAGCACCAGGGCCATCATAGCTGCTCCTCCACCCCCAGAAGAAGTTCCTTCCACCACCACCATTCCTTCTCCTCCACTACCTCAACAACAATAACAATAATAACATCAAATTCATCTACCCACACCAACTCCATCACCAGTTCACTCTCGAGTACCTACCTCACCAACTCACCAACAAATTCATCTTCCAACACCTGTTCCATCTCCTAAACACTCTACACCTCCACCATCTCCTCCAAGAAATCTCTCTGCAATACCATCCTCCTCAATTCAGGAACCCACCTTCCACCTCCTGTCATCTCCACATCAATCTCCACATCAATCTCCACATCAATCACCAATCCAGGAACCTATCTATTTCCACACAACATAAATTACCCTTTCTACTACTGCTACTCCATCTATTCCTATCCCTCCAGCCATCCAAACTGATTGTCCACATATGGAGTATACATATACAGATTTCCCAAATACTTTATCCATATGCTCTAATTATGGAATCACAATCCATATTCCACTTCTTCTCCAGAACCCCTCTACCTAAACTTCTCTGACATTGCTAAAGATCTGCTAGCATTCATCTCTCCCACTCTTAATAAACTTCTAGTTGATGCTCTAGCTCCTCTCACTGCTTCCATCAACACTCTCTCTGCCAAAATTGCTGCTTTATCCCCTATCCCTTCTTCTGTGGGACTGGCTTCAGGACCCACTGAAACCAGTCAGGTGGAGATGCTCCATGATGAAGAAGCTCCAATGGTGATAAAAGCAGCAGCAAAAGTAGCAGCAGAAGCAGAAACAGATTCAATAATGTCAGATTCTTTAGAGGAAATAGCCACTCCTACTAATATAATAGATTTACTTGATTCCGATACAGATATGGATGAGCTAGTTATTGCTGAAATAAAAACTGATGGTGATTATATTATAAATCTCACAGTTTGTCTGCAGTCTTTATTAAATTTATTCAATCTTGTCTACAGAAACAATCTGTGCAGCTCTTCTTATAAGCATTCTTTGGCCATTGTACCATACACTGCACCAATAAGTCCCACAGTTGCCAAGCAACTTAAGGACAGTTTTGCAGTTACAGAGATTCAATTAGTATCAGCTCCCAAGGATATTTCTTCTCCAGAGGCTATCTCTGCTCCAACATACAAGATGGTTGACAGTCTTCTTCCTGATTTGGATGAAATAATCATGGCAGATATAGAAGCAGAAAATTATCAGTTGCTGAAACAGCTGTTATAGAAGCTCCAGAACCTCCTGTACAACCTCAAGCTGGAAAGCAAATTTCTAAAGATCTTCTGAAAGCTCTGTATGACTTATATGATAATACTCAGGGATCCTCTTCTGATAAAGATGATGATAATAATGATGATTCTGATGATAGCCCTACTGCCAAGAAGAAAGTCTTAAAGAAAAGAAAGGCTCCTCCCGTTGCTGCTCCCAAACCAAATCCCACGCATGACACTCCATACTATATTCTACAAAATATTACTCCATACCCCGGTGTGCCAGCTTGGATGTGGCTTTCAAAGAATGAACAGAAAGCTAGGAAGAAAAGTAGTAGATATTCTCCTCCTCCTCCTCCTCATAGGCACTGGAAAGGTCCTCCTCCTCCACCTACTGCTGGTGCTTCAGGTAGCACTTCTCAGAGGTCTACCTCATATGCTCAAACCTATCATACACATCATGGTAGATCCTTAACACCTCAAGGAAGCAACCAACAGAGGTACTATTCAAGCATACAACAACATCAACAACAGCAACAACAACAACATCATCAACAACATCAACAACAAGCTCCTAAACAACAAAAGGCTGACAGTCCTAAAAGGATAGTGTATCCACCCATTTCCTTTGTGGATCTAGAGACAGAGACAACTTCTAGAATGCCGAGGTTCCAGGAACTTGTTGTATTATCAATGATAAATAAAGCTAAAGCTGAAGGAAGAGATCCCTCACAATATTTCACAATGTCTAAATACAGAAAGGAAGAGCTAAAAAGGTATGAAAAAGCTAATAAATTCTTTAATGTAGATGCTTACATGAACCTACATCCAGAGGATGTTTTGCCTAGATCTACCTCCGTTAATATAATTAGAGCTGCTGATATGACAATGTCCAAGAGGCAAGTAGCTAATCCAAATAGGGAAATCAAGTTTACACAGCCTTCTGACTAGGAGAAAGAGGACAAGCAAAAGGAAAAGCAAAAGAAGAAGAAATGAGAATATTTTATTTTGTTTCTGTTTGTCTGAACTTTATATCTATTTACTGTCACAAAGCTAATATGTAAAGATCTGCTGCATATTTCAATTTTTCTGCCAGATATATTTTTCTACTTTTTGAATGTCTTTATTTCAATTGTATTAGTGACCTCACCCCAATAGGTGGAGATTGTTGGATCCCTAGTTAGATTTGGGCTAGGTTCCCTAACTAGGATGATTGACCCACCATGTATAGTTAGGGTCATGTCTGTGTCCTAGAGTTTAGGGTAAGTCCCTAGAATCAACCACACATGGACCAGCCAACAGAAGACAACAGAAGACTCAAGGACTTAGAAGAAAATCAAGTTCAGAAAATGAGTTCGACGTCCGTCGAACTCAGCTAGACGTTCGTCGAACTCAGCTAGATAAAAGTAGTGCTCCGCTCGACGAACTCAGAGTCAATTCTCTGAGTTCAGCTCAACGATATTCGAGCTCAGGTCGACGAATTCTGGAAGTTCAACTTCAACACATTAAGTCCAGAATACTTTCTCTGAACTCAGGTCGATGAAGTTATATTATCAGCTCGATGAACTTGGAGCACAGGATTAGAAAGTTCTTCACTGAAAGTAGTTAGCTGAACTCAGGTCGATGAACTTTGTACTCAAGTCAATGAAGAAACTTTCTCAGGTCGACGAACATGATTTCTCAGCTCGACGATCTTTGATCTAAGGTCGACGAAATCTGTTCTCTGGTCGACGATTTCTGTGGAGTTCCAGACTTAGAAATTTCCTTTAATTTCTTTCCTTATTCCATATTATCTAGCAATATTTTCCTGAGTAATTAATGCATATATTCTCTGAATATAGCCGTTAGTGTCAACATTGATTATGGTCTTTATCAGGTTAGTTACTTGCTCTTTTTAATGGGATAGTTGGGGAAACTCATTAATGAAATTATTCTCCAGCCATATTTCATTCTCCAGGCAGTCAGCATTCAATGCAATGGAATTCAAAATTCAAAGGAGAAATCAATTGAAGATATAAAAGAGTTCTTTTTACAGTCTAGATAGACACAACACAAGGAACATAGAGACAGAAAAGATCCACAACAAAAACATTCTGACCTTCTCTGTACATAAAATATTTTGTTTTCTCCTGGATATTATTGAAGAAGAAGAAGAAGAACAACAAGAAATACAGATCAAGAGTCCTCTTCTACTTCCACTCCAGGAATCCTCATGGACAACATACCTCTATCGGTCAGAAGTTCCTGGAACATTTTCTAGTCAAGGCTGAAGACTGAAGACCTACACCATGTGCAAGACTCCAAGTGATATTGAAAGAAGTTCTTGACAACATAAAATCCACTTGTCTTCTCTATTGAATAGAGAAAGAGAAGACACCATCAATCTCTCTCCCCCCTCTGTATAAAGGGTTTATTAACTCCCTTCAAAAGTTTATCTTGGTTTTTGAGCACCTGATCAAAATCTCATTGGTGGCAATCACCTGATCAAAAACTGCTAGTGGATTCCTACCAGGGTGGTAGAAGAGTGGATGTACCTAGGTTGGCGAACCACTATAAAACTTCTTGGGTTGTATGGTTGCCCTTTTTCTTATTATTCTTGCTGTGGTTGTGATAGGGTAGTTGTGATGTGATATATTTGTATGCTGTGTTAGATTAGTTTAGCTTAGATTACCTATTTTCTGTTAATCTTGGTATCTCTTATTTGCATTACTCTGATATTATTTTAAATTGCTAAAAGATTTATAGATTACTCTATTCAGCCCACCCCCCCACCCCCACCTATAGAGTAAATCAGGTCCAACCCCATCTTTCAGATCGGCCGCAAGATCTCATAGGCAACGATTGCTGAAACTTTACGGGAAAAAAGGAAGCCAAAATCGCATAACCTAATACCCCAAAATCCAAGAAATGGGAAACACTTACTACCCACGCATAGATCTTGGCGAGGGCTTTCCGAATCTACTCTTCAACTACGATTCTGTCCACCAGAATTGTCACGATCGGCGACCAAGTGCTCGCGTCAACGCCGCCCTTCCTCCTTTCGCAAAACAGCTGTCGGTTCGGGTAGAAGATGGTGAATGGGGTTCCACCAAATCAAAGGCTTTATATATATATATATATATAAAGGCTTTATATATACATATATATATATGTATATAATATATATATATATGTATATAAATCAAAGGCTTTATATATACATATATATATATAATATTATAATATAATTAATTATTAAATAAATGTCAAAATGACCCAAAACCCAAACCAACTCGAAATCTTACGAAATTCACAGCATAGCTAAATATCGACGCTACGAATCCAACGACGAAGTCGAAATCGAAATCCAACAAAACAAACTCGGGTAAAAACTCCACGAAGTTAAAATACCAAATATCCAAAAAGGCTCCACCGAGTTCCAAAATAAACTCGGATCGCAAGGCATATCTCAAAAATATGATAGAAATTAGCAAAGCTAATCTTTTAAGTCAAAATGTCAGGTACCACATGAGCAACAATCATGCTCCAACAACGATATCTAACAACTATGTGTCAACGTAATGCCCTGACGTCATAAATACGCCTCTAAAGATATTAAAATAAACATCGAAAAACCGGGGGCATTACAGCCACTCCGGCTAAAAGAAAGTTTCGCCCTGAAACTTTATGCACAAAAGATCCTACTATAGAAGGAAAATAACCATGGGTTATCAGAATAAAAAAAACATACCAAAACAAACTAGGAAAATAGATGAGGATGATTCTTCCTCATAGTTGACTCTAACTCCCAAGTCGCGCTCTCCACGTCTTATTTCTGCCACAAAACTTTGACCATGGGTAATGTCTTCCTTCGCAAAACCCGATCTTGAGTATCCAAAATGCGAATAGGCACCTCAACATAAGAAAGGTTAGGCTACAATTGCTGCACCGAATCAAGAACATGCTGGTCACTAAGAACACTTTTCCGCAGCTAGATCACATGGAACACATCGTACACACCATGAAAATTTGCGGGCAAATCCAGCCTATAAGATGACACTCCAATGCATTCAACAATCTTGAAAGGTCCCATATAACTAGTATCCAACTTATCGTTCTTTCCAAACATCTTAACACAAGACATTGAGAAACTTTAAGAAAAATAATGTCCCCTACTGCAAATTCCAAATCAGTCCTTCACCAATAGACATTCTTCTCATAACGCTCTTGTGCTATTCGAAACTTCTCTCGAATATGTGTCACAAAAGTATTCATCTCTTCCAAAGCTTTTGGACCCAACAACAGTCCTTCACCAACCTCGGGCCAAAATAATGGAGTCCTACAACGTCTCCCTTACGAAGCCTCAAACGAGGCCATCTGTAAGCTTTCATGATAACCATTATTGTAAGCAAATTCCATCAGACTCAAACGCTCGTCCCAAGCTTATCCATGGTCCAAGATGTAACATCTTATCATGTCTTCCACAAACTAATTAAATCTCTCCATCTGACCATTGGTGTGCGGATGATAGGTAGTTGAATATCTGAGGTTGGTACCCAGCCCTTCCTATGAACTTTTCCAAAAACGAGATGTAAACCTGGAATCTTGATCGGATACAATACTAACAGGTACTCCATGCAGTCTGATGACTTCATCCAAATATAACTTTGCTATTTTATTCATGGAGTAATCAATCTTAAATGGCATTAAGTGAGCACACTTCGTTAGTCTATCCACTATAAACCAAACTGCATCATCTCCTCGGGGAGATCACGACAAACTGGTAATAAAATCCATCGAGATACTCCCCACTTCCAACTTGGAATCTCCAAAGGTGTCAGCTTGCCACCAGGTTGTCCATGATTTGCCTTAAAATGATTGCAGGTGAAGCACTCAGACACAAACATGGCCATATCATTCTTCATTCCATAACACAAAATGACATGTTTCAAATCTCTATACATCTTAGTAGAATCGGGGTGGTAGGCAACAGTAAAACCATGCGCCTCACTCCACAACTTAGCTGGAATATAATCAACTGCGGGGACACAAAATCTACCGCGATACTTCAAAGTACAAGCATCATCAATTGAAAAGTCTGGTAATTCCCCTTTCTCAGTTCTATCATGAAGGTGCTCCAAATCAGGGTCGTCCTATTGATGTAGCCTTGTAAGCGTAATCCATGAAGGCTCTGCTACATCCAATCTTCTTGCCGATTTGCTACTTCCGACCGAGATACCTATCAACAGAAACTCCTCCACCAAGGATTACACCGAAATTCCAAAGATCTGCGCGGTCTTTCTACTTTGGTCATCGACTACCATATTAGCTTTGCCCGGATGGTATTGGATCTCATAGTAAAAATCCGCGACATATTCTAACCATCTATGCTGGTGCAAATTTAATTCCTTATGAGTGAAGATGTACTTCAAACTCTTATGGTTCGTATAAATCTTGTACAGCGTGCCATACAAAAGATGTCTCCACAATTTCAAGGCATAAATTACTACCGCAAACTCTAAATCATGAGTAGGGTAGTTCTTTTCATGTATCTTTAATTGCCTCGACCCATATGCGATTACCTTACCTTCTTGCGTCAAAACGCATCCACGCCTTACATGCGATGCGTCCACAGACATGATATACTCTAATACTTGGTAGGCAAAGTCAACACTACAGCAGTGCATAATCTCTTTTTCAATTACTAAAAATCTTCATCGCACTTATCGCTCCACACGAATGCCGAATTCTTTTGCTTAAGCCTAGTCAGCGACACAGACAACGTAAAAAATCCTTCCACAAACCTTCTATAATAGCCTACCAACCATATGAAGCTTCTTATCTCTTTGGGTGTAGTAGGTCTTTTCAAATCCATTACAACGGCTATCTTTTCCTAGTCAACAGAAATTCCATCCTTCTTCACCGCATGTGTAACACCCCCTATCCGTCGCATAACATATAACAGTAGGCCCGGCCAGGGCCCAACGCCATATACCACAGACAGACCGGGTGGTTACTCAATGGAAACCATCCAACCAATCCAACGACCTACACAGAGTCATTCTAGCGGACGCAGTTTTATTAGTTGCAATAATAAGAACCCAGCACTAGCATGAATGTCCACTAAATAGAACCCAAAGGAATGAAGTACAAATACACAAGTACTGGCCTTATGGCCTTACAATTATTTTCCTCAAATTACATGTTTTCCAAACCTCGGCACGCAAGCCGGCCATACATGAATAACAGAAAACACTCAAAATTAGGCTTTCGAGGGCCGGCTCAGCAACTTGGGCTTTAGCCCGCTATTTACCGCTCGGCTACGCAGCACCTGCAAGCAACAATCCACCGCACAGTGGCAAACAAAATCAACGATCAGCTATGCTGACCAAATTATAACGATCCCGCCCCCGAACTCGGGGCGGCGATGCTCCTTCCATGCACTTTATTAGCATAATCAAGCAGTAGAGTAATAACATTACATCACAGGCGCATGCACGCATGGCCACACGCCCCTTGCTCTCAGGGCACATTCTTGGTGATCACGGTCTAAGTCCGCCGACTCACCACCGCCCCCAGGACAACAATATCTAGTGAGCATTTGGTCTTTCTGCCTACTTCCTAAGATCCTCCATCTATGCCAATTGCAAGTGCCAAGTAACTTTAGGTCTCTTTAACTGAATGACATAAATTGGGTACGGTTCCACCTGACCCATTGTTCACACCGCAACGTCAATTAAGTCGTTTGTGCAGGTCAAGCTTCCCCAAGTCCCGTATCTCCCATACAATCACATAACCCAGTTATGTTCAGGTTGGCTCCCAGGCCACCATGTTGGCAGAACCACGCATCTGCCCAATTTTCCGGGTGCACCTTGGAGTTAATCCCCAAGGCTCCCTGTTGCAATCTACAACGTAGAAAACCAAAAAAACAAACATTCGCACGGAGTCTTCTCTGGCCATTTATGCAATGCAACATCACCGATCCAGACCAACTTGTCCGGGTAGGCTTCACACATCATGCCTATATACGTTCTCGATTACGGACTCTACATGTACACACCAGGGACTATTCATGTCTACCCGAAGGAACGCCTCAAACTCACCGCAAACTCACGAGAGCGGGCTTCCCTATGCAAAAGAAGTAGAGCTTCACATGCTCAAGTAGAGAATCGTTACCCTAGCATTCTTCCTTGGTGCCATGGAAATGTAAGTGGATGAAAAGCACCGCACTCTCCTTACCTCCGTAGATCCGAAGTCGGTTCGCGATTTGGAGCTTCGAAGCTCCGCTGGTGACCGGATCTAGGCTTCTTCTTCCTCCTTTGCTCTCCCCTCTCTCTAGACTTAGAAAGAGAACCACTCAAGTGAAATGAGGGTTTCAAAGGCCCAATCCCGAGTATATCGCAGTAGGAACAACCCCCAATCATCGGTGTAACGCCCACGATTTTCCAGTGATTTATTTAATTTCTTATTTGACGTATTATGACGTCAGAGCGTTATGTTAGCGCGTGTTGGTCATGTGACGTTGTTAGAGCGTGCTCTTAGCTCTTTAGGTTCCCTGCGTGGCTTGGTGATGCCTGGTAGCAAGATTCCCTAGTGAGCCGGACTCTGTTTGGTGACTCGGTGGAGCCTCTTGGGGAATGCTTGTGTTTTGGCTTCGAGAGAAATTTGCCCGAGTTTTGTTCGTCGGAATTGGTTACCGACTTTGTCGTTAGCGCGTTTTGCGTTCGTTAGGTTTGACCGGCCAAATTTTGGGATTTGCGTCGGGAGTGGAAAATTTTACATTAGGAAATTAGATCGGCTAATTTTAGACTTGCTCGTCAAGTTTCGTCGCGTTCCGAGCATTTTTTGAGCCTCGGCGTGCGATTGAAGTTTGTATGTTTTCGCGTACGCCGTTAACTTTAGAAATTATTATCTCGAAAATGGTGCGTCGGAATTCGATTTCGACTTCGCCGTTGGATTCATAGCGTCGTCATTCGCCTACGGTGCGAATTTCGTTCGATTCGGCGCGCGTTTGGCCCTCCGTAACGATATATGTTATATCATTTGTTTTAAATAATAATAAATATTATTATTTTATATATAAAGAATTAATAAAAAAAATAATTAATAAAGGAAGATTCGGTGAGAATGATTCTCACCGAATCATGAATTCGGTGAGAATGATTCTCACCGAATCATGAGTTCGGTGAGAATCATCTCACCGAACAGCCCCCCCTTTAGTTATTATAATTAATATTATTATTATTATTAATATATAATTAATATATTATTATTAATATTATATTATTATTATTATTATTATATTAGTTAAAGAAGCAAAAAAACCCCTTCTTTTTCCTCCGACCAGCAGCCCTCCTGTGCGAAAAATTAGGCGCGTGCAGAACCTTTCGTTCGCGATTCTTCCGGCGGCCGCCACCGCCGATCCGGTGGACGAAATTTCGATCCGATCGCGGCGTTGGAAAGCTCTCGGCGAGAGCTTCGAAATCGCGGTAAGCTTTTCCCGTTTTGGTGACCGTTTCGCCTTAGATTTTTTCGGCCCTAACCCCGGTTGTCCGTTTTTTCGTAGATCTCGTCTCCGCGTGCCCCCTTTTGGACGGATCTACGTGGTGGAGTTTTTTTTGGGTGGTCGTTTTCAAGAACGATTTGAGGCAAGTGGATTTCTCCCCTCTTGCGTGCCTCCATGGGTTATATTTCGCCTTATTAACTCTCCTTGTCGTAGAATACCGGAGTAATATAGGTGAGATTAGGAATATTCCTAGGTTAGGGCTTGTGGTCGGCCTAAACTAGGAAGTTATCGGAATTTATTTTAATTAATTCGGCGGGTAGGGGGAAATAATTCGGCGGGTAGGGGGAAATAATTCGGCGGGTTTTGGTTGTAGAACTTGGTAGTTTCTAAGTGGTGTTGTCGGCTAGTTTTGGCGCCGAATCGTGGATCCTTAGCATGTGGTAGCTGTGTTTCTGAGGGAGTATGGTACCGGGGGAGTTCGAGCCGTGGCCACCACCATTCCCTCCTTTGGACATTTTGGGTTCCTGTAAGAGGTTGGAACTCTATGTGTGTGGACCCTATGCCGGCCCCTTTAGTACTCTTGAGACACCTGGACCTGGTTGTTCGGTTGTGACTGTTCTTAGTCTCCGACACAGGTTTGGGATTTGTGTCAGTGCTAACGATTTACAAGTTTAGGACTGTTAGTTCCTTTCATACTGTTCTTTTGATGCATATTGGTTCCCTTTTTGTCTCTGCAGGCTTGAGCGGAGTTTGGTACGTTTTAGTACTTGATGCATTTCTCTCACTTTACCGATTGTTTTACTTACATTTTGTCCCTTTTTGGATTCTTTAGCTGAGATTTTCAGCATTTCTCTTGCAGTGTTGGTAACCCTTTTTCTTTCTGCTCTTTTCATTCGATTATTATCTGATGTTTCTTTGCCTCCTGTTTTATTATTTCTTGCTGAGGTGTTCTTCTTTTAAATGCCTCAGGTTCAGGTCTGTAGCCGGCTGTACGACTAGCTTCAGGAGTTCCCTTGTGGAGTGCGTTGTGGCAGTGTTTTCCTCACCTGTTGAGGTAGTTCCTTAGCTTTGTAATAGTACAGACATACATGCTCGCCAGCGAGTTCGTGTCAGGTTGTTGACGCTCGTTGGTGATTTTCCTTGGTGATACTAAGTCTTTGCTTAGCTGCTAGTTTACCTGTTTTGTGGTAGTTTCACTTGCTCTCTGGGAATGTTTTATGCTAGGTTGCTAGTTACTTTAAAACCTATAAAAAAAGAACTACTATATGTATTGCATGATCAGCATGTTTTATAAAAGCTCAATCATTATTTTCCAAATGCGTAAAAAGATTGTTTTCTTTATAAATATTATAAATTGAAATCTAGGGTCTTGCATAGTGTAAGCTGTCCTCTTAGGATACTTATGCGCTCTTTTAGGATGTTAGCTTAAATGAAGTATTTTTCTGCTACGTATAAAAATAGTTTTCAAACCGTGGACTATCTGATCCACTGAGCCGAGGGATACGGCCAATTAATTTAAAAATCAGTTTTCTATTCATTTTAACTTATGATTTGAAGGATTAGAGTGTTGCCTGAGCGTCAGCAGTTATCCCCTGCTTGACGTGACATCACAACTCGTAGTTATCTCGTGCTCTAATTTATTTATTAATGGGAAAAATGCGGGTTGTGACAGTTGGTATCAGAGGGAGGTTGCTTGACAAATTGTCGGGCAACCTATCCCTGTTAGTATTAGGTGTTTAGAGTCATATCATACACACACCGATATATCATCAGCACGTCTTGGTTGAAGCACGAACACTACACTAATAGCATGACATGAAGTATACGAGGCATATTATGTAGTATGAGATGCATACTATGTGTTTGTATATGGATCCACCATAGGAGGCAACATGTGAGGGTTATGTAGTATGGGATGCATAACCTCACCACATGAATGCGGCTAGCACGTTTTCTTTTTCGTTGCATGGAAATTTTATGTAGTATGGGATGCATAACATTTTCATGTGTACGCCGCTCATAACATGCATTAGGGCATTTTTAGAATGCATAGCACAATCATGCATAGCATAACATTGCATAAGCACAACTTGTCAAGCTAAAGATTTGCAGGATGACATGTGTACACACATAATTTTTTTTGAGTCAAAAAGAATATAAATTCATGCATTCCCGATATAGGCACAAGAGTTAGTGTGATGATAGTGAATCATCGTAGGATAAGCATAACATCATTATTGAAAATCCCAGAGCAAGTTAGCAGCATGAGCAAGTACTTAAGTATGTATTGTTTGTACTATGTTGTTTGGTTCTAGTGGGTGGGCTAGGTGTCTAATTAGTGTTTTGTTGTTCCATTAGAATGTCGAGGCCTCCTTCGACAAGGTTGACTCCCCAATCGGAGGGAGAATCTTCAGGTGCGCAGAGCAGTGCAATGATAGAAGGTCTGCGACAAAGCAATGAAGCCTTGTCAAAGCAAGTAGTGGATTTGCAGTCTCAGGTCCAGTCCTTGTTAGCAGTTGTGGCAGGGCAAATTCCGAGAGTTCAGGACCCTGTTGTGGGTCAAGCTGTCCCTGTTCCCCCCACTCCTCTGGTGCCTCCGGTCGTGGTGCCACCAGAGATGACCTTTATTTCGCAGTTTCAGCGACTTAGGCCTCCGACGTATGATGGCAAGGCAGATTACATGGTCTTAGACGATTGGATGATATCAATCGAGGAGATGTTCTCATACTCCGGGATCACTGATGATCAGAAAGTGATGTTAGCCGCATATCAGCTCAAAGGGTTGGCAAAGGGCTGGTGGATGAGGGAGAAAGAAGGTCTGAAGGACGGGTGTTCTTGGGAGTCCTTTAAGGAGCTACTTCTGAGCAAGTTTCTGCCATCGGTCGAGAGGGACCGTCTGATGAATGATTTCCTGCACTTAAAGCAGAGGCAACTCACGGTTAGTGAGTACGAAATCGAGTTTAGTAAGCTAAGCCGATTTGCCCCAAACTTGGTGAGTTCCGATGAAAATAGAAGCAAGCGATTTCTGGCTGGGCTAAGGAGTGACGTCCAGCAATTAGCAAGTGCCTATGCGACCTCAAGTTATGTTGGTATGGTGGAAGCTGCCTTAAAGATAGAGGCAATTGATAACGCCAAGAATCGAGGTCAACAACTGAGAAAAGATAAAAGAAAGTCTGATGAGGGTAAGAGTACTCAGGTCCTTGACGCTGCTCCGAGGAAGAGAAACAAAGAGGTATGCAGTTCCTGTGGCCGACCGGGCCATCCATTTGAAAGGTACTATCAAAGATTAGGAGCTCAGAAGAAAGAGCAGATTCATGCGATCTAAGGTATCCCAAAGAAAGACTTGCTTTGTTCTGTATGCAAGAAGCCGGGGCACGATGCTGCCCATTGCTGGAAGAAGATGAGAAGTTGTTTCTTGTGCGGTCAAGAGGGTCATCTCAAGTATCAGTGCCCGCAAGCTCAGCTTACTCTGCAGCCAGTTCCTCTTCAGGCTTTGCCGCCGCCGCAGCGAGGGGACAAGGGAAAAGGAAAGTTGAACGTGGTCTCTATGGAGGAAGCTCAGGCGTCCACGCAAGTGATATCAGGTTAGATTCTCCCCTAGTTTTAATGCTTAGCTCATAGTTATAGTTTTGAGCGTTCGCTTCCTTAGTCGCGTGTGCAATTTTATAGGACGATTTAAGGTAAAGAACCGCTGGGCGCGTGTGCTGTTCGATTCCGGCGCTACCCACTCAATTGTGGCTAGGGCCTTCGTAGAGCGTTACCGTTTGAATCTCGATCATGTTGGTGATGCGTTCTGTGTCAAGTTTCCTTCAGGCGAATCTGTAGTTTCGGATCAGGGTATTCAGAGTTGTCCAATTTTGCTAGGCGATTTTCTCGCGATTGCTGATTTGAAGCTGTTGGATCTGGAAGACTTCGATGTGATCCTAGGCATGGGCTGGTTGTCCAGATATGATGCTGTGATCCAATGCAAGGGTAAACGCTTGGACTTCAGGATGGACAACGGTCAGCCCGGGAGTGTTTACGGTTATCCGCGCCAGGATTCTCCGACTATATCGGCGGTATATGCTCGGAAGCTTGTAGATTCCGGATGTTTTGCTTGTTTGGTTTCGGTTTTAGAAACCAAGGTTAGTTTGCCGTGTTTGGAGGAGATCCCGGTGGTTCGTGATTTTTCTGATGTCTTTCCAGCTAACCTTCCTGGTCTCCCGCCTGATCGAGATGTGGAGTTTGTTATAGATTTGGAGCCGGGTACGCGTCCTATTGCCAAGGCGCCTTATCGGATGGCCCCACGCGAACTGGAGGAGTTGCGTATCCAGTTAGACGAGTTGCTTGAGAACGGATTTATAAGGCCGAGTTCTTCGCCTTGGGGTGCTCCCGTTTTGTTCGTTAAGAAAAAAAGATGGATCGATGAGGTTGTGCATCGGTTATAGAGAGCTAAATAGGGTAACGATCAAGAATAGGTATCCGTTGCCGAGGATAGATGATTTGTTTGATCAACTGCGAGGCAGCGCCGTGTTCTCTAAGAATGACCTTCGTTCGGGCTACCACCAGTTAAGGATCCGTGAATCAGATATCCCGCGGACTGCCTTCCATTCCAGACATGGACATTTTGAATTTTTGGTGATGTCGTTTGGTTTGACCAACGCACCTTCTGCTTTCATGGACATGATGAACAGGGTTTTCAAGGACTTTCTGGACAAGTTTGTAGTCGTATTTATAGACGATGTGTTGGTGTATTCACGCAATGTTGAGGAGCATGACCAACATTTGCGTCTAGTTTTATCTGCCTTGAGGGACCATAAGTTGTTCGCCAAGCTAAGTAAATGCGAGTTCTGCTTGCCTCAGGTTTCTTTCCTGGGTCATGTGGTTAACAAGGACGGAATCTCTGTCGACCCAGAAAAGATAGCCGCAGTTATGGAATGGACGAGGCCTGCCACACCCAAAGAAATAAGAAGCTTCCTAGGGTTGGCTGGCTACTATAGAAGATTTGTAGAGGGTTTCTCTACGTTATCTGCGCCATTGACCAAATTGACGCAGAAGAATGCAGCATTTGTGTGGAGCGATACGTGTGAAGAAGCGTTCCAAGAGCTAAAGAATAGACTGTGCACTGCTCCGATATTGACATTGCCTACGGAAGGATTAGACTATGCCGTTTACGTGGACGCATCCCACGTGGTTCTTGGTTGTGTGCTGATGCAAGAAGGAAAAGTGATTGCGTATGGGTCAAGACAGCTTAAGATTCATGAAAGGAACTACCCTACGCATGACTTGGAATTCGCAGCAGTTATTTATGCATTGAAATTATGGAGACACTTGTTGTATGGCGCGCAGTGCAAGATTTATACAGATCATAAGAGTTTGATGTACATCTTCACTCAAAAGGAGTTGAACTTGCGCCAGCGCAGATGGTTAGAGTATGTGGCTGATTATAAAGTGGAGATCCTATACCATCCGGGTAAGGCTAACGTGGTAGCCGACGCCTTAAGCAGGAAGACAGGGAAAATTTTCAATCTCTCCACTGAGTTGTTAGTAGAAGAGTTCCTTTTAATGGATATTTAAGTTGGTAGATGTGACTCGCCAAGCAGTTTGGAAGTGTCTGAGCCTTCATGGATTTCTCTTACGAGGCTTCATCAAAAGGACGATCCTGATCTACTGCACCTTCATAATAGAACTGAGAAGGGGGAGCTGCCTGACTTTTCGATCGATGACGCGGGTACTCTAAAGTACAGCGGTAGATTTTGCGTCCCCAATTTTCGAGATATTCGAGTTAAGTTGTGCAGTGAGGCACACGGTTCATGTGTGGCCTACCATCCAGGGTCTACAAAAATGTATAAGGACTTGAAACAGATTGCCTGGTGGATTGGGATGAAGGGTGACATCGCAAGGTTTGTGTCAGAATGTTTTACTTGCAAAAGAGTTAAGGCTGATCATGGAAGGACTGGTGGAAAGTTAGCGCCTTTAGAGATTCCAACTTGGAAGTGGGAGAGTCTCTCAATAGATTTCATTACTGGTTTGCCGAGATCTCCCCGAGGGCATGACTCTGTTTGGGTGATTGTTGATAGATTAACAAAGTGTGCGCACTTCGTACCCTTTCAGATTGGTTACTCGATGAAAAAGATAGCGGAACTATATTTGAATGAAGTTATCAGGTTACATGGAGTACCCGTAAGTATAGTATCAGATCGAGACTCCAGGTTTACGTCTCGTTTCTGGAAGAGCCTTAAAGAAGGATTGGGAACTGACTTGAGATATTCTACCGCATATCATCCACAGACCAATGGTCAAACGGAGCGTGTTAATCAGATTGTGGAAGATATGATCCGTTGTTATATATTAGACCACGGAGGAGCGTGGGATGAATGCTTGAGGTTGATGGAGTTCACATACAATAACAGTTATCAAGAGAGTCTGCAAATGGCTCCTTTCGAAGCGCTATATGGAAGACGATGTAGAACTCCTCTATTTTGGGCTGAGGTTGGTGAGAGGCCGATGTTAGGTCCAGATGCCTTAGAAGAAATGGAAGTCTCTGTAAAGCTTATTCGAGAGAAGCTTCGGATAGCCCAAGAGCGATATGAGAAGAACGCCTATCAGCGTAGGTCCGTTTTGAAATTTTTTGTGGGGGACATGGTATTCCTTAAGGTTTCCCCGATGGTTGGAGTGAAGAGGTTCGGTAAGAACCATAAGTTGGACCCAAGGTATGTGGGACCATTTGAAATTGTGGAGCGGATTGGTGTGTCAGCCTACAAGTTGAAATTGCCCGCAAATTTTCCTGGCGTGCACAATGTTTTTCACGTGAGCCAACTGCGGAGGTGCATGCTAAGTGACAGACAAGTTCTGGATGCAGTGCCCCAGTTGGAGCCTAACCTTTCCTACGTGGAAGTTCCTATTCGTGTTTTGGATGTGCAAGATCGAGTGTTGCGGAGAAAGACAATACCGATAGTAAAGATTCTGTGGAAAAACCAAGACGTGGAGAGCGCGACTTGGGAGTTGGAGTCAGCTATGAGGGAGGCGCATCCTCATTTGTTCTCCTAGCTGTGCTCGGTAAGCATTCGATAACCCTTGGTTATTTTCTTTTCCTTCTTTGGTAGATGTGTTTTATGCGTAAAGTTTCGGGACGAAACTTTCTTTTAGGGGGAGTGACTGTAACGCCCCCGATTTTCCATTGATTTATTTAATTTCTTATTTGACGTATTATGACGTCAGAGCATTATGTTAGCGCGTGTTGGTCATGTGACGTTGTTAGAGCGTGCTCTTAGCTCTTTAGGTTCCCTGCGTGGCTTGGTGATGCCTGGTAGCAAGATTCCCTAGCGAGCCGGAGTCTGTTTGGTGACTCGGTGGAGCCTCTTGGGGAATGCTTGTGTTTTGGCTTTGGGAGAAATTTTCCCGAGTTTTGTTCGTCGGATTTGGTTACCGACTTGATCGTTAGCGCGTTTTGCGTTCGTTAGGTTTGACCGGCCAAATTTTGGGATTTGCGTCGGGAATGGAAAATTTTACATTAGGAAATTAGATCGGCTAATTTTAGACTTGCTCGTCAAGTTTCGTCGCGTTCCGAGCATTTTTGGAGCCTCGAAATGCGATTGAAGTTTGTCTGTTTTCGCGTACGCCGTTAACTTTAGAAATTATTATCTCGAAAACGGTGCGTCGGAATTCGATTTCGACTTCGCCGTTGGATTCGTAGCCTCGTTATTCGCCTACGGTGCGAATTTCGTTCGATTCGGCGCGCGTTTGGCACTCCGTAACGATATATGTTATATCATTTGTTTTAAATAATAATAAATATTATTATTTTATATATAAAGAATTAATAAAAAAAATAATAATTAATAAAAGGAGATTCGGTGAGAATGATTCTCACCGAATCATGAATTCGGTGAGAATGATTCTCACCGAATCATGAGTTCGGTGAGAATCATCTCAAGGAACAACCCCCCCTTTTAGTTATTATAATTAATATTATTATTATTATAATTAATATATAATTAATATATTATTATTAATATTATATTATTATTATTATATTAGTTAAAGAAGCAAAAAAACCCCTTCTTCTTCCTCCGACCAGCAGCCCTCCTGTGCGAAAAATTAGGCGCGTGCGGAACCTTTCGTTCGCGATTCTTCCGGCGGCCGCCACCGCCGATCCGGTGGACGGAATTTCGATCCGATCGCTGCGTTGGAAAGCTCTCGGCGAGAGCTTCGAGATCGCGGTAAGCTTTTCCCGTTTCGGTGACCGTTTCGCCTTAGATTTTTTCTGCCCTAACCCCGGTTGTCCGTTTTTTCGTAGATCTCGTCTCCGCGTGCCCCCTTTTGGACGGATCTACGTGGTGGAGTTTTTTTTGGGTGGGCGTTTTCAAGAACGATTTGAGGCAAGTGGATTTCTCCCCTCTTGCGTGCCTTCATGGGTTATATTTCGCCTTATTAACTCTCCTTGTCGTAGAATACCGGATTAATATAGGTGAGATTAGGAATATTCCTAGGTTAGGGCTTGTGGTCGGCCTAAACTAGGAAGTTATCGGAATTTATTTTAATTAATTCGGCGGGTAGGGGGAAATAATTCGGCGGGTAGGGGGAAATAATTCGGCGGGTTTTGGTTGTAGAACTTGGTAGTTTCTAAGTGTTGTTGTCGGCTAGTTTTGGCGCCGAATCGTGGATCCTTAGTGTAACGTCCCGGATTTTTGATTACGTACGCATGATGGGCGTTACGTTGGTTTTGATTGTAGTTTGAGCATGGTTTTTCCCGCGGGCTTGCGAGTGGCTGTTTTGTTTGCCAAGTTGCACGATTCCCCAGCAAACCGGAGTCCATATGAGGGACTCGGTGAGGCCTCTTAGGGAATGCTTGCACTTTTTCGCGCCCGGGTAATGTAGCTCAAAATAAGTTGCTGGTTCAGGAAACAAAAAAAAGGGTAAAACGTGCTTGAGGCAAAAATGGTCTAGGACGTCTCAGAAACATTTTTCACAAAAGGGAAAAATGGTCGTTTTTATGCGAGACACGCCCCCTGACACGGGCGTGACCCAGGCCGTGACCTGGGCGTGACCTCCTTGACTCGACGATTTTTTCTTGCGTCGAGTTGAGCTCGACGACTGGGGTACACGCCCCGTGACACGAGCGTGTCACGGGCCGTGTCCCACTTCGTCGAGTTTCGAGTATCGAGCGTCGAGTATTGAGCGTCGAGTATCGAGTGTCGAGCGTCGAGAGAGGGGACACGGCATGTGACACGGGCGTGTCACAGGGCGTGTCAAGATGGGTCGAGTGTCGACACTTTCTGTCGACGAGGTGTCGAGACACGGGCTACACGCCCTAGGTCACGGGCGTGACCGACCCGTCACGGGCGTGTACCCGGCCGTGTACCGTGTGGCTAAACGTGGAATTGTCGCCTTTCGGCGCCGCTTATGGTACACGCCCTGTGTCACGGGCGTGACACAGGGCGTGACCGGCCCGAAAATCGACTTTTTCCAGTTTTTTTGTGCCGTTCATTTCCTTGATTCTGCATCGAACGATCCAGCCCTGTTCTGGAGGAAATAAGGCCGAAACAGAGTTTCTTCTCCTCATTCTACCTTCACTTCATCTTCTTCTTCCTTCTCAAAGAGAAAGCAAGGGAGCAAGGGAGCAAGCAAGGCAAGGAAAGGGAGGAGCAGTCGTCGCGGCATCGTCTCGGTTCAGGCAAGCGGTGTTCTTCACCCTTGCCAATCCTCTTTCTTGATTAGAGTTGCCTAAGCGTGTGCAGTTATCCCCTGCACGACGTGACATCATAACCCGTAGTTCCTCTTGCTCTGATACGATGTACTCGTTGAGGAAATGCGGGTTGTGACACTTAGCATGTGGTAGCTGTGTTTCTGAGGGAGTATGGTACCGGGGGAGTTCGAGCCGTGGCCACCACCATTCCCTCCTTTGGACATTTTGGGTTCCTGTAAGAGGTTGGAACTCTATGTGTGTGGACCCTGTGGCGGCCCCTTTAGTACTCTTGAGACACCTGGACCTGGTTGTTCGGTTGTGACTGTTCTTAGTCTCCGACACAGGTTTGGGATTTGTGCCAGTGCTAACGATTTACAAGTTTAGGACTGTTAGTTCCTTTCATACTGTTCTTTTTATGCATATTGGTTCCCTTTTTGTCTCTGCAGGCTTGAGCGGAGTTTGGTACGTTTTAGTACTTGATGCATTTCTCTCACTTTACCGATTGTTTTACTTACATTTTGTCCCTTTTTGGATTCTTTAGCTGAGATTTTCAGCATTTCTCTTGCAGGGTTGGTAACCCTTTTTCTTTCTGCTCTTTTTATTCGATTATTATCTGATGTTTCTTTGCCTCCTGTTTTATTATTTCTTGCTGAGGTGTTCTTCTTTTGAATGACTCAGGTTCAGGTCTGTAGCCGGCTGTACGGCTAGCTTCAGGAGTTCCCTTGTGGACTACGTTGTGGTAGTGTTTTCCTCACCTGTTGAGGTAGTTCCTTAGCTTTGTAATAGTACAGACATACATGCTCGCCAGCGAGTTCGTGTCAGGTTGTTGACGCTCGTTGGTGATTTTCCTTGGTGATACTAAGTCTTTGCTTAGCTGCTAGTTTACCTGTTTTGTGGTAGTTTCACTTGCTCTCTGGGAATGTTTTATACTAGGTTGCTAGTTACTTTAAAACCTATAAAAAAAAGAACTACTATATGTATTGCATGATCAGCATGTTTTATAAAAGCTCAATCATTATTTTCCAAATGCGTAAAAAGATTGTTTTCTTTATAAATATTATAAATTGAAATCTAGGGTCTTGCATAGTGTAAGTTGTCCTCTTAGGACACTTATGCGCTCTTCTAGGATGTTAGCTTAAATGAAGTATTTTTCCGCTACGTATAAAAATAGTTTTCAAACCGTGGACTATCTGATCCACTGAGCCGAGGGATACGACCAATTAATTTAAAAATCAGTTTTCTATTCATTTTAACTTATGATTTGAAGGATTAGAGTGTTGCCTGAGCGTCAGCAGTTATCCCCTGCTTGACGTGGCATCACACCTCGTAGTTATCTCGTGCTCTGATTTATTTATTAATGGGAAAAATGCGGGTTGTGACAATCGGATCCCAAAATAAGGAAACAAACGGCTACGATCCGTAGCTAAAATATAAAACCTGGGCCGAACACGGCCTACAACACGCCCGTGTCCAAGGCCATGTCCCTCATTCGCCATCAAAATTGACGCATCTCGAAAAACACACTGGCATCCTACACGCTCGTGTTCGACCTGACACGCCCGTATCAGCCAGTACACGCCCGTGTTCTCGGGTATGTTCCCCCATCAACACAGGACCAACACCAACCCGAGACTCACATGGGTCTTGGACACACCAGTGTCCTATTTGACATGCCTGTGTCAACCCCGAACACGCCTGGGCTCCAGGCCATGTTCACTGTCTCGACACTTCATCGTGCGCAGTTCGTCGACGACACGACACGGCCTTGGAGACGCCCGTGTCCTAGGCCATGTTCCCTGTCTCGACACATCGCCGAGCGAAAAATGTCAAATTCCCAGGCCGATCGTCGACATGAGCTCGACATGCCCTGAGACACGCCCGTGTCTCAGGCCGTGTTCGCTGCTCTATGATCGTCGGCTCCAAAATTTGGCGACCTCTCGAAAAAATTGTCGACTCGAGCCTGACACGCCCTGGGACACGCCCGTGTCGCAGGCCATGTGCCCCCTGCCAAATTCCAAATTTGACCCAAAATGCCTCCCGTCGCTCTTTTGAGTTTCGGGGCATTATGACTCTCCCCCTCTTAAAAGAATTTTGCCCACGAAAGTATATAAAGGAAAGATAAGCATAAAACATAAAAAATACCTGAGCAAAACAACTCCGGGTACTCCTCAGGCATAGTCTGCTCTCGCTCCCAAGAGAGCTCCTCCCGACCGCAATTGTCCCAACAGACCTTGACCATCCTGATCTCTTTATTGCGTAGCCACCTGACTTTCGAGTCCTCAATACGAACGGGCTTGACCTTCGTCGTCAACCCATTATCTACCGGCACTTGATCCACCGTGATTACATGTGAAGGCTCTTGCACCGCCTTCCGTAGCACCGATATATGGAATACATCATGTAAAACACTAAGCTCCACTGATAGCTTCAAACGATAAGCTGCTTCTCCAATCCGCTCCAGAACCTCAAACGGTCCAAGGTATCTCGAGCTTAGCTTCTCCAAGTGCCTCACCGGTGAGACACCCTTGAACGGCTTGATCTTCAAGTATACCCAGTCACCAACAGCGAACTTCACGTTCCTGTGCTTGGCATTATAGTACTTCGCTTGCCTGTCCTGAGAGATAAGCAACCTCTCCCGAATGGTTCGCACCAAAGAAGTAGCATCTTCCAGCTTTTGTCGCTTGTATAACTTCGACTCGCCAGTTTCTAACCAAGACAACGGCGTGCGACATCTTCTACCATAAAGGGCCTCGAAGGGCGCCATTTGTATGCTTGCCTGGTACCTATTGTTGTACGCGAACTCCACCAAATATAAGTGGTCCTCCCACTGCTTTCCAAAATCAAGGACGCACGTGCAAAGCATGTCTTCCATTGTCCTATTGACCGTCTTGGTCTGTCCATCCGTTTGCGGATGAAAGGCTGTGTTGAAACTCAGCTTTGTTCCCAACATCTGCTGCACCAGCCTCCAATCATTGGACGTGAACCGCCCATCTCGGTCACTCACGATTCTGCGGGGTACACCATGAAGCCGCACAATATTATCCACATACAACTTTGCCAATTTCTCGACCGGATCATCCATTTTATGAGGAATGAATTGTGACACCTTCGTTAGACGATCTACGACCACCCAAATGGCATCGTTCCCCTTTTGTGACCTTGGAAAAGCACAAAGTCCATAGTAATGTCGTCGAACTTCCACTCCGGAATAGGCAAGGATTTCAAGAATCCTCCTGGCTTTTAGCACTCCGCTTTCACCAAGGTGCAAGTTTGATAATTCGCCACGTAGAGCGCCACATCCTTTTTCAGTCCTGGCCACCAGAACAATATCTTAACATCGCGGTACATCTTCGTGCTCCCCGGGTGAATTGAGTACTTCGTATGATGCGCCTCGTACAACAAATCCACCCGCAAATTGCCCACACTTGGGACGCACATACGACTATCTTTCCAAAGTAATCCGTCCTCCGCAACGAATTGGGAATTCGACCCATCCAGAGCCTCTATCATGTGTTGCTTCATGTGGACATCCATATCCAAAGCCTGCCGAATCCGATCAGCCATGTCATATTGGACTTCAGTCCAATTCAATAATGCTTTAGGACTTGATTGCTTGTAAATGCAAAAGATCTCCAACGCCTCTAACTCCCGAACCAACCGCT
This sequence comes from Platanthera guangdongensis, assembly GCA_039583875.1. Lineage (NCBI taxonomy): Eukaryota > Viridiplantae > Streptophyta > Magnoliopsida > Asparagales > Orchidaceae > Platanthera > Platanthera guangdongensis. The sequence continues at coordinate 82,851,368 of CM077166.1, forward strand.
CGTCATGGACCGATAGCCAATTGGCTTAAGCTGGGGCCCGGCGACTCAACACGTCTGCAACCACATTGCATTTACAAGGTACGTAGTGGATCTTGAATGTATAGTCCCCCAGGAACTCCATCCACCTACGTTGCCGCATGTTCAGATCTTTCTGATCCAACAAATATTTCAGGCTCTTACGGTTGGTATAGATATCGACCCTTACTCCAAACAAGTAGTGCCTCCACAGCTTCAAGGCAAAAATCACGGCCGCTAACTCCAAGTCATGGACCAGATAATTTCTCTCGTGCACTTTCAGCTGTCTCGAGCCATACGCTATAACGCTTCCATGCTGCAGTAGCACGCAACCCAAACCACTGCCCGAAGCATCGCTATAAATCTCAAAACCTTCTGTCCCACTCGGCGAACTCAACACAGGAGCTGTGGTCAACCGACACTTCAACTCTTCAAAAGCTCGCGCGCACTCCCGCGTCCAAACGAACTTCTGCTCCTTCCTCGTCAACGTAGTGAAAGGTAACGCTTTCCGCGAGAAGTTCTCCACGAAGCGCCTATAATAGCCGGCAAGCCCCATAAAGCTCCGGACTTCCGCTACCGTAGAAAACTCAGGCCACTCTCGTATCGCAACAATCTTCGCTGGATCCACTGCAATACCTTCTCCACTCACTATATGACCGAGGAATGCCACTGAGGGCAACCAAAACTCGCATTTGGAGAACTTGGCGTAAAGTTGATTCCTCCTCAGCGTCTCCAATACCAATTGAAGATGCCTGTAGTGATCTTCCTCACTCTGCGAGTACACCAAAATATCGTCGATGAAGACGATCACAAAATGGTCCAAGTACTCCCTGAACATCCAGTTCATCAAATTCATAAACACTGACGGTGCATTAGTCAGCCCAAACGGCATGACCATAAACTCGTAATGCCCGTATCTCGTACTAAAAGCTGTTTTGGGGATATCACTCTCCCTTATCCTCAGCTGAAAGTATCCAGACTTGAGATCCAACTTTAAGTACACCGTCGATCCGACCAACTGATAAAATAGATCATCAATCCTCGGGACCGGGTACTTGTTCTTTTCTGTTAGCTTGTTCAACTCCCGATAAATAATACAAAGTCTCAAGCTCCCGTCCTTCTTCTTTACAAAGAGGACCGGTGCGCTCCCAGACGACGAACTTGGACGCACAAACCCTTACTCCAACAACTCTTGAAGTTGCACCTTCAGCTCTGCCATTTCTTTAGGCGCTAGCCGATATGGAGATCGTGACACAGGCTTCGCACCTAGCACTAGCTGAATCATAAAATCTATCTCTCGTTGAGGCTGGGCTCGAGGAAGATTGCTAGGGAACATATCAGGATACTCCGATACCACTGAAATACTAACTAAAGTGGGGTTCGACTTCGCAACCTCCACTAGTATAAAGAACAGCTCTGCACCTGCACGAACCGCCTTCACCACCTGAAGAGCAGACATCAACGTCTTGCTCGACCCTTTCAAGCCCGTAAATGTCGTCTCACGACTTGCTCCCAACTTGACTTCCTTGCGACCTCAATCAAAATAGGCTTGCTTCTCCGAGAGCCAGTCCATGCCAAATATTACGTCGAACTCCTCCAGCGGCAGTAGCGAAGCTAGCAAATGGAACTCCTGACTCCCAATCCAAACCTAAGCGCAACAAATTCTACCGCGCGCATTTAGCACCATTGGACCATAACACATCCAATTAGTCTCTTACCATCGAAGGAGGTACTACGACGCGCAATATAATTCTTGAATAAAGGAATGCGAAATTCCCTAAACGAACGGTGCTCTCACCAGATAAATGAAAATCAGAACAAAGCTTAGCACAAGTAGTTCTAAGCTAACCTGCACAAGGGCGACAAGTATTTAAGGCTAAACTATTTTAAACCATACCAGTCCTCATGACGGCGTGCTTCCTCTCGGGCTTTAGGCACCTACGAGCATAATGCCCCGACTCCCCACAGTTGTAACATGCGGCCGGGGTTTGGCCTGTAGATGCCCCCGAAGCACCGAAAGGAGGGGCTAGACCCAAAGTCCTAGCCTTCTTATACCAACTTTGATATCCAGACTTTGAGGTGTTCGACACTTTGAACGCTATTTCCTTTGTACTAAAGTCCTCAACTGCTCCTGACATAAATTTCTTAGTCTTCTGAGCACCATTCCAACACTCTCGGGCAAAGTGCTCTTTCCTTCCGCAAGTATGACAAGTGTAAGTAGCTTTACTAGTCGATGATGTAGCCCCCTTGTAACACCCCCTATCCGTCGCATAGCATATAGCAGTAGGTCCGGCCGGGGCCCGACGCCATATACCACGGACAGACCGGGTGGTTACTTATGGAAACCATCCAACCAATCTCAACGTCCTACACAGAGCATTCTAGCGGAAGCAGTTTATATAAGTTGCAAAACAAGAACCCAGCAACAAGCATGAATGTCCACTAACATGATAATAGGAATGTTATTACAAAATACTCAAAAGTCGGCCTTAAGGCCTTACAAAATGTTTCACTTGTCTTTTACATGATTTACAAACCTCGGCACGCAGGCCGGCCATACATGAATAAAACATAAAACATTTCCACTTGGGCCTTCGAGGGCCAGCTTCGCAAAAAGGGCTTTAGCCCGCTATTGACCGCTTGGTCCAGCTGCACCTGCAAGCAAACAAACCACCGCACGGTGGCAAACAAGGCAACGGTCAGCAATGCTGACCAAATTATAACGATCCCGCCCCCAACTCGGGGCGGCGATGCTCCTTCCCTGCATTTCATTAGCATAAGCGAGCAATTTGTAACCATAGCCATTTCATCACAGGCGTTGGCTCGCACGGCCACACGCCCCGTGCACTCAGGGCACATTCTCGGTGAACCGGTCGATGTCACGTCAATTAAAGCCATTAACATTCCGGACTCACCACCGCCACTTAGACGGCCATTCCTATGAGCAATTCGTCTTCATGGTATTGGTCACGTCAATTTAAGCCATTGACCACCGAAGACCCCCATCTATGCCAACGGCGAGTGCCATGTAACTTTAGGTCTCTCTAACCCGAACGACATAGAGCGGGTACGGCTCCATCTAACCCGTGCTCACATCGCAACGGCAATTTAAGCCATTTGCGCGGGTCAAACTTTCACCGAGTCCCATTCTACCGCAAGACACATAACCCCGTTATGTTCAAGTTGGCTCTCAGGCCACCAAGTTGGCAAGACCTCGTGTCCGCCCAGTTTTCCGGGTGCACCTTTGGGTTAGTCCCCAAGGCTCCCTGCTGCAATCTACCGCGTAGAAAACCCGAAAAACACCCAATAGCACGGAGTCTTCTCCGGCCTTATGCAATGCAACATCACCGATCCGAACTAACATGTCCGGGTAGGCTTCATCCAAAATGCCTATGTCCGTTCTCGCATACGGACTCTAAACAACGGGGACTTCACATATCTACCCGAAGGAACGCCTCCAACTCTCCGCAAACTCGCGAGAGCGGGCTTCCTATGCAAAGAAAGAGAGCGACTCATGCTCAAGATGAGGATCGTTACCCTTGCGGTCCTCTTTGGCGCCATCGAAAAGTAATCGGATGGAAATCACCGCACTTGCGTTGCCTCCGTGGATCCGGAGTCGGCTTGCGATTCGGAGCTCCGAAGCTCCTCCAATGGCGGATCTAGCTCCTCTTCTTCTTGCCTTAGCTCTTCTTTCTCCAAGGCTTTGGAGAGAGAACAAGTGGAAAAAGTGAGGGTTTTCTAAGTCAAAACCCGGGTATAACCCTTCAGGAACAACCCCCAACCGCTGGATCTTCAGTCAAAGAAATGAACGGCTTCGATTCGGGGCTGAAATGCCCAATCTGGACCGAACACGGCCTGGCACACGCCCGTGTCCAGGGCCGTGTGCCTCATTCGCCGTCAAAATCGAATCACCTGGAACCTCACACGGGTATCGAACACGCCCGTGTTCGAGCTGACACGCCCGTGTTCCACCTGACACGGCCGTGTAGCTGGCCGTGTACCCCATGATTTTCTCCCGTTTTCAACCCGAGCACTACACGGGTTCTAGGACACGCCCGTGTCCTTGCCCGTGTCACTTTGACATGCCTGGGCTCCAGGCCGTGTACAAGGTCTCGACACTTCGCGGCTAAGTGTCGACACGGGTCGACACGCCCTGCGACACGCCCGTGTCGCAGGCCGTGTGCCATGTCTCGACACATTGTCGACACCAAAGTGTCGACTTCGCGGGACGAGTGTCGACACGGGTTGACACGCCCTGCGACACGCCCGTGTCGCAGGCCGTGTGCCATGTCTCGACACACCGTCGAAGCACTGTGTCGACTTCACGGCTAAGTGTCGACACGGGTCGACACGCCCTGCGACACGCCCGTGTCGCAGGCCGTGTGCCCAGTCTCGACACAATGTCGAGACCAAAGTGTCGACTTCACGCCTTAGTGTCGACACAGGCTTGACACGCCCTGGGACACGCCCGTGTCCCAGGCCGTGTGCCTGCAGCCAGAACTCAAACTGGCCCAAATTATTCCCCTCTGCTCCTTTGAGTTTCGGGGCGTTACAACTCTACCCCTCTTAAAAGAATTTCGCCCACGAAATTACATAAAGGGAAAAACATGTACAAAACAAAATTTGTACCTGAGCGGAACAACTCCGGATATTCGTCAAGCATCGTCTGCTCTCGCTCCTCAAGAGAGCTCCTCACGACCGCAATTGTCCCACCGGACTTTGACCATCCTGATCTCTTTATTGCGTAGCCGCTTGACCTCCGAGTCCTCAATCCGCACGGGCTTGACTTTTGTCGTTAGCCCACTATCCACCGGCACTTGATCGACCGCGATCACTTGCGTAGGCTCTTGCACCGCCTTCCGAAGCACCGAAATATGGAATACATCATGTAAACCACTTAGCTCCACTGAAAGCTTCAACCTATAGGCCGCTTCTCCAACTCGCTCCAGAACCTCAAACGGTCCAAGGTACCTCGGGCTTAGCTTTTTCAATCGTCGCACCCGCGAGACACCCTTGAACGGCTTGATCTTTAGGTACACATAATCACCCACAGCGAACTCCACGTTCCTGTGCTTGGCATTATAGTACTTTGCTTGCCGGTCCTGAGCGATAAGCAACCTCTCCCGAATGGTTCTCACCAAAGAAGTAGCATCATCCACTTCCGATCGCTTATACAACTTCGACTCGCCCGTTTCTAACCAAGACAACGGCGTGCGACATCTTCTACCATATAGGGCCTCGAAAGGCGCCATCTGAATACTTGCTTGGTAGCTGTTGTTGTATGCGAACTCCACCAAATAAAGGTGGTCCTCCCATTGCTTTCCGAAATCCAAGACACACATGCGAAGCATGTCTTCCATGGTTCTATTAACCCTCTCGGTCTGCCCATCCGTTTGCGGATGGAAGGCTGTGCTAAACTTCAGCTTTGTTCCCAACATTTGCTGCACCAGCCTCCAATCATTGGACGTGAACCGCCCATCTCGGTCACTCACGATGCTGCGGGGCACACCATGAAGCCGCACTATGTTATCCACATAAAGCTTTGCCAGCTTCTCCACCGGATCATCCTTCCTATGCGGAATAAAATGCGACACCTTTGTTAATCGATCGACCACCACCCAAATGGCGTCGTTCCCCTTCTGCGACCTTGGCAAACCATGCACAAAGTCCATAGAGATGTCGTCGAATTTCCACTCCGGAATAGGCAAGGACTTAAGAAATCCTCCCGGCTTTTGGCACTCCGCCTTTACCAAGGCGCAAGTTTGGCACTTCGCTACGTATAGCGCCACATCCTTTTTCAAACCCGGCCACCAAAACAGTTTCTTTACATCACGGTACATCTTCGTGCTCCCCGGGTGAATCGAGTACTTGGTATGGTGCGCCTCGTACAACAACTCCACCCGTAAATTGCCCACACTTGGGACGCACAAACGACCGTCTTTCCACAGCAATCCGTCCTCCACAACGAATTGGGAATTTGACCCATCCAGAGCCTCTATCATGAACTGCTTCATATGAGCATCCATATCCAAAGCCTGCCGAATCCGATCAGCCAGGTCATATTGGACTTCAGTCCAATTCAGCACTGCTTCAGCACTAGATTGTCTATCCACACAAACAATCTCCAACGCCTCCAGCTCCTGCACCAACCGCTCATCATGCACCGATAGCCAATTGGCTTGAGCTGGGGCTCGGCGACTCAACGCGTCCGCAACCGCATTCCCTTTGCCAGGCACGTAGTGGATCTTGAAAGTATAGTCCCCCAGGAACTCCATCCACCTACGCTGCCGCATATTCAGATCCTTCTGATCAATCAGGTACTTCAGGCTCTTGTGATCGGTGTAGATATCAATCTTCACACCGTACAAATAGTGTCTCCACAGCTTCAAGGCAAAAATCACGGCCGCCAACTCCAAGTCGTGGACCGGATAATTCCTCTCGTGCACTTTTAGCTGTCTCGAGCCATAAGCTATCACGCTGCCGTGCTGCAATAGCACGCAACCCAAACCGCTGCCCGAAGCATCGCTATATATCTCATAGCCTTCGGTTCCAACCGGCGAACTCAGCACAGGCGCCGTGGTCAACCGACACTTTAACTCCTCAAAAGCTCGCGCGCACTCCGGCGTCCAAACGAACTTATGATCCTTCCTCGTCAAAGTAGTGAGAGGTAACGCTATCCGCGAGAAGTTCTCTACGAAGCGCCTATAATAGCCGGCAAGCCCCAAAAAGCTCCGGACTTCTGCTACCGTAGCAAGCTCAGGCCACTCCCGTATCGCAACAATCTTCGCCGGATCCACAGCAATACCCTCTCCACTCACTATATGCCCGAGGAACGCCACTGAGGATAGCCAAAACTCGCACTTCGAGAACTTGGCATACAACTGATTTCTCCTGAGTGTCTCCAACACCAAATGGAGATGCTTGAAGTGATCCTCCTCACTTTGCGAGTACACCAAAATATCGTCGATGAAGACGATCACGAAATGGTCCAAGTACTCCCTGAACGTTCTGTTCATCAAATCCATGAATACTGACGGCGCATTGGTCAGCCCAAACGGCATGACCGTAAACTCATAATGCCCGTATCTCGTACTAAACGCTGTCTTCGGGATATCACTCTCCCTTATCCGCAGCTGATAGTACCCAGCCTTGAGATCTAACTTCGAGTCCGTCGACCCGACTAACTGATCGAAGAGATCATCAATCCGAGGGATCGGGTACTTGTTCTTCTCAGTCAGCTTGTTTAGCTCCCGATAATCAATACAAAGCCTCAAGCTTCCGTCCTTCTTCTTAACAAAGAGGACCGGTGCGCTCCAAGGCGAAGAACTCGGGCGCACATACCCTTGCTCCAACAACTCTTGCAGTTGAACTTTCAGCTCCGCCATTTCCTTAGGCGCTAGCCGATACGGAGATCGTGACACAGGCTTTGCACCTGGCACTAGCTCGATAGTAAAATCTATCTCCCGTTGAGGCGGGGCTCCAGGAAGATCTGCGGGGAACACATCAGGGTATTCCGATACCACTGAAATACAATCCATCGCGGGCTTCGGCTTTGCAACCTCCACTAGTGTAAAGAACAGTTCTGCTCCAGCACGAACCGCCTTCACCACCTGAAGAGCAGACATCAACGTCTTGCTCGACCCCTTTAAGCCCGTAAAAGTCGTCTCACGACTTGCTCCCAGCTTGACTTCCTTGCTACCGCAATCTATATGGGCCTGCTGCTCCGAGAGCCAGTCCATTCCAAATATGACGTCGAACTCCACCAACGGAAGTAAGGACGCCCGCAGGTCAAACTCCTGCTCTCCAATACGAATCTTAACATCGCAGATCCTATCCGCTCGCATCGAACACCCATTTGGCAACAACACATCCAACTTATCCTTCGCCATCGAAAAAGGGACTCCGATGCGTAATATAAATCCTTCGGACAAGAAGGAGTGTGAAGCTCCCGTATCAAAGAGTGCTCGTGCCGGATTTTCACAAATCAACACAAATCCTAAACAAGTAGTGGTAAGGTAACATGTGCATAACAAGCATATAAAGGAATTGACTTGCTATAAATTATACCGTACCTGTCACCACGTCAGCTTGTTTAATGGCCTCCTGTTGGCCAAGATTGTAAACCCTTGGTTGGGCCGGAGCATAGTGGGATGCGGTCGACTCCACCGCCTTTCCCTTCTCTTCATAAGTGGCTCCCGGCCTCCTCTCGGACTTAGGACGTCCGCTCCAACAATCACGGGGGAAATGCCCCGTCTTTCCACACGTAAAGCACGCACCCGGGGTCCGACTCGTAGTCGCCCCAGAAGCACCAGAAGGAGCTGGACCCGAAGTCCTATGTTTCTTGAAAGCCCTCCGATAGCCGGACTTTGAGGTAGTCGGCACTTTAAACTCAGATTTTCTATCAACCAAGCCTTTCTTCGCTTGCACACTCTTCATGTCCTTTCCAAGGACCGGGCAGTATTGACCAAGGTTAAGAAACCCTGCGTCATTGGCCCCGACAGTAGCAATCTCAGCTCATCCCTCAAGCCTTCATAAAAACGATTAGTCTTGCGCTCCTCATCCATGATGGTGGAGCTAGCATAACGACTCAACCGCGTAAACTCGTGGAGATATTCATCCACGCTCCTCTCACCCTGCACCAACTTCAGGAGTTCATTCTCCATTGAGATCCTCTGAGTAGAAGGGAGGTATCTTGCTAAGAACAATTCCGAGAACTCTTCCATCAGAACGTCTATCAGTTGTCTACCTCGCAGATGATGCAGCTCCAAACCTTCCCACCACATCCTCGCTTCCCCGTCCAGCAGGAACGTAGCGATGGTGGTCATCTGCCACTCCTCCGTCTCCGTCGCTGTCATGACTCTCTTTCACCCTAGAGAGCCAGTCTTCAGCCTGCGATGTGGTTCCCAACCCCGAGAATAACGGAGGGTTAAAGCTCATTACATGCTTCAACTGCCTCTCAGTCGCCCTCCTTGGCACTATTGGTTCTACAACCACTTGCTCCATCCTCCTCGGCTCAGCCTCTTGAAGAGGTACTTGCTCCATCACAGGAGCGGGCTGCTGCGCTTGCCTCCCAGGCTGCGCATTGATCACGGCCAACACCGCTTCAGCCACCAATCTTATATTTTCAGCCGACAAAGGTGTTGCGGGAGCAACTTCCGGTGCACTACTTGCCTCAGAAACTCGGCGTTCTGACGGCCCAACACCACTTCGGGTCACGTATAGTGGTACAAAACACCGTTAAGCGACCAAATAAATTGCAAACAGCAATTATAGGAACACGCAGGTTCCTCAAACACGAGTATTTTCATTCCTAAGTGGACATTCATGGGTTCTTTTTACTGTTATAACGATGACGCACACAATGTGCTCACCACCCCTTAAAAAGAATTCGCCCACGAATTCCATTCAAGCCCAACCAAAACCAGTAGTCTGATACCAAATTGTAACACCCCCTATCCGTCGCATAGCATATAGCAGTAGGTCCGGCCGGGGCCCGACGCCATATACCACGGACAGACCGGGTGGTTACTTATGGAAACCATCCAACCAATCTCAACGTCCTACACAGAGCATTCTAGCGGAAGCAGTTTATATAAGTTGCAAAACAAGAACCCAGCAACAAGCATGAATGTCCACTAACATGATAATAGGAATGTTATTACAAAATACTCAAAAGTCGGCCTTAAGGCCTTACAAAATGTTTCACTTGTCTTTTACATGATTTACAAACCTCGGCACGCAGGACGGCCATACATGAATAAAACATAAAACATTTCCACTTGGGCCTTCGAGGGCCAGCTTCGCAAAAAGGGCTTTAGCCCGCTATTGACCGCTTGGTCCAGCTGCACCTGCAAGCAAACAAACCACCACACGGTGGCAAACAAGGCAACGGTCAGCAATGCTGACCAAATTATAACGATCCCGCCCCCAACTCGGGGCGGCGATGCTCCTTCCCTGCATTTCATTAGCATAAGCGAGCAATTTGTAACCATAGCAATTTCATCACAGGCGTTGGCTCGCACGGCCACACGCCCCGTGCACTTAGGGCACATTCTCGGTGAACCGGTCGATGCCACGTCAATTAAAGCCATTAACATTCCGGATTCACCACCGCCACTTAGACGGCCATTCCTATGAGCAATTCGTCTTCATGGTATTGGTCACGTCAATTTAAGCCATTGACCACCGAAGACCCCCATCTATGCCAACGACGAGTGCCATGTAACTTTAGGTCTCTCTAACCCGAACGACATAGAGCGGGTATGGCTCCATCTAACCCGTGCTCACATCGCAACGGCAATTTAAGCCATTTGTGCGGGTCAAACTTTCACCGAGTCCCATTCTACCGCAAGACACATAACCCCGTTATGTTCAAGTTGGCTCTCAGGCCACCAAGTTGGCAAGACCTCGTGTCCGCCCAGTTTTCCGGGTGCACCTTTGGGTTAGTCCCCAAGGCTCCCTGCTGCAATCTACCGCGTAGAAAACCCGAAAAACACCCAATAGCACAGAGTCTTCTCCGGCCTTATGCAATGCAACATCACCGATCCGAACTAACATGTCCGGGTAGGCTTCAACCAAAATGCCTATGTCCGTTCTCGCATACGGACTCTAAACAACGGGGACTTCACATATCTACCCGAAGGAACGCCTCCAACTCTCCGCAAACTCGTGAGAGCGGGCTTCCTATGCAAAGAAAGAGAGCGACTCATGCTCAAGATGAGGATCGTTACCCTTGCGGTCCTCTTTGGCGCCATCGAAAAGTAATCGGATGGAAATCACCGCACTTGCGTTGGCTCCGTGAATCCGGAGTCGGCTTGCGATTCGGAGCTCCGAAGCTCCTCCAATGGCGGATCTAGCTCCTCTTCTTCTTGCCTTAGCTCTTCTTTCTCCAAGGGTTTGGAGAGAGAACAAGTGGAAAAAGTGAGGGTTTTCTAAGTCAAAACCCGGGTATAACCCTTCAGGAACAACCCCCAGCCGCTGGATCTTCAGTCAAAGAAATGAACGGCTTCGATTCGGGGCTGAAATGCCCAATCTGGACCGAACACGGCCTGGCACATGCCCGTATCCAGGGCCGTGTGCCTCATTCGCCGTCAAAATCGAATCACCTGGAACCTCACACGGGTATCGAACACGCCCGTGTTCGAGCTGACACGCCCGTGTTCCACCTGACACGGCCGTGTAGCTGGCCGTGTACCCCATGATTTTCTCCCGTTTTCAACCCGAGCACTGCACGGGTTCTAGGACACGCCCGTGTCCTTGCCCGTGTCACTTTGATACGCCTGGGCTCCAGGCCGTGTACAAGGTCTCGACACTTCGCGGCTAAGTGTCGACACGGGTCGACACGCCCTGCGACACGCCCGTGTCGCAGGCCGTGTGCCATGTCTCGACACATTGTCGACACCAAAGTGTCGACTTCGCGGGACGAGTGTCGACACGGGTTGACACGCCCTGCGACACGCCCGTGTCGCAGGCCGTGTGCCATGTCTCGACACACCGTCGAAGCACTGTGTCGACTTCACGGCTAAGTGTCGACACGGGTCGACACGCCCTGCGACACGCCCGTGTCGCAGGCCGTGTGCCCAGTCTCGACACAATGTCGAGACCAAATTGTCGACTTCACGCCTTAGTGTCGACACAGGCTTGACACGCCCTGGGACACGCCCGTGTCCCAGGCCGTGTGCCTGCAGCCAGAACTCAAACTGGCCCAAATTATTCCGCTCTGCTCCTTTGAGTTTCGGGGCGTTACACCCCTTCTCCAGAATTCTGCCAGATGCAGCTTTTATGGGGCTTGCATAGTTCGATACCATGGTCACTGGCATCGGGTGAGTCTTCCTCAAGTCTACTTCCAAAGATCTAGCCGACTCCACCAAGGCTCAAAATCACAATAATTTTGGTCCTAGAAGTAGGATTCGCAGCTCGCCACGCAGACCATTATAAAATCTATCGACTATAACCTGCTCGTTCTCCAACTCAAAGCACGGGTAGCGACTTATTATAAGAAATGCTTGAAAATATTCGTCAACTGAGTGCGCTCCCTGCACTAAACGCATGTTCAGCTGCTGCCCCGATGGTCTAACAAAAGTCATCTCCTTCATCACGCCACCCGGCGTTGAAGCCACAACAGGGGCACAGGGTTGTACATTTCTTCTATGTTGTGCACTCGTCATAGCGAACACCGCTTTAATGATCCTTCTTACGGTTTCAGACAAAGGAGGGGTCTTAAACACCTCACCGGGTGCACTATACTCCTCAGAAACCGGACATTCTGGCGGCCCAGCACCGCTTCTGGTCACATATAATTGTACATAACACCGTTAAGCGACCATAAAAAATTGCAAAAAGCAATTATAGGAACACGCAGGTTCCTCAAACACATGTATTTTCATTCCTAAGTGGACATTCATGGGTTCTTTTACTGTTATAACGATGACGCACACACATGTGTTCACCACCTCTTAAAAAGAATTCGTCCACGAATTCATTTTAATCCCAACCAAAACCAGTGGTCTGATACCAAATTGTAACACCCCCTATCGGTCGCATAGCATATTGCAGTAGGTCCGGTCGGGTCCGACGCCATAAACCACAGACAGACCGGGTGGTTACTCAATGGAAACCATCCAACCAATCCATCGTCCTACACGGAGTCATTCTAGCAGAAGCAATTTTATTAGTTGTAATAACAAGAACCCAGCACTAGCATGAATGTCCACTAAACAAAAACAAAAGGAATGAAGTACAAAAACATAAGTACTGGCCTTATAATTATTTTCCTCAAATTACATGTTTTCCAAACCTCAGCACGCAGACCGACCATACATGAATAACAGAAAACACTCAAAATTAGGCCTTCGAGGGCCAGCTCAGCAACTTGGGCTTTAGCCCGCTATTTACCGCTCTGCTCCGCAGCATCTGAAAGCAACAATCCACCGCACGGTGGCAAACAAAAGCAACGGTCAGCTATGCTGACCAAATTATAACGATCCCGCCCCCCGAACTCAGGGCGGCGATGCTCCTTCCCTGCACTTTATTAGCCTAATCAAGAGGTAGTGTAATAACATTACATCACAGGCGTAGGCACGCATGGCCACACGCCCCGTGCTCTCAGGACACATTCTCGGTGATCACGGTCTAAGTCCGCCGACTCACCACCTCCCCCAGGACGGCAATATCTCGTGAGCATCTGGTCTTTCTGACCACTGCCTAAGACCCTCCATCTATGCCAATGACAAGTGCCATGTAACTTTAGGTCTCTTTAACCGAACGACATAGATTGGGTACGGTTCCAGGTGACCCGTTGCTCACACCGCAACGTCAATTACGTCAACTGCGCAGGTCAAGCTTCCCCGAGTCTCGTATCTCCCATACAATCATATAACCCAGTTATGTTCAGGTTGGCTCCCAGGCCACCATGTTGGCAAAACCACGCATCCGCCCAGTTTTCCGGGTGCACCTTGGAGTTAATCCTGAAGGCTCCCTGTTGCAATCTACCGCGTAGAAAACCCGAAAAACAAACATTCGCACGAAGTCTTCTCCGTCCATTTATGCAATGCAACATCACCGATCCAGACCAACTTGTCCGGGTAGGCTTCACACATCATGCCTATATCCATTCTCGATTACGGACTCTATGATGAATTGTAAATATACGTATATTTTAGTACTTTATTTATATCATTTTAGTTCTTATTCATAATTTTTAGTTATTTTTGTTTATAAATATGTCTCTTTTTGTAAATATTTGCATAACCTAACTTAATTTTTATTTCTGAAATTTTTCAGGAAATTTTCAAAAATTGACATGTTAAGCCCGAGTCCTATAGGTCACGCCCGTGACAAGGCTGTGATTCATCAAACCCATGGAATCGGTGATTTTTAAAGCGAAAATTCTGCTCGACGATTTCCGCTCGACAAACTCACTCTCGACGATTCTCCAGCCGCTCGACGATTTGCCGCTCGACGATTCTCCAGCAGCTCAATGACTTTCCGCTCGACGATCGTCGAACCCCCGACACGCCCAGAGTCACGCCATGACCTGGGGCGTGACTTCTCCACCTAGCCGACAAGACCCGCGCGACGACTTTTAACGCACCGCACCCAGATCCACCTCCTCGACACGCCTACCGTCACGCCCATGACCTGGGGCGTGACCGCTGCGTGACCGACAAGTGTCCAGCCCGAAGTCAACTTTACCGTCAAATCACCGGCCGCCATCGCAAACTGTAGTGACACGCCCGCCGACACGCCCGTGTCGGAGGGCGTGTATTTTGATTTTTTTTCCTATAAATACCCCACTTCTGTAATGACCAAGGGTTCACATTTTTGAGCCACTTTAGTCTGTTTTGTGGGCTGCATCCATGGATTCCTTTGCTATGTAAGGAGATTTCTCTCCCCTTCCTTTCATGTTTGTTTTAGCTTTAGATTTAGCTTTGTAATAACTTTGTAATAGTCTATTTTAATCAATAAAAATGTTAGTTTTTCTCATCTTAAATGTCTTTGGAATGAACTTATGTGCCCACTTTTCTTCTCATTTTATCCTTAGTTTCTCCTTTGTTTTTCTCTTTATGAAAAGTGTGTGTGTGTGTGTGTGTGTGTATGAGTGTAGCATGTTTATTATTCATGTTTTTAACTTGTCTTAATGTTAGGTTTTGTAGTAGATTTCATTTCCAAGCATGGTATGATATGTTTATCTCTTCTTCAACATGTTCTTCCTTAATGTTTTTTTTTTAATTTCATTCTTACGTATTTATAAAAGAGTTTTGAAAGTGATTTTATTTTTTTTACTTAGTTTTTTTTTGTAGGATTGTAAAACTTTTTTTGTTCTTTTCATTTTCTTTTCACCTTTTTATCACTTTTATGAAATCCTAAGAATGAAAATGTTGAAATTTTAATTTTTAAAGAACTTTGGTTTTTTGATTTGTTTTGAAAACTTTTGTTCTCTTAAAATTTTATTTTGTTTTTTTATTTGTTTTTGGTAAAACCTATGTATAGAAAAGTAGTAGTTTTAAATTTTTGGTAACTTTCATTTTTGCTTTTAATTTGTATGTGTTAGTGTAAGAGTTAGTTTTCATTTTGTCATTTCAACTTCCATGTAGAGTGTGTGTGTGTAGGATATAAATTTTAATGCTTTATTTTATTGCTTTCTTTGATTTATGTAGAGTGTGTGAGTGTACGAGTTAGTTTTTCATGCTTTATTTTCATACTTTATTTTATCGCTTTCTTCAATTACGTAGAGTGCGTGTGTGTAAGAGATAGTTTTATTGCATTCTTTCAATTATGTAGAGTGTGTGTGTTAGCGTTTATTTCCGCCTACTCGCTAGGAGTTAAATGGCCGGATTTTGTTTACCGCCTAATCATCTGAGTTAAATGGCAGGTCTTTTATTTGTCTGTAATTATTTTAGTAGTACTTGTACTTGCATTTATTTCCGCCTACTCGTTAAGAGTTAAATGACGTGCCTTTATTTCCTGTCTACTCGTTTGAGTAGGACTTGTAATTTTCATTTTTTGTAATTTAGTTTATTCTGTTTTATTTATAATTTCGAGTGTGCGTGAGTTCTTATTTTAGCTAACTTTTCTAGTTTCTAAATATTTGTCATTTTCATGTCTTCTTCTTATAATCTTTTAGTGCTTAATTTCGAACTCGCGCCTCATCAAATTATAAAGCCGTCCCCATACCGATGTGTGGTTAATCGCTATTAGCCTCAACATCGAGGATCATTGGGACATTTAAAATAATTCGTAATAATTAAAGCTCTTTATTTTCACTTTAATTTAAGCACTTAAGGTTTGCCCCGGGTTAATGACGCGTAGGACCACAAATCGATGTGTGGGCCCTATTTCCGTTATCCATACGCTAGCTAGCTGAGAGGCCGTGCGTATGGACAGATCACCCCTGGGTAAATAGAGTTGCGTGCATACCCTCGAGAGAGGACAAGCGTAATTCTACCGGATTGGGTTCCCCACCCAATAGCGGGGTTCTTAGCGTAAAGCTGGCGTTAAGAGGAATCCTTCGTCGGACTAACGTTCAGTCGAATAGTCTTAGCATTCAGGTTAACAATATTCCTAGAGATAAGTGCGCTTACATTTGTGGAACCTCCACGACCAAGTTGCCTTTTATTAATTTGAAAACTAAGTCCTTTAATTATTAAAAGTTATTTTTGTCTTAATCTAATTCGATGCCGAGCGTTAACCCTTCATCAAATTTTTCTAAATCGTTTTTTCGCTCTTTTATTTTTTCCGTCTTTACTTAATTAAAATCTCCACCTTACTTTCAGTAAAATAATAGTGCTCCTGGAGGAGTAAGAATAATCAACCCTACCCCGAGAACAATACGACCTCGGTATTCCCCCGAATATCGAGTACTACTTGCAATAGGTGCACTTGCCTACCCGAGAAAGCCCGCGGCGATCGACTCATCGAACCAACCACAGTAAGAGTCTGTTCGCTGGCGCATCGAGTTTTTGGCGCCATTGCCGGGGAAATCTTCGAGTTGCTATTTCGAATTCTGGAGTCTATTACTTTTACTTATTTTCTATAAACTAAAAAAAATGAAAAACTTTATTTTAAATAAAATAAAAAAAGAGTTTATTTTGTTTTATTTTTTCTTTGGGTGTACAACCCATGGACAACCCTCTGAGTCTGAAGATTGTGACTTCGACCCTGAGATCGAACGCTCCCTTGCGTGTATTCGATCTCAACGCAGAATTCCTTCTTTAGACCCCGAAGAATCTATCCGCGAACCCTCTTTCGAAGTTATAGCCGCCCCTAACCCTGCTCCGGTGGCCGAGCGTACTGAAAGTGCAGCTAGATCTGATATACTCTAGAGGGGGGGGGGGGGGTGAATAGAGTATGGTGGTTAAAAACTTTTTACAACAATTGTTGCAATCTAAGTGAACAGGGAAGCAAATAAAAATCTAAACAATTGCTACAATCTACAAATGAAGCTAATCACAGATCCTAACTAATCACAGATCAATCACAGCCAAAAACAAAAATAATGACAAGCAAGCCAGAAGACACAAGGAGCTATAATGGTTCCCCTAAACTTGGGTACATCCACTCTTCTACCACCCTAGGTAGGAATCCACTGCAGGATGAGTTGATCAGGTGTCCTGGGCACCAATGAGCTTTTGATAAGGTGCTCAAAAACCAAATCAGATTTTTTGATCAGGTGTCTTGCCACCAATGAGCTTTTGACAAGGTGCTCAAAAACCAAGCACAAACTTTTGAAGGGAGTTTGAGAAACCCTTTACAGAGATGGGGATGAGAGAGTGATGGAAGTCTTCTCTTTCTCAGGGCAGCTGAGAAGACTATGTAGATTTGATGTTGTCAAAGCTCCCCCTGAGTTCTTGAGATGTTCAGGAAATGAAGCTTTGTTGTAGGGTGATAGTCCTTCAGAAGTTGATCTCCAGCAAATGATGATTTCAGCAACAGCTGAAATGTTATGTGTCTGGAGTCTTTGAAAGATGTTGGCCTTGAACACTTGAATCAAATGGGATCTGAAGATTTCAGATTTGTTGATCTCCTTTGGTGTGTGTTCTTGTATGAATTCTTTTAGACAGAGAGTGTCTACAGCTCTTTCTCTTATGAACAGTTGAGGTTCAGAAAGATATTGTCCTAGAGAATATTGTTTCTTGTTCTTCTTGTCTATGTTGTCTGAGTTGTGAGAGATTCAAAAAATCTTGTGTATTATTCCTTGGTTCTGAATAGAAAATAATCCTCTGTCAAGAATAGCCGTTGGCCTGTCATTAATTGACTCCTTAATTGCAATTGTCATCTGGGGGAAAGTCCAAAGAAACATTCCTTGATAATCCCTTGAAACTTGGTCCAGAATAAATGAAAACGGCTAGAAAATCTTCTGAATTAATTGCAGAGAATATCTCCTTAACTGTCCTGAATTTGAATCTTGAAAATCCTTGAACTCTTCAGAAAAACGTCGAACTGAGCTCCACTATCGTCGAACTGAGCTCAGCGATTTGGACTTATACAGTAACAGAGATCGTTGATCTGAGCTCAACTATCGTCGAACTGAGCTTTGAGATAGAGAATCAATACTGAGTCAAGATCGTCGAACTGAGCTCGCAGATCGTCGAATGGAGTTCGACGATTTGTTGAAGTTGAGCTCAGCGTTCGTCGAATGGAGTTCGACGATCCGTCGAAGTTGAGCTAGACGATCGTCGATTGGAGTTCGACGAATTGTCGTACTGAGCTCGACGAAATGACTTAGTCTTCAAACTGAAAATCCTTGGTCTTGAGGGCAGCTTCCAAACCTAACTACTAACCCTTAGAATCAATCCTAATTGAACTTTAGATCTATACAATGAGGTCAACAACAGGTTTCCTAGAGACATAGTGATCCTGACCCAAATTAGTAATAGGGTGTTCCAACAATCTCCCCCTATTTGGGTTAGGATTACTATTTACAGAACTTGTAGAAATTAAAGAACAACATACAAAGCAACAATATAGAAATGCAATAAGCAAGACATTGCAGAAGCACAGATATATATATTATCCCAGACAGAATTCAGAAATCAGAATGATTGTCACCTTACATAGTTATTCTTTCTCCTTGCTCTTTATAAGCTTGATTTCTCTATTAGGATCAAGAGCTTCCTTCTTTGACCTTCTGTCATCTGCTGCACCTAAGGAAGTTTGTTGTTTGGGCCTGGGAACTATAGCTTCGGGATGCAACTCCATATATCTTTCAGAGTCAAAGAATTTGCTTGAGGCATATCTTTCCAGTTCTTTCTTTCTTTGCTCAGACAATGTAGTAATGTTGGAGGAATCTCTGCCTTGCTCTTTAGCTTTCTTAATTTGATCCAGGGCAGCTAGCTCTTTCATCCTGGCAATCCATGCAGTTGGATTATTTTCTGGATCTTCAAAGGGCACTGGAGGATCATATCTGTTGGATGGATTGTCTTGAGGAGCTCTGGAGGAGACTACTTCTTTTAACTTATAGGGAAAAGGACCTGAAGTTGTGTCTGATGAAGCTTGTCCTTCCCTAGAGTATGGATGTTGTCTGGAGTAGCCTTTTCAGTATACTTGGAATTCCCTCTGGCTTCCTCTATAACTTCCTCTTCAATATTGAGAACCTCTAGACTGACTTCCCCTATAATGAGATCTTGCATGAGGCTGATAGGGCGTTTGGATTTTAGCATAAGGTTGAGCAGCTGAGCTTCCACCTGCACCTGCATCAGGAGAAGGTGGTGGAGGAGGATGAGGATGATGAAACTGAGAAGATCCTTTCTCATACTTCCTCTTCTTCTTCATGACTTTAAGTTGGTTCTTGGAATACTTCATCCAATGCTCAGTTATGGGGCAGTCATGAAGAATGTAATATGCTATGTCATTAATGTCTTTGACTTTGGCTGGAGGCACTCTTTTCATGGCTTTGCTCCTTGCCTTTCTTTTCCTGGCTATGGTGGTAGAAGAATCATCAGAATAAGTCTTGAATTCATCACTTTCAGAACTTTGCTCATCATATAGAGCATCAATCTTTTTCATATATTCTTTTTGAAGCTGGGTTGGAGCAGATGAAACAGCAGTGGTTGTAGTAGCAGCAGATACAATACTAGTAACAATAGAAGTTGTAGCAGCAGTAGTAGTAACAACAGGCACAGAAGTTTCAGGAGCAGCACTCTTAGAAGGTATAGCAGCAGTAATATCAGCAGCAGTTGGGGCAGCAACAGTTTCAGATAAAACACTTTCAGATACAACAACATCAGCAACAAAAGTTTCAGATATAATAGGTTCAGTGGCATCAATATCATCAGTAATAGCAGCAGGCTCAAATTCATATGCCTCTATCTGCATATCCTCAGAAACAACAACATTTGTAGCAGCAACAGAAATATCGACAATATTCTCAGCAGGAGTAGCAGCAGCATTGCTGGAACCAGAAGGCTCAGCAGAATAAACTTTATGTTTGAATGAATGAATAATGTTGGTGTCACAGCTAGAGAAGGGCACAATGGCCTTGGAAAGATCCTATGATGGCTGGACTGCAACTGTCTCTGGAAGACAACTGAAATAAGCTGAATCAAACACTGATAGTAAGGACCTGATGTCCACTGAGAAGACTGCAACTAGAGGGGTTGAAACTGGAGCTTGAGGAACAACACTAGCAGCAGCAACAACAACAACTGAAGAAACAACAGGCAATCTAACTTCATTAGGCATCTCCCCCTACCTAGATTCAGAGAATGCTGGATCAAGGCACACTGATGAAGGGATTGCCTGAGGAAATAGAGAGGATAGCCTGGCAGAAAGGGCTGCCACTAACTGAAGTAATGGAGCCAAGGAGGTTTCCAATAGAAGTGATAGCCTGGGGGCTAGTAGTTCATATAACTGGTCAGCTAGGGCTGGAAGATCTACTTGCTCAGCAGGCAATTGAGCAGAGGTAGAGGATGGAGCTACTGGTGATGGTGTTGGATAGCTGGTGGATGGTAGAAGTGATGGTTGAGGTGTGGGTATTGTGGAGATGGAAGACAGTGGTATTGAGATGGAGGGTGTGAAGGTGGGTTGATCAATATTGTCTTGCAGAAGTTGTTGATAAGATGTTGAGGAGGAGGGTAGCTCAGGAGGAGAAGATGGTGAATCATCCATGAAGGAATCATCAAGAAGATTGAATGATGGAATGGAGGATGATGTATCAAGGTCTGGTTGAGGGTAGGAATATAATGGATGGAAGATTTCTTCTGTGACTGGTAGAGTTGGAATTGGAGATGGTATTGATGTTGGAGATGGGCTTGAGATGATGATGGTGGATGTAGTTTGAATGGTGGATGGAACTGGAGGAGATGGAATTGGAGGAGGAGGATAAGCAGAGCAGGCAACTCATCTGCAGGGGCAGAGACTTGAGGGGAAGTGACTGTTACGGTCCTGGTGCCTGAAGGTGTGCTTGCAGAAGGCCTGCTGGGCTTGGTTATCTGCCTGTCCCATTTGCCAAAAAGGGCACATGACAATCTCTTTGATGCATTGATGTGTATCCCAGAAGATTCTAGTAGGGTATGACATCTGTTCTGAAGAAAGAGGCCTAGGATCCTCCCAAAATTCACAAAGTTCTTGTTTATCTTCTTCTTGATCAGGTCAAAGAGGACCTCTCCCCAATTCAACTGTTTCTTGTCCACAATGGCTCCCATCAAGCACAGCTGATACCTAGAGATAGTATCATGTGCTGAGTGCTTAGCCAACAAAACTTTGCCCACTACATCAGCCAAAAACCTATATTCCACAGCTATGTTTTTCTTCAGCAGCTTGCTAGGGTTAGCATCAGAGGGTCCCATTCTTGCAAGCAGATCAGCAAATTCCTCTCCAGACAAATCAGCAGAATCTCTTCCAGAACGTAACTCAAAAACTTCTGTCAGAATAGCTAGAGTTAAAGGTACCTGGGTTCCAGAAATTGAACCAACTACTGTGTTTTGATCTTGGTTGTGGGTAGTGTATACCCACTCCTTAATCTCATCAGCAGCCAGTTTGATTCTGGTGGTCATGATGGTAGCAAGTTTCTGCCCCTTGAATAGTTCCAAAATGTCCTGAAAAACTTGATCAGTGGTGCTGAAGGACTCCATGTCTATGTCAAATCCAGCATCGAATTTCATTGCGACGAGAACAGCAATAGAGACGGCCATTGTTGCCTGTAAAAATCAACAAACAAAACGACCAAGTGTAGAGATGTTTGGAGGGAAAGAGAATTTTTGCAGAGAAATCGAAAGCGCAAAAGGAGAACGACGACGAAAAATGAATTTTATATTAGGGTTCGACGCAGAAAAGGAAAGATCGTTGAACTCAGTTGAACGATCGGGGCTTCTAAAGGAATCTGAAGAGTCTTCAATATCGTAGATCTCCGTTCGACGATATTGGAGAGTATCGAGCTCTGTTCGACGATCGTTCAGAGAACAAAATCGTCGAGCGCCGTTCGCCGATCGTTGACCGGAAGAGATAGTTGAACACTATCTGAGAAGCGCTGAACTCAGGTCGACGATTTCGGAAATCGACGATCTCCGTTCGACGATTTGAGGGAAAATCGTCGAGCGTAGTTCAGAGACCAGAAATACACTCTAGACACTAAAAAAAATCAAGAAGTTTGCCTAATCTTGGTCAATTTTTAAACTTTTAAAATCTTGGAACTTATTTTAGACTTCCTCCATCTAACATTCCTAACTGATTTAGGAAGAAGGTGTGTTTCTTTTCATCCAAGTGCTTGGTGAAAATATCTACCCTTTGCAAATCAGTTGGGATATATTGAAGTTCAATTTTGTTCTTCTCAACATTATCCCTTAAGAAGTGATGCCTAATTTCTATGTGTTTGTACTACTATGGAGGACTGGATTTTGAGCTATAGAAATAGCACTGGTGTTATCACAAAAGATTTTAGACTTATCTAAGTTGTAGCCATAGTCTAGGAGTTGGTTTTGAATCCATAATATTTGTGAACAACAACTGCCTGCAGCCATATATTCAGCTTCAGCAGTTGAAGTTGACACAGAAGTTTGTTTCTTACAAAACCAAGAGACAAGTCTATCACCAAGGAACTGACAAGTTCCACTGGTGCTTTTCCTGTCAATTCTGCATCTAGCATAATCAACATCAGAAAATTCGGTTAATTCAAATGCTGAATCTTTTGGATACCAGAGACCTAGATTTGGACAACTTTTAACATACCTGAGAATCCACTTTACTAGTGTTAGGTGTGACTGTCTAGGGCTTACTTGGAACCTAGCACATATACATATAGCAAACATTATATCTGGTCTACTAGCTGTAAGGTACAGTAAGGAGCCAATCATTGCTCTATATGTTGTCTGATCAACAGGTTTCCCATGTTCATCAGCATCCAATACAGCATTAGTAAGCATGGGTGTTTTCATGCAAGATGCTTCAGACATACCAAATTTCTTAACCAACTCATTTGCATACTTGGTTTGAGAAATAAAGATGCCTTCAGCATGTTGTTTGACCTGTAACCCTAGGAAGAAGGATAACTCACCCATGCTACTCATTTCAAAGTTAGAATGCATTAGGTTGGAGAACCTTCTTCACAATTTTGAATCAGTAGAGCCAAAAATAATATCATCTACATAAATCTGTACTAGTAGGGTATGAGACTTATGGGTTCTAAGGAAAAAAAGTTTGGTCTACTCTACCCCTTATAAATCCATTTTCCAGAAGGAAGCATGCTAGGGACTCATACCATGCTCTAGGAGCTTGCTTGAGACCATATAATGCTTTGTTCAACTTAAAAACATAATCAGGATAAGTTGGAGAGATAAAACCTGGAGGTTGTCTGACATAGACTTCTTCTTTGATGTCTCCATTGAGAAATGCACTCTTTACATCCATCTGATATATCTTGAAGCCTTTGTGTGCTGCATAAGCTAAAAGATTCTGATGGCTTCTAATCTTGCAACTGGTGCAAAAGGCTGGTGATAGTCTATGCCTTCTTTTTGAGAATATCCTTGAGCAACTAGCCTTGCCTTGTTCCTTACAATTACTCCTTGATCATCCAATTTGTTTCTGAACACCCACTTTGTTCCAACAATGGAGTGATCCTTAGGCTTTGGCACTAGTTCCCAAACTTTATTCCTTTCAAATTGATGCAACTCTTCTTGCATTGCAATGATCCAGTGTGGATCTTGCTCTGCATCTTGAATGGACTGAGGTTCAATTTGAGATAGGAAGCAAGTGTGCAACAGGTTTTGGTTGACCTGATTTCTGGTTTGCACACCAGCTGAGATGTCTCCAATTATTTGGGAAATTGGATGGTCTCTTGATGTTACTAAATCAACATGGGGTGTTGATTGTTCACCAACCTGTGTTGTTGTTTCCTCTTGTGGTACAACAACTGGCCCTTCAAGTTGTTTCTCTTCAGCACGTTGAATGCTTTCTTCATCTTCACCGCTTTCCTCTCTTTGAGTAGCCTGTAACTTGTTCAAGTCTTCAACAAGAGAATGTTCCTGCAAAGGTTCTATGGTAGAAGTATTCTTCTCCTTGAAAGACATGTTAGATTCATCAAATGATATGTGAATAGATTCTTCAATCTTAAGAGATGATTTATTATAAACCCTATAAGCCTTACTGATCATGGAGTATCCCAAAAACACTCCTTCATCAGCTTTAGCTTGAAATTTTGCTAAATATCTCTTGTCATTATTATGTATATAGCAAATGCAACCAAAAACTCTAAAATAATCAACTTTAGGTTTCTTCCCTTTGAGTAATTCATAGCGAGTCTTTCCCTTTAGTTTATGTATTAAACTTCTATTCAACATATAGTTGGAGGTGTTCACTGCCTCTGCCCAAAAAGATAGAGGAAGGTGAGCATCTGACAACAATGTAGTGGCAGATTCAATAAGGGTTCTATTTTTCCTTTCAGTTACCTCATTTTGTTGAGGAGTTCTAGGAGCTGAGAAAGTATGACTGATCCCTTCACTCTGACAGAACTCTTGCATAAGAAGAGAATCAAACTCTGTCTCATGCTCACTTCTGATCAGGGCAATGTGAGTATTGAACTCAATCTGTATACATTTGAGAAACTCTGTCAAACACTTAAAGTTATCAGACTTCTTCCTCAGAAAGAACACCCATGTGAATCTAGAGAAGTCATCTACAACTACTAAAGTGTAAGATTTACCTCCTAGGCTTTGTACTGTAATGGGTCCAAAAAGATCCATGTGCAACAGATACAATATCCTAGGTGAATCACTCTTATTAAGTGACTTAAAACTATTTTTAGTTTGCTTGCCTAATTGACAAGCCCTGCAGAGTCCTTCCTTCTTGTAGGGACCAGAAGGTAGTCCTCTAACAAGGTTGTCCTTAGATAGCCTAGCAATAGTTCTAAGGTTTAAGTGTCCTAGTCTCTTATGCCATAAAACATTAGGTCTACAAACAGAATTAAATAGACAAATGTCTACATCAGTTGAAAGAAAATCTACTAGGTAGATGTTACCTTTCCTTTTACCTATCAGCACAGTTATGTTGTCCTCTGACTTGATCTTGCATAATGCTTTACTGAAAGTCACCTGGTAGCCTTCATCACATAGCTGACTGATACTTATCAGATTGTGCTTCAGTCCTTCCACATAGGCTACCTTTTTGAATGTCACTGTCCCAATCTGGACTGCACCATATCCTTTAGTTTGTCCAAAGTTTGAATCACCAAAAATAACTTTGGGACCAAGCTTGGCTTTAAATGATGTGAGGTTGTCCTTGTTTCCTGTCATGTGCTTAGAGCACCCACTATCCAAGTACCATTGCTGGTTAGATGTTGGATAGGTCTTCACCTGCACATAAAATAATTCATTTGTTTTTGACCCAGTTTACCTTGGGCCTAGGTTGATAACCTTTAAACTCAGAAATAAAAGACATCCCAGGTTGACTCTTATAACCTTCAGGATGATATCTCTTTGGAGGTATTATCCATTTAGTATAAGGTTTAAATATTTGGGATGAGGGACCCCTAGGATTGGATTTTTATTTGCCCTTGAAAGAATTTCCAGAGCTCTGATCTCTGTTCGACGATCGTGGAGCTGCGTTCGACGATCTTGGGTCAGATCGTCGAGCTCCGTTCGACGGTCGACTATGGCAGAGTTCAAGAATTAGAGATTGTCGACCTGAGTTCGACGATTTTGCCTGAGATCGTCGATCTACGTTCGGCGATTGTCGAGCTCCGTTCGATGATTTCTGCTGGAACTTAGTTTTCTTAGGCAGACCAGAATTCTTCCTAGCTACCTCTGCAACTCCCTTCCCTTTATCAGAAATGAACTTGATTGGGGTTGTTAGAACTATAGGTTGGCTGGATGAAGCACCCAAGCCCAGTGTACTATTGAATCTGGAGTTCACTGTTCTTGTGATGTCCATCAACTTGATACTTCTCCCATTAAGGGATTCTTCAAGCTTCTTGGCCTCTGATAGTTCAGCTTTCAGTGAAGCTATCTGCTCCCTACAGCACTCCAACTCCTTAGAGAGTTTGAGGTTTTCTGACTTTAAGATATTATGTTCAGATAAAAGATTTCTGAGAGAGATAATTTCTTTCTCAGATTTTAGTAAGTCTAAACATAATGCTTTAAACTCAGATTTAAAGTCCTCTGAATTGAAATCAAAAGAACTGATTACCTGCTCTTCTTCAAGTTGAGTCTCTGAGTCTGACTCTGACTCTTCTTCATTTGAATTATGTTGAGAGGCATTGATTGCCATCTTGCAGAACTCCTTCTCTTCTGCATCATCTTCATCATCACTGGAGCTGGATGAAGCTTCTGACTCCTCTTCAGTCTCACTCCAGGATTCAGCAACAAATCCCTTCCTTGTGTGTTTGTTCTTGCTTGAGGAGGGGTTGCCATTGCCATTTTTCTTGAAGTCTTTGTCCTTTCTTCTTTCTTTCTTATCCCTTCTGTCCTTGTTTTTGTTCTCTGGACAGTCAGGTACAATGTGCCCTGGTTTCCTGCAATCAAAGCAAACAATTTCTTTACTAATTGACTTATTATACCTTGGCTTATCATGCTCTTTGTGTGATCTCCTTCTGAAGTCCTTTCTGGCCATCTTGTAAAATCTTTTGACCAATAGACTGAGCAGTTCATCATTGCCTGTGACTTTGTCTTCAGGCTGATCTTCAGTTGCTTTGAAAGCTATTGTCTTTTCTTTCCTTGTGGCTGGTGAGGCAGCCTTCTGCTCTTCTTCTCTGTTCTTAATGAGCAGCTCATAAGATTTGAGCTTGCCCAAGAGAGCTTCTGTGGTGATCTCATTCAAACTTCTGGCATCCTTGATTGGCCAAATTCTTGAATCCCAAGTGCTTGGGAAGCACATTAGGATTTTGTCATTAAGTTCAGTCAGTGATATCTCCTTATCCAAAGTCCTGAGTTCACTGACTATCAGACTGAGTCTATTGTACATATATCCAATTGACTCAGCTTCTCCCTTCTTGAAATTCTCATATTGGGATATGAGGTGGGATCTCCTATCCTTTCTTTCATCTGCTGAGCCTGAGACTATTTCAGAGAGTTTATCCCAGATTTCCTTTGTTGAATTGCATTCAGCCACCTTTTGAAAGATGTCATCAGACATGGTCTGGGCTAAGATATTCATAGCCTTTGCATCTGCAACCTTCCACTTCTTGATATCAGCATCTGTTCTGATGGAGGTGGAACAACATTTGTACTTGTGTTCTCTGAAGGTCTTGGACAAACTGTCAAAACAGAATTAAAAATATCCTCGTCAATAGAATTCATGTATAATCTAATCCTTGCTTTCCAAAGTGCAAACTTGGATAGATTGCACACTGGAGGTCTGGTGCTAGCATAATATTTGTTTTGGGTCATGATTTGTGAAGGAATAATCTAATAAAAAAATAAAAAAGGCAGATCTAACTAGGGATCTTGGTGTTCAGGTGTTAGCCTGTGCAACCACTGAGATGTGGTATATTTAACCAACCTGGCTCTGATACCAATTGAAAGTGCAGCTAGATCTGATATACTCTAGAGGGGGGTGAATAGAGTATGGTGCTTAAAAACTTTTTACAACAATTGTTGCAATCTGAGTGAACAGGGGAGCAAATAAAAATCTAAACAATTGATACAATCTACAAAAGAAGCTAATCACAGATCCTAACTAATCATAGATCAATCACAGCCAGAAATAAAAATAAAGACAAGCAAGCCAGAAGACACAAGGAGCTATAGTGGTTCCCCTAAACTTGGGTACATCCACTCTTCTACCACCCTAGGTAGGAATCCACTGCAGGATGAGTTGATCAGGTGTCCTGGGCACCAATGAGCTTTTGATAAAGTGCTCAAAAACCAAATCAGATTTTTTGATCAGGTGTCTTGCCACCAGTGAGTTTTTGACAAGGTGCTCAAAAACCAAGCACAAACTTTTGAAGGGAGTTTGAGAAACCCTTTACAGAGATGGGGATGAGAGAGTGATGGAAGTCTTCTCTTTCTCAGAGCAGCTGAGAAGACTATGTTGATTTGATGTTGTCAAAGCTCCCCCTGAGTTCTTGAGATGTTCAGGAAATGAAGCTTTACTGTAGGGTGATAGGCCTTCAGAAGTTGATCCCCAGCAAATGATGATTTCAGCAACAGCTGAAATGTTAGTTGTCTGGAGTCTTTGAAAGATGTTGGCCTTGAACACTTGAATCAAAGGGGATCTGAAGATTTAAGATTTGTTGATCTCCTTTGGTGTGTGTTCTTGTATGAATTCTTTTAGACAGAGAGTGTCTACAGCTCTTTCTCTTGTGAACAGTTGAGGTTCAGAAAGATGTTGTCCCAAAGAATATTGTTTCTTGTTCTTCTTGTCTGTGTTGTCTGAGTTGTGAGAGATTCAAAAAATCTTGTGTTTTATTCCCTGGTTCTGAATAGAAAATAATCCTCTGTCAAGAATAGCCATCGGCCTGTCATTAATTGACTCCTTAATTGCAATTGTCATCCGGGGGAAAGTCCAAAGAAACATTCCTTGATAATCCCTTGAAACTTGGTCCAGAATAAATGAAAACGGCTAGAAAATCTTCTAAATTAATTGTTGAGAATATCTCCTTAACTGTCCTGAATTTGAATCTTGAAAATCCTTGAACTCTTCAGAAAAACGTCGAACTGAGCTCCACTATCGTCGAACTGAGCTCAACGATTTGGACTTATACAACAACAGAGATCGTCGGTCTGAGCTCAACTATCATCGAACTGAGATCAGAGATAGAGAATCAATACTGGGTCAAGATCGTCGAACTGAGCTCGCATATTGTCGAATGGAGTTCAATGATTTGTTGAAGTTGAGCTCAGCGATCGTCAAATGGAGTTCGACGATCCGTCGAAGTTGAGTTAGACGATCGTCGATTGGAGTTAGATGAATCGTCATACTGAGCTCGACGAAATGACTTAGTATTCAAACTAAAAATCCTTGGTCTTAAGGGCAGCTTCCAAACCTAACTACTAACCCTTAGACTCAATCCTAATTGACCTTTAGATCTATACAATGAGGTCAACAACAGGTTTCCTAGAGACATAGTGATCCTGACCCAAATTAGTAATAGAGTGTTCCAACACGTACTATGACTTATTACGCCCGGCCTAACCTGGATGATACTGGGTCTAGTATTGTTCGCCCTACGGTGGCGAATAATAATTTTGAATTAAAATAGAGTGTCATTCAAATGGTCCAAAATGCCGTGTAGTTCGATGGACTGCCGGATGAGGACCCGAATGTCATCTTGTCCAACTTTTTGGAAATATGCAACACCTTCAAGATTAATGGCGTCACTGATGACGCCATTCGCTTGCGCTTATTTCCTTTTTCCCTTAAGTCCAAAGCCAAGGCGTGGTTGAATGCCCTCCCGCGAGGATGTATCACCACGTTGGCTGAGTTGACGGAGCGATTCCTAACGAAGAACTTTCCGCCCGCAAAAACTGCAAAGTTGCGGGCGGACATTTCTTCGTTTGTGCAAAACGATCCTGAGTCTCTATACGAGACTTGGGAACGGTTTAAGGAATTCCTTCGCCGGTGCCCGCACCACGCGCTGCCAACGTGGTTGCAAGTACAAATGTTTTATAATGGGCTTAATTTTCAAGCGCGTCAAATGATTGACGCGGCTGTCGGGGGCACACTAAACAACAAAACCCCCGAGGCCGCCCAGGATTTATTCGAAGAGATGGCTATGAACGACTAACAATGGAACGTCCCGCGGGGACTGTAAGACCCCTCCTCCCGGATCCCAAAACACGGCACGAAGGGGGAGTCTTATGCCCGAAACAGCCGCCTTGCGGTAGCATTAGCACACGGGCTAACTTGTACCACAAGACGCCTATTCCGCCGTCTACAACAATATCAATATATCATGCCAACCCAACCAAATAAATAAGCAAGAGAAGTCAAAATCCGCACTAAGTTATAATGTCCAAATACATCAATAAATAGAAGCTAAAACATGCTTCTACAATATATCAGAGTACAGCTAATCATTGCCCAAACGGGCTACATCAGAGTAAGCAAAACACTAACATCGGTAACAGACGGTATCGACGGCACCGTCACGTCAGGCCCTGTCGTCCTGGCCTGGCTGTCCTGCGGCGTAGTCTGCGGCTGCTCTACCTGCGGCGTGACCTCCTAAAAAGGAAGACGTAACAACCGTTAGTCGAAACGACTAAGTGGTTTCACATCCGCTCCCCCGGCGACTCCTCGGCACCGGGCGGAGAAAAGAAACAAGAGTATAGTATATAACAAGTAAGCAAGTAAAGGAGGTACAAGCAAGTGGCAGTAGTGTAAGAGTAACAGCATCATAGTCAGCATATATGAAAGAGCTACACTAAACTAGCAAGTATAAGTAACAGCAGGAAAGTAACTTAACTTATAAGAATGCCCATACAAACTTATAAGTTAAGGACCGGGTTACATAAAGTAACTAATCGTATAAGAGTGCCCATACAAACTTATACGATGAGGATCTTGTTGTGCAATGTTATGAAATGCTATGAATGCTATGCAATGACTCACCCATGCACACCCATGCAATTGCTATGCCGACACAGACTATAGTTCCCACTTTTCGAGCAGGTAGCTAACCTCTCAGGCATCAGCCGCCGTGGCCAGGCGGTGACAGTAGAACGGGCACTTCTACTACTAGGCGGGTATCACACTACTTCACCTAGGCCTCCGTACGCCTCAATGTTAAGAACACAACAGCGGAGCCCATGCGTACTATGGCCCAGTGGGGTCTTGGGTAGATGTGCACCAAGAAAACAGCCCGAACTGGCCTTGCGTGACCCGGAAGGGGCCTCGGAAGAAAGCACGAGGACACAGCCCAACCGTTCACATGGCCGGAGGGGCCTCAGGACGTGAACACCGAGGACACAGCCCAAGCCGACCAAGTCTAACTGCCAACTCCCGTCGGTGTGACGACTGGCGAGCCCGTAGACCTGCCACACTATCCTTAACCCAGGATTACGACACCGCGTGTCGACTCACACCACATGCACATACCACATCAACGTATCATGGAAGGGGCCTCGGAAGTAAACACGAGGACACAGCCCAACCATCCATCCACACCTTATCCCAACACAACCAAAACAAGTGACGGTCAACCCCGCACTTACATCCCTTCACAATACTACCCGTAGGGAGACGACTCTCTAAGTATTGGACTACAAGACTCATTTCATTAATCAAACATGTCCATGATCATAATCTATTCATCTATATGACCTTCCAAATGATGACAATGTAATATAAACATGATGCGCATATAAAGGTCTATCTCACTTTTATTTGATAATGTCATAATTTGAACATGAAGCGCACAATATCAATCTTTCAATTCCTACCAATTCGATTCGTTTAAATAAGATTATTTCACAATTTGATAATAGGAAATCTGATTAATAAGCAACTTCAATCATGCAACAACTGATTAATCATCAGGGTTCATCCAAGGCAAGTATCATGCATTATTAATTCTACCGAATCAAAATTCATCTTTCATTAAGCCCAGAATTTAGGCGCAGGTTGAATCTGGACAGCAACTTCGACCGGAGATTCCCGAGGCTACAGGAATCCGGTGAAGTCGTGTAACCCCTCGATGGAAAGGTATTTCCATGGACTACATCTCTCATATTCAGAGCTCAACCCAGATTTGACATTATCCTATTTGAAATCGGACTTGAAGTCCGCTGCGTACAGAACACAGTTTCTGCATACAGGATTTATTGAACATTTTCGTTTAGACTTTCCCGTGGCTACAGACTTCGCCAGAAGTCGTGCGACCATTCGTTGGAAAGGTATTTTCAAGGGCTTCAACTTTCGTGTTAAGACGAAAGCCCAGATCTGGCCATAGCATACTTAAAAATGGCCATGAAGTTCGCTGCGCGCAGAATACAGATTCTGCACGCATCTTAAGGCGGAATGAACGGCATCGGTTCATCTTCCTCCTCAATTTGATCATCCCAAATCATTCCAGAAAACCTCCTCCCTTATTCACCCTCAAGAGGCCAAAACTCTTCACGAAACCATCCCTTATCATCACATTGAAGAAGGGCGTGGTTGAAGAGATCTAAAACCTAAGACACAAGTCTTAGCATGACCTTTCCTAGAAAACTCCTCCTCACCATCAAGACTCTCTTGAGTCGATGTCTCTCCTAGGAAAATAACTATAGATGTAGCACCAAGGGAGAGGGTAGGAAACTCACATTGGCTCCAGCGGTACCACCATTTCTAGCCATGGATCTCGTAGTTCTCCTTGGCGGCATCTTCTCTTTCACGGCGATGGCGGATCTCCTTTGGTAAAACTTGCTTCTGCAGTTTTCCCTCTCACAGGAGTTCTCACAGGAATTAGGGGATGAAAAGAGCATGAAAACGGCTAGGGTTTTCTGTCCCCTATATAAATAAAATGTGACACGGGTAGGGACACGGCCGTGTCCTTACCCGTGTCCTGCCTGGCGAAGCGGCAACGACAGTTTCCATGTCGGTTCAATACTTGACACGGGTAGGGACACGCCCGTGTCCCGACCCGTGTCCCTATGACACGGCCGTGTGCTTGGCCGTGTCCTTGGACGTGTACTTCTCGGGTTGCATCTCGACACTTCTCGTCGAGCTCAACTCGACGCACACGGGTAGGGACACGGCCGTGTCACTACCCGTGTCACTTGGTGTCGACACAGCTCGACGATCTCGACACGGGTCGTCGAGCTCAACTCGACGCACACGGGTAGGCACACGGCCGTGTCCCTACCCGTGTCCCTTGGTGTCGACACAGCTCGACGATCTCGACACAGCTCGTCGAGCTCAACTCGACGCACACGGGTAGGCACACGGCCGTGTCCCTACCCGTGTCACTTCCTTTTTACACTGATTCTCCACTTCTCCACAAGTGCAGTCCAATTCCCTGCACTCTCAGGACTCAAGTCAACCCTCCTGACTCAAAACACACACACTAGGGGCTTAGAGCGATTCGGGACGTTACAAATCCTATAAACAAAATAAAAGATTTCGTCCCCGAAATCAGGCTTAGGCTGTGGGGAGGAAAGCATGACAGGAAATTTAACACTTGCTTTTAAATAAAATTACCTTGAGCAAATAACTCCGGGTAGCGTTGCTGCATTAAATCCAATGGCTCTCATGTGTACTCCTCCTTCCCATGATTCAACCATAGCACCTTTACTAAGGGAACACTTTTGCTGCGCAAAGTCCTTGTCTCGCTGTCAACAATCCGCACCGGCTCTAGTCGCACAGACCTATCTGATGCCACTGCACCATCAGTAGTGGGAATATACTGGTCGGGCCGCAACAGTGCTTTTCGAAGCGACGACACATGGAACACGTCGTGGAGATTTTCTAGTTCTGGTGGTAACTCCAACCGATAGGCCAACGGGCCAATTCTTTCCAATATAGTATAAGGCCCAACATACCTTGGGATGAGCTTTTTCACTCCCCGCACCCGTGACACTCCATGCATCGGCCGAATCTTAAGGAACACTTTTTCGCCCACCTGGAACTCCACCATCCGGTGCTTTTTGTTGTAATATTTCGCCTGTCGACTTTGAGCCTCCAACATGCGATCCCGTATCAATCTGACCGCCGCATCAGTATCATCTATGTATTCGTTTCCCAATGCCTTCGGATCTTCATCTTGCACCCAAGACAAGGGAGTCCTGCACCTTCTTCCGTAAAGGGCTTCATGGGGCGCCATGCCGATGCTCGCCTGATGGCTATTATTATAGGAGAATTCCACCAGGGGCAAGAGCCTTTCCCATGGCTCTCCTCTGTCCAGCACGCATAACCTCAATAAATCATCCAGTGTCCTGATGGTCCTTTCAGACTGCCCGTCAGTCTGTGGATGAAATGCGGTACTAAAGGTTAGGCGTGAGCCCAAATACGCCTGTACTGCCTTCCACTCATTGGATGTAAACCGACCATCCCTATCCAAAACAATTGTCTTGGGCACGCCATGA
Organism: Platanthera guangdongensis; assembly: GCA_039583875.1. Taxonomy (NCBI): domain Eukaryota; kingdom Viridiplantae; phylum Streptophyta; class Magnoliopsida; order Asparagales; family Orchidaceae; genus Platanthera; species Platanthera guangdongensis. The sequence continues at coordinate 82,885,312 of CM077166.1, forward strand.
TACCGTACAAATTGCTCCACAAAAAGGCGTACCAAAACATCCACGTGTGCTTCCTTCTTCATTGGAATGAACCGGGCCACCTTTGTTAGTCGATCCACAATAACCCACACCGAATCATTCCCGGAGCGGGAACGAGGTAACCCATGAACAAAGTCCATGGAGATATCCTCGAACTTCCATTCGGGGATGGGCAGCGACTGCAACAAACCACCGGGACTCCTGCATTCAGCCTTCACTCTTTGGCAAGCTTCGCAATGTGTAACATAGTAGCGAACATCCTTCTTCATTCCCGGCCAACACATGGTCTTCCGCAGTCCGGCATACATCTTAGCAATACCCGGATGCACTGAATATTGAGAGGAATGCGCCTCTCTCAATATATCTTCCCGAATTTTGCCGCCCTTGGGAATATAAAGTCGGCCACGAAAATAAACGAGGCCGTCTTTGAGTGTGTACTCATCGGTGGTCCTATCTTCAATTGCCTTGATTGCCGGGGCCAAGGACGCATCCATTCCTTGCTCCACCCGAATCCGGTCTCGGATATCACAAACTATGCTCATGTTGGCCAAATACTCCGCATACTCTGCCGAAGGATCCTTGAATACTAGAGTAATTTCCATCTCCTCGATCATCCGAGCCAACTCCATACTCATCAGCCGAGACTCTGGGCTAGAGCCTGGCACTTTTCTACTCAAGGCATCGGCTACCGAGTTCGCTTTCCCGGGGTGGTAGTTCATGGTGAACTCATAGTCGCATAGAAATTCCAACCACCGCCGTTGTCTCAGGTTCAACTCCTTTTGAGTGTGAACATACTTCAAGTTTTTGTGATCGGAAAAGATCTCGCAGTGCACGCCATATAAATAATGCCTCCAGACTTTCAAAGCAAACACCACTGCTCCCAATTCCAAATCATGAACCGGGTAATTGATTTCATGTTTCTTTAACTGCCTTGAAGCATAAGAGATCACATGCCCGTGCTGCATCAGTACCGCTCCCATCCCTTGGTATGATGCGTCCGTGTAAACTTGGAATCCTTCCTTCCCAGACGGAAGTGCAAGGATGGGGGCGGAGGTAAGCCTATCTTTCAATTCTTGAAATGCCTCTTCACATTGAGGTGTCCACTCAAATGGCACACCCTTCTTCGTCAAGGAGGTAAGAGGAAGGGCAATCTTGGAAAAACCTTTCACGAACTTGCGGTAGTAGACAGCAAGTCCAAGAAAGCTTCGTACATCAGCCGCCGACTTCAAGGGCGACCACTCCTTCACGGCCCGCACCTTTGCTGGATCCACTGCTAACCCTGCTCCACTGATCACATGCCCCAAGAAGGCAACCTCCTTAAGCCAGAATTCACACTTGCTAAACTTGGCATACAAGGCATGCTCCTTCAATTTCTTCAAAACCAAGGTCAGGTGCTCGACATGCTCCTCCTCCGTCTTTGAGTAGACCAAGATGTGTCGATGAAAACAATGACGAAGATGTCCAAATACGGTTCAAACACCTTGTTCATCAAACTCATGAAGGCCGAAGGGGCATTTGTGAGCCCAAACGGCATTACTGTGAACTCATACAAACCATATCTCGAACTGAATGCTGTTTTTTGAATATCCCCCTCATGTATCCTCAACTGATAGTATCCGGAGCGCAAATCCAATTTAGAAAACCAATGTGCTCCCACTAGTTGATCGAACAACTCATCGATCCGCGGTAGTGGATAAGTATTCCGCACCGTCAACCGATTGAGTTCCCGATAATCTATGCACAATCGCAGTGTTCCATCCTTCTTCTTCACGAACAGCACAGGGGCTCCCCATGGTGATGAACTGGGGCGAACGAACCCTGAATCCACCAGTTCTTGCAATTGAACTCTAAACTCCGCGAGTTCTTTCGGAGCCATTCTGTATGGAGCCTTGGATACAGGCTTGGCACTTGGTACTAGATTGATCTGGAAGTCAACTTCTCTATGCGGAGGTAATCCTGGTAGCTTCTCAGGAAATACCTCAGGAAAATCCCGCACTACCCGTACATCCTTTAATTCCAACGCTGCTTTCTTCAACTCGAACCAGATCATGAAGACCTCATCCCCCTTCATATGAGCTTTTACAGCCTGAATAGAAGATAATATCATACGTGGCGCGAAGCCAATACCTTGGAAGATGACGTCAGAGTCTCCATGCCTCAAATAGATCCGCTTCTCCGCGCAGTCGATCCTCGCGAAGTGCCAGTCCAGCCATGCCATGCCCAAAATGATGTCAAACTCCGGCATTCTCAGAACCGTGGCCGGCGTATCAAAGGCCTTCCCATCAATAAATAACTCCAACTCGCACTTGGCGGTCGCGATCATCTCCGAGCCGTCCGGAAGGCGTACACGTCGAGCTATGCCAGTGAAGTACTGTACATCCCCCATGTCTTTTATGAAATCCTCGGACACAAAGGAGTGTGAGGCACCGGTATCGAACAGCGCATAGGCTGTCTTCCCGGCAATAATCACGGTGCCTAAGTACCAACAACCAAAACTTATTGCTATTGGCTAGTAAGTTCTAATCAATTCAAGCTAGATCATGCAAATATGTAAATTAATTAAATCATACCTGCAATCACATCTTGTGGGTTCCTTTCCTGCGCCATGTCAAGCGCGTACACCTGATCCCGGACCGGTCCGGGGTTTCCTCTTGGCAGTCCTCATCCTCGACCGCGCATATATCCCCGCCCTCGTGGAGCGGCTGGAGGGAGAGCAGGAGGGAGAGCAGGAGGGGCGTTCCCATATAGCTGCGGGCAAAAACGCCGGATGTGGCCCGGCTGGTTGCATTCGAAGCACACCAGACCACGACGCCCTTCAAGTTGTTGAAATCGCTGATGCTGTGGGGGTGGAGGCAACGCAGGCGGCTGCGGAACTGGATGCTCCACCCTATAGTTTCGGTGGACACGCCCTCAACCTCTTTGATAACCTCTTCCTTCTCTGAAGTCCCGTCTCCTTCTATTACTTGGGCCGGCTTCCATCACGTCCTCCGCAGGCCTCTTACTACATCCCAGGTGGTCCGCCTCCAATCTTTTCGCCATATCAATGATCTCCGCCAAGCTACCATCCGCTATAAACAAAAGGGACTGCCTTAGGGGATCTCGCAGCCCTTTATAGAAGCGCTTGGCATAACCTCTGTCATCCAACTCATAAGAGTCCGCAAACCTTGCGAGATGCTGGAATTCCCGCTGGTATTCTGTAACCGACTTTGATCCCTGCTTTAGTAGAAGGAACCTCTGCTCAAGCTCATCTCGGGCCGATGTAGGGATAAAGTGCTCCAAGAAAACACCCGAGAATTCACTCCAACTTATCTCTGTGTAGATCCGGCCTTGGAAGGTAGAGCCCATGAGGGACTTCCACCACCTCTTCGCATGTAAGTCCAAGACAGACACTGCCAATGTCACTGCCATGTTGGCTGGGCAACGGATACCGACCAACAACTCCTGTATCGTGTCTAGCCATTCCTCTGTACGTACGGCTGACTCCGTCCCAAGGTAGACGGGAGGGGAGAGAGCCCAGAAGGTGCTCAGCCAGTTGGAGCTCGGGGCCTGTTGTTGCACCGGAGTCTGCTGTGCCTTAAAAGCATTAAGAATTGCGGTGAGCGTCTGCCCCAACTCAGATTGTTCGAACTGAGTGGGTATGGGAGGGGTAGGAGTACCCCCCATCGGCTCAACATGCAGTGGAACCTACACATACACGACAAATTTGTGGTCAGGTTGGCTAAACTTAAGGTCAAAGTTGGACAAACTTAATGTGAATTACATATGGGCACACCACTGCTTCCGCTAAGTTAGTTTGTCCCCAAACTGACTAACCAAACGGGGGTGGCACCATTGTTGAATGACTTCTGAGTTGAGGGTCGTGGCAAACTGATACCATTTGTAAGACCCCTCCTCCCGGATCCCAAAACATGGCACGAAGGGGGAGTCTTATGCCCGGAACAGCCGCCTTGCGGTAGCATTAGCACACGGGCTAACTTGTACCACAAGACGCCTATTCCGCCGGCTACAACAATATCAATATATCATGCCAACCCAACCAAATAAATAAGCAAGAGAAGTCAAAATCCGCACTAAGTTATAATGTCCAAATACATCAATAAATAGAAGCTAAAACATGCTTCTACAATATATCAGAGTACAGCTAATCATTGCCCAAACGGGCTACATCAGAGTAAGCAAAACACTAACATCGGTAACAGACGGTATCGACGGCACCGTCACGTCAGGCCCTGTCGTCCTGGCCTGGCTGTCCTGCGGCGTAGTCTGCGGCTGCTCTACCTGCGGCGTGACCTCCTAAAAAGGAAGACGTAGCAACCGTTAGTCGAAACGACTAAGTGGTTTCACATCCGCTCCCCCGGCGACTCCTCGGCACCGGGCGGAGAAAAGAAACAAGAGTATAGTATATAACAAGTAAGCAAGTAAAGGAGGTACAAGCAAGTGGCAGTAGTGTAAGAGTAACAGCATCATAGTCAGCATATATGAAAGAGCTACACTAAACTAGCAAGTATAAGTAACAGCAGGAAAGTAACTTAACTTATAAGAATGCCCATACAAACTTATAAGTTAAGGATCGGGTTACATAAAGTAACTAATCGTATAAGAGTGCCCATACAAACTTATACGATGAGGATCTTGTTGTGCAATGTTATGAAATGCTATGAATGCTATGCAATGACTCACCCATGCACACCCATGCAATTGCTATGTCGACACAGACTATAGTTCCCACTTTTCGAGCAGGTAGCTAACCTCTCAGGCATCAGCCGCCGTGGCCAGGCGGTGACAGTAGAACGGGCACTTCTACTACTAGGCGGGTATCACACTACTTCACCTAGGCCTTCGTACGCCTCAACGCTAAGAACACAACAGCGGAGCCCATGCGTACTATGGCCCAGCGGGGTCTTGGGTAGATGTGCACCAAGAACACAGCCCGAACTGGCCTTGCGTGACCCGGAAGGGGCCTCGGAAGAAAGCACGAGGACACAGCCCAACCGTTCACATGGCCGGAGGGGCCTCAGGACGTGAACACCGAGGACACAGCCCAAGCCGACCAAGTCTAACTGCCAACTCCCGTCGGTGTGACGACTGGCGAGCCCGTAGACCTGCCACACTATCCTTAACCCAGGATTACGACACCGCGTGTCGACTCACACCACATGCACATACCACATCAACGTATCATGGAAGGGGCCTCAGAAGTAAACACGAGGACACAGCCCAACCATCCATCCACACCTTATCCCAACACAACCAAAACAAGTGACGGTCAACCCCGCACTTACATCCCTTCACAATACTACCCGTAGGGAGACGACTCTCTAAGTATTGGACTACAAGACTCATTTCATTAATCAAACATGTCCATGATCATAATCTATTCATCTATATGACCTTCCAAATGATGACAATGTAATATAAACATGATGCGCATATAAAGGTCTATCTCACTTTTATTTGATAATGTCATAATTTGAACATGAAGCGCACAATATCAATCTTTCAATTCCTACCAATTCGATTCGTTTAAATAAGATTATTTCACAATTTGATAATAGGAAATCTGATTAATAAGCAACTTCAATCATGCAACAACTGATTAATCATCAGGGTTCATCCAAGGCAAGTATCATGCATTATTAATTCTACCGAATCAAAATTCATCTTTCATTAAGCCCAGAATTTAGGCGCAGGTTGAATCTGGACAGCAACTTCGACCGGATATTCCTGAGGCTACAGGAATCCGGTGAAGTCGTGTAACCCCTCTATGGAAAGGTATTTCTATGGACTACATCTTTCATATTCAGAGCTCAACCCAGATTTGACATTATCCTATTTGAAATCGGACTTGAAGTCCGCTGCGTACAGAACACAGTTTCTTCATACAGGATTTATTGAACATTTTCGTTTAGACTTTCCCGTGGCTACAGACTTCGCCAGAAGTCGTGCAACCATTCGTTGGAAAGGTATTTTCAAGGGCTTCAACTTTTGTGTTAAGCCGAAAGCCCAGATCTGGCCATAGCATACTTAAAAATGGCCATGAAGTTCGCTGCGCGCAGAATACAGATTCTGCACGCATCTTAAGGCGGAATGAACGGCATCGGTTCATCTTCCTCCTCAATGTGATCATCCCAAATCATTCCAGAAAACCTCCTCCCTTATTCACCCTCAAGAGGCCAAAACCCTTCACGAAACCATCCCTTATCATCACATTGAAGAAGGGCGTGGTTGAAGAGATCTAAAACCTAAGACACAAGTCTTAGCATGACCTTTCCTAGAAAACTCCTCCTCACCATCAAGACTCTCTTGAGTCGATGTATCTCCTAGGAAAATAACTATAGATCTAGCACCAAGGGAGAGGGTAGGAAACTCACATTGGCTCCAACGGTACCACCATTTCTAGCCATGGATCTCGTAGTTCTCCTTGGCGACATCTTCTCTTTCACGGCGATGGCGGATCTCCTTTGGTAAAACTTGCTTCTGCAGTTTTTCCTCTCACAGGAGTTCTCACAGGAATTAGGGGATGAAAAGAGCATGAAAACGGCTAGGGTTTTCTATCCCCTATATAAATAAAATGTGACACGGGTAGGGACACGGCCGTGTCCTTACCCGTGTCCTGCCTGGCGAAGCGGCAACGACAGTTTCCATGTCAGTTCAATACTTGACACGGGTAGGGACATGCCCGTGTCCCGACCCGTGTCCCTATGACACGGCCGTGTGCTTGGCCGTGTCCTTGGACGTGTACTTCTCGGGTTGCATCTCGACACTTCTCGTCGAGCTCAACTCGACGCACACGGGTAGGGACACGACCGTGTCACTACCCGTGTCACTTGGTGTCGACACAGCTCGACGATCTCGACACGGGTCGTCGAGCTCAACTCGACGCACACGGGTAGGCACACGGCCGTGTCCCTACCCGTGTCCCTTGGTGTCGACACAGCTCGACGATCTCGACACAGCTCGTCGAGCTCAACTCGACGCACACGGGTAGGCACACGGCCGTGTCCCTACCCGTGTCACTTCCTTTTTACACTGATTCTCCACTTCTCCACAAGTGCAGTCCAATTCCATGCACTCTCAGGACTCAAGTCAACCCTCCTGACTCAAAACACACACACTAGGGGCCTAGAGCGATTCGGGACGTTACAGGGACGCCCAAAGCCGGAGGCTGGTCTTTTTGAAGTGGATGCCACTGCTCTCTTAACCCTTCAAGTTGAAAGGTTAACAAAGCAGGTGGTGGAGATGTCTGTTGCCTCCTCCACTCCGCCTTGTTTTAATCCCCCCAACGTCTGCGTGGCCGAAGAGTTCGTGGACTTCGTAGTAAATTCATCTCATCCTTCCTTCAAACCCAACAACAACCCTTATAGTAATAACTATAATCCGGGTTGGAGGAATCACCCAAATTTCTCTTGGAGCAACTCGAACAATGCGCAGCATCCCCCTCTTTCTTATGAGCCCAGATTTCTGCCGCCTCCTCCTCTTCCAAAACCCTCCCAGATGGAGGAAATGTTTTCTAAGTATATTGCGTACAACGAGTCAAATATCAGGAACATCACGTGATCGCTAAAAACTCTCGAACAACATGTTGAACAACTGGCGTGGATGATGTCCGAGCGCGCGCTCGGGGCACTGCCGGGAAACACGGAGCCCAATCTGTGGGAGAACGCCAACGCTACAACCGTCCGTAGCGGAAAGGAGGTGGTCGATCCAAAATGGACCGACCCTCGGGTACATATTTCACCTCCGAACCCTCTTCCCCCTTCTTCGATTACGCCGCCTTTACCGATTTTAAATGAAAAAATTATTTTAAACAAGGCCTTACCTTATCCGCATAGATTAGATAACGAGCATAAGAACGCATAATATGAAAAATTTATTTTATTATTAAAACAAATTCACGTTAATGTTCCTTTTTGCGAGACTATCTCGCAAATGCCCAAATATGCAAAAGTTTTAAAAGAATTACTTTCTAATAAACGCAAATTAGAGGATATTACGCATGTATCTCTCAACGTTGTCTGCTCGGCGGCCCTTACTAATAAATTGCCCACAAAACAAAATGACCCGGGACGGTTTTCCATCCCGTTCCTTTTTGGCGATATATTAGTAAAGCATGCCTTAGCTGATTTCGGGGCTATCATTAATCTGATGCCATTCTCGCTCTTTTCACGTTTAGGTTTGGGTACTCATAGTCCTACGAATATGCGCATCCAATTAGCGGATCGCTCGGTTAAGTTCCCTATCGGGGTAGTGGAGGACGTCCTTGTCCGAGTAGACAAGTTTACCTTCCCGGTAGACTTCGTCATCTTAGACATCGAGGAGGACGCCGAGGTACCAATAATACTCGGTCTCCCTTTTCTCGCCACCTCCCGTGCACTCATAGATGTTAGTAATGGTAGTCTTCTCCTCCGAGTAGGAGTTGACCAAGTTACTTTCTCTATTAATCCCTCGATGGACAATTTGTCATCGAGCGATGATTTCTGTTATTCTTTAGATACCTTTTTGGAGATCGTTCTTCTCCCGTTTTCGAGTCCGTATTTTTAAACGACGATATTTATGCGCTCGAAAATTTTAAATGCGATGATGATACCTCTTTAGACTTGCCTTTCGAACCAATTAATAAGAAAGACATAGGCATTAAAACCTCTCTAGAAGAACCGCCCATCCTAGACCTCAAACCCTTACCCGCATCACTCAAATACGTATTTTTGGGAAAAGGCGATACGCTTCCTGTTATCATTTCTTTGGACTTAAGTGATTCAGAGACTTCCGATTTATTGGAAGTTCTATTTAAATATCTCCACGCAATTGCATGGCAAATCTCTGACTTAAGGGGGATTAGCCCCTCCTTTTGTACCCATAAGATTTTTCTTAATGATAATTGCCGCAAAACGATTCAGCCACAGCGTCGTCTTAACCCAAACATGAAATACGTCATTAAAGTCGAGATTATTAAGTCATTAGATGCGGGGATTATCTACACTATTTCGAATAGTGCATGGGTTTGTCCCGTGCATGTCGTGCCCAAGAAGGGCGGTCTAACCGTAGTGGCGAATGAGCGTAACGAGTTCGTCCCAACTCGTACTGTTACAGGTTGGCGAGTGTGCATAGATTATAGAAAACTTAATGATGCCACCCGCAAGGACCATTTCCCTCTACCTTTTCTGGACCATATTTTAGAGCGTTTATCTGGTCATCCGTATTATTGTTTTCTTGATGGTTTATCGGGGTTTTTCCAAATCCCCATTTCCCCCGATGATCAAGAGAAAACAACTTTTACTTGCCCGTTTGGCACCTTCGCATATCGAAGAATGCCATTTGAACTCTGCAATGCGCCGGCTACATTCCAAATATGTATGCTTGCGATCTTTGGCGAGCTAGTAGAAGACATTATGGAAGTCTTTATGGATGACTTTTCGGTTTTCGGATGCTCTTTTCCCGATTGCCTTCACAATTTAGATCGTGTCCTTCAACGGTGCGAGGACACAAGCCTTGTATTAAATTGGGAAAAATGCAACTTTATGGTTCGAGGAGGTTTGGTCCTCTGCCATATGATTTCGTCTAAGGGTATGGAGGTGGATAAGGCCAAGATAGAAATCATAGAAAAACTACTGCAACCAACAAACTTAAAATCCATTAGGAGTTTCTTAGGCCATGCGGGCTTTTATCGACAATTTATTCAAGACTTTTCAAAAATCACAAAGCCACTTACTCACCTCTTGGAAAAGGAATCACGTTTCATCTTTAGTAGTGAATGCGAGTCCGCCTTTAATTTAATAAAATAAAAACTTATCACTTCACCAATTTTAGTGGCCCCTAATTGGTCCCTTCTGTTCGAAATATGTGCGACGCTAGTGATATTGCCGTAGCTGCCATTCTTGGCCAACGCGTAGAAAAACATTTTCATACAATTTATTACGCTAGCAAGACGCTCACTTCCGCACAAGTAAATTACACGACAACGAAAAAGGAACTCTTAGCCGTCGTCTTCGCTTTTGATAAGTTTCGCTCGTATATAATGCTTTCTAAAGTTATCATATTTACCGATCACTCAGCGCTTAAATATTTATTAGCTAAAAATGATGCGAAGCCCCGACTTCTTCAATGGATTCTCCTCCTACAAGAGTTTGATTTGGAGATCCGAGATAAGCGGGGAGCGGAAAATCTAGCTGCTGACCACCTCTCCCGCTTAAAAAATCCAGGTGCGGAAGCGCTCGTCGAATCTTAAATAAATGACAGATTCCCCAAGGAACGCCTCCCAGCCATTCATAATTCTTCGTCATCTTCGCCTTGGTTCGCAGACTTTGCAAATTACTTTGTAGCGCGGGTGCATCCTAAAGAGTTTTCAAGTCATCAAAAGAAGAAATTCTTTTCTGACTTGAAAAATTTCTTTTGGGAGAACCCATTTCTTTTTCGTATCTGCGCGGACCAAGCGGTCCGAAGATGCGTTGTGGGTGTGGAGTGCTTGCAAATTCTTAAGCACTGTCACGAGGGTCCAGCCGGTGGGGATTATCAAGCCAACCAGACCGCTCGGAAGGCGCTAGAGGCGGGCTACTTCTGGCCCACTCTCTTCAAAGATGCGCATAATTATGTGCGCGCATGCGATAGCTGTCAGTGGTTGGGTCACATCTCTTGTCACGATGAGATGCCCCAAAAGAAGTTTTTAGAATGCGAAGTCTTCGATTTATGTGGCATAGATTTTGTTGGCCCAATACCTCCGTCTTTCAAGAATATGTATATTTTAGTGGCGGTCGACTATGTATCGAGGTGGGCGGAATCGCAAGCTCTCCCTACCAACGATGCGCGAGTCATCGTTACATTTCTTAAAAAACTATTTTCTCACTTCGGCATGCCTCGCGCAATTGTTAGTGATAGGGGAATGTATTTCTGTAACGCTCTTATGGCTAAGACGTTAGCTAAATACGAAGTCACACACAAACTCGGTACCCCCTACCACCCGAAAAAAAGTGGCCAAGTCGAGGTAGTAAATCGAGAGATTAAGCGAATTTTAGAAAAAACCGTTTCACTAAATAGGAAAGATTGGTCCGTTAAACTCGATGATGCGTTGTGGGCGTATCGGACGGCATACAAAACCGCAATTGGTTGTACGCCGTTCTGGTTAGTCTATGGCAAAGCGTGCCATTTACCCGTAGAACTAGAGCATTGCGCTCTTTGGGCTTTAAAACTCGTAAATCTCGACGCCAACTTAGCCGCTCAAAAAAGAAAACTGCAACTAAACAAGCTTGATGAATGGCGTGCGAACGCTTATGAGAGCAATAAGTTCTATAAGGAGCGTTCTAAGTTATATCACGATCGAAATTTAAAGTCCCCAAAAATATTTTCTCCGGGCGATCTTGTCCTTCTTTATAATTCATGTCTTAAGTTTTTTCCGGGTAAACTAAAATCTAGATGGTCCGGTCCCTTCTTAGTTGAAGAAGTCTTTTGATATGAGACCGTACTCATCTCCCATCCGGAAAGAGGTTCGTTTAAAGTAAACAGTCATCGGCTAAAGTTATACATAGCGGGCGACCCAATGATCGAGCATTACGAAATCATAACCCTCCTCGATCTATAACTCCGCCAAAATAGTCAAGCTACACGACTATAAACAAAGCGCTCCTGGGAGGCACCCCTCGCTTATCTTTTTCGCTTTTCCTTATTATTTTGCTGCTTTTTCTAATAAATGCAGGGTTTTTAATGGACCTCCCCAAACGCATTCCAGGGAAGTTCCTACCCTCCCGTTTTATTTTTGTACATACATCATTTTATTTTATTTTTGTTCCGCATACTTACGTTGTAACATTGGGGACAATGTTGGACTTAAGTATGAGGGTGTTTTCGTGCTTTAGTTTCTGCACTTTTACTTTTCTGCATTTCAAAAATACAAAAAAATATATATATAACAACAAAACAAAAAATCTTAAATTGAGAAAAAAACAAAAAATTAACATGAAAAATCCCAAAAAAAAATTTAAAATGAAAAATCCAAAAAAAATTTCATTTTATTTTTCTTTCTTTTTTCCAAAAACTCAAAAAAAAATTATACAACAAAAAAAACAACAAAAAATATTTAGTTTCACTTTGTAAATATTTTTATGTAAATAATCTTCTCTCTATCCCCCTTCCTTTTCCCTCTTATTCTTGTAAATACCTTTTCTTTTTCTCCCAATCTTTGTAAATAGAATGAAAATTTTCTTAAATAAAAATACAAAAAAACTTTTTATGTATATATTAAAGACATAAAGTTAAAAACCAAAAAAAGATAATAGTTCAAAAAATTCAAAAAAATTGAGTAAAAAAAACAAAAATACAAAAAAAGATAAGAAATGAAAAAAAAATAATGATAAAAACTATAAAAATAAAAAAATGTTTTGAAATAAATAAATCAAATATTTCATCCTTAACTTTTCTGCTATCCAAAAATTTTGTTTTGAGTTTTTTATATGTGAATTTTATTAATTATCTGTTCGCTATTCGTTTGTTAATTATTGAGTGAAAAATTTAAATAGCCGGGGTTAAGTTTTAAAGAATTCATTATGCTTTGTTAAAAATAGCGAACTCATTTTAGGCACTACTTCTAATTTTTTATTGATAGGAGCACGTGTACTATTTTAGAAAATAACGACTATAGGATTCAATTATATTTACTTTTAGCTTTCTGAAAAATTGAAAAGTACAATTTATTAAGGTTGCTCTCAAAATTGTTTTTAATTAAAAATCTAGTTTTCCCTTCTCCCCTTACCTATCATAACCTACTTGACATGAAAATGTTTTATCCATAAAAGATTCTCTGTCAATGGGAATAAGATTTCGTTCCGTAAACATAGGCACCCAATAATTTAAAAAGATTATATGTTATGGAGTAAGAGGATAAAATTCATTACACCTACACATATACATTGAGTTAGTTTTATTCTTATGAAGTTGAATAGAAAAATGGTATTAGGAAAATAAGATTTCATTTTCCTAATAATCCAAAAAGAAAAAAAATGGAGGTTCGAGAAAAAATTACCTCACCTCAGAATCAAAACCCTCTTCATAAACCAACATCAATCCCCTTAGCCAATTTCACCATTCTAGAATTAATTCAAAAATCTTTTTGAGAGCATAATTTGTGAATTGCATTATTTTCGGTAAAACTCCTATAAGCTAAAAGTTCATATAATTACAAAATATTTTTGTTAATCTAACCAATACAATTACTGCTTTCTATTTGATTACATTAAGAAGTCTTTTGGCAGAAACTTTTGCGTTATTTAAATCATCTACATAATTTTAGAACTTAACTCTTACACCCCGTATATTTATTTAGATCTCTCTTATAATTGATTAAGCGGTAGCTAAACTTAGAGTTTTTTCTATTTCTTATAAGTTCACCTCAAACTTTTGCTCTGAAATGGCAAAAGCTTAAGTATGGGGGCATTTGATGAATTGTAAATATATGCATATTTTAGCACTTTATTTATATCATTTTAGTTCTTATTCATAATTTTTAGTTATTTTTTGTTTATAAATATGTCTCTTTTTGTAAATATTTGCGTAACCTAACTTAATTTTTATTTCTGAAATTTTTCAGGAAATGGTCAAAAATTGACATGTCACACCCGTGTCTTATAGGTCACGCCTGTGACAAGGCCGTGATTCATCAAACCCGTGCAATCAACGATTTTTAAAACGAAAATTCTGCTCGACGATTTCCGCTCGACAAACTCGCGCTCGACGATTCTCCAGCCGCTCGATGATTTGCCGCTCGACGAAATGCTCCGCTCGATGATTCTCAAGTAGCTCGATGACTTTCCGCTCGACGATCGTCGAACCCCCAACACGCCCAGAGTCACGCCATGACCTGGGGCGTGACTTCTCCACCTGGCCGACAAGACCCGCGTGACGACTTTTGACGCACCGCGCTCAGATCCACCTCCTCGACACGCCTACTGTTACGCCCATGACCTGGGGCGTGACCGCTGCGTGACCGACACGTGCCCAGCCCGAAGTCAACTTTGTCGTCAAATCGCCGGCCGCCATCGCAAACTGTAGTGACACGACCGCCGACACGCCCGTGTCGGAGGGCATGTACTTTGATTTTGTTTCCTATAAATACCCCACTTCTTTAATGACCAAGGGTTCACATTTTTGAGCCACTTTAGTGTGTTTTGTGGGCTGCATCCGTGGATTCCTTTATTATGTAAGGAGATTTTTCTCCCCTTTCTTACATGTTTGTTTTAGCTTTAGCTTTAGCTTTGTAATAGCTTTGTAATAGTCTATTTTAATCAATAAAAATGTTAGTTTTTCTCTTCTTAAATGGCTTTGGAATGAACTTATGTGCCCACTTTTCTTCTCATTTTATCCTTAGTTTCTCCTTTGTTTTTCTCTTTATGAAAAGTGTGTGTGTGTATATGAGTGTAGCATGTTTATTATTCATGTTTTTAACTTGTCTTCATGTTAGGTTTTGTAGTAGATTTTATTTCCAAGCATGGTATGATATGTTTATCTCTTCTTCAACATGTTCTTCCTTAATGTTTTTTTTTAATTTCATTCTTATGTATTTATAAAAGAGTTATGAAAGTGATTTTATTTTTTTTACTTAGTTTTTTTGTAGGATTGTAAAACTTTTTTTGTTCTTTTCATTTTCTTTTCACTTTTTATCACTTTTATGAAATCTTAAGAATGAAAATGTTGAAATTTTAATTTTTAAAGAACTTTGATTTTTTGATTTGTTTTGAAAACCTTTTGTTCTCTTAAAATTTTATTTTGTTCTTTTTATTTGTTTTTGGGAAAACCTAAGTATAGAAAAGTAGTAGTTTTAAATTTTTGGTAACTTTCATTTTTGCTTTTAATTTGTATGTGTTAGTGTAAGAGTTAGTTTTCATTTTGTCATTTCAACATCAATGTAGAGTGTGTGTATGTGTAGGAGATAAATTTTAATGCTTTATTTTATTGCTTTCTTTGATTTATGTAGAGTGTGTGAGTGTACGAGTTAGTTTTTCATGCTTTATTTTCATGGTTTATTTTATCGCTTTCTT
This sequence comes from Platanthera guangdongensis, assembly GCA_039583875.1. Lineage (NCBI taxonomy): Eukaryota > Viridiplantae > Streptophyta > Magnoliopsida > Asparagales > Orchidaceae > Platanthera > Platanthera guangdongensis. The sequence goes on from CM077166.1 coordinate 82,900,350, forward strand.
CAATTACGTAGAGTGCGTGTGTGTAGGATATAGTTTTATTTCTTTCTTTCAATTATGTAGAGTGTGTGTGTTAGCGTTTATTTCCGCCTACTCGCTAGGAGTTAAATGGCCGGATTTTGTTTACTGCCTACTCATTTGAGTTAAATGGCAGGTCTTTTATTTTTCTGTAATTATTTTAGTAGGACTTGTACTTGCATTTATTTCCTCCTACTCGTTAAGAGTTAAATGGCGTTCCTTTATTTCTCGCCTACTCGTTTGAGTAGGACTTGTAATTTTCCTTTTTTTTGTAATTTAGTTTATTATGTTTTATTTATAATTTGGAGTGTGCGTGAGTTATTATTTTAGCTAACTTTTCTAGTTTCTAAATATTTGTCATTTTCATGTCTTCTTCTTATAACCTTTTAGTGCTTAATTTTGAACTTGCGCCTCATCAAATTATAAAGCTGTCCCCATATCGATGTGTGTCTAATCGCTATTAGCCTCAGCATCGAAGAGCATTGGGACATTTAAAATAATTCGTAATAATTAAAGCTCTTTATTTTCACTTTAATTTAAGCACTTAAGGTTTTCCCCGGGTTAACGACGCGTACGACGACAAATCGATGTGGGGGCCCTATTTCTGTTATCCATATGCTAGCTAGCCGAGAGGTCGTGCGTATGGACAGATCACCCCTAGGTAAATAGAGTTGCGTGCATACCCTCGAGAGAGGACAAGCATAATTCTACCGGATTGGGTTCCCCACTCAATAGCGGGGTTCTTAGCGTAAAGCGGGCGTTAAGAGGAATCCTTCGTCGGACTAACGTTCGGTCGAATAGTCTTAGCGTTCAGGTGAGCAATATTCCTAGAGATAAGTGCGCTCACATTTGTGGAACCTCCACGACCAAGTTTCCTTTTATTAATTTGAAAACTAAGTCCTTTAATTATTAAAAGTTATTTTTGTCTTAATCCGATTCCATGCCGAGCGTTAACCCTTCATCGAATTTTTCTAAATCATTTTTTCGCTCTTTTACTTTTTTCGTCTTTACTTAATTAAAATCTCCACCTTACTTTCAGTAAAATAATAGTCCTCCTGGAGGAGTAAGAATAGTCAACCCGACCCCGAGAATAATACGATCTCGGTATTCCCCCGAATATCGAGTAATACTTGCGATCGGTGCACTTGCCTACCCGAGAAAGCCCGCTGCGATCGACTCATCGAACCAACCATAGTAAGAGTCTGTTTGCGGGCACATCACTCTATATGTACACACAGGGGACTATTCATGTCTACCCGAAGGAATGCCTCAAACTCACCACAAACTCGCGAGAGCGGTCTTCCCTTTGCAAAAGAAGTAGAGCTTCACATGCTCAAGTAGAGAATCGTTACGCTAGCATTCTTCCTTGGCGCCATGGAAATGTAAGCGGATGAAAAGCACCGCACTCTCCTTGCCTCTGTAGATCCAAAGTCGGTTCGTGATTTGGAGCTCCGAAGCTCTGCCGGTGACCGAATCTAGGTTTCTTCTTCCTCCTTTGCTCTCCCCTCTCTCTAGACTTAGAAAGAGAACCACTCAAGTGAAATGAGGATTTCAAAGGCCCAATCACGGGTATATCCCAGTAGGAACAACCCCCAACCATCGGATCCCAAAATAAGGACACCAACGGCTACGATCCGTAGCTGAAATGTAAAAACTGGGCCAAATAAGGCCTGCGACACGCCCGTGTCCAGGGTCGTGTCCCTCATTCGCCGTCAAAATTGACGCATCTCGAAAAACACAGGGTCATCCGACACGGTCGTATTCGACCTGACACGCCCGTGTCAGCCAGTACACACCCTTGTTCCCGGGTGTGTTCCCCCATCAACACAGGACCAACACCAACCCGAGACTCACACGGTTCTTGGATACGCCCGTGTCCTATTATACATGCCCGTGTCAACCTCCAATACGCCTGGGCTCCTGGCCGTGTTCACTGTCTAGACACTTCATCAAGCGTAGTTCGTCGACCACCCGACACGGCCTTGGACATGCCCGTGTCCTAGGCCGTGTTCCCTGTCTCGACACATCGTCTAGCGAAATATCTCGACTTCCCGGGCCGATCGTCGACACGAGCTCGACACGCCCTGAGACATGTCCGTGTCTCAGGCCGTGTTCGCTGCTCTACGATCGTCGACTCCAAAATTCGTCGACCTCTCAGCCAAATTGTCGACTCGAGCCTGACATGCCCTGGGACACGCCCGTGTCCCAGGCAGTGTGCCCCCTGCCAAATTCCAAATTTGGCCTAAAACTCCTCCCGTCGCTCTTTTGAGTTTCGGGGCATTACAGCATGACCCAAAACTCACTTACTCAGCTTTGCATATAACTTATGCTCTCTCAATGCTAATAGAACCAACCGCAAGTATTGGGCAAGCTCCTCAGCACTCCGGGAATAAACCAAAACATCACCTATAAACACAACCACAAAGCGGGCCAGAAAGTCATTGAACACTCTATTCATCATATCCATGAAGGCTGAGGGTGCATTCCTTAATCCAAATGACATCACCAAGAACTCCAAATGTCCAAGCCGAGAATGAAAGGCGGTCTGTGGGACATCCGACACACGTATTCTCAACAGATGGTAGCCTGAATGAAGGTCAATCTTTGAAAACACTAGACTACCACGCAACTTATCAAACAACTCATCTATCCACGGTAAGGGATATCTATTCTTGATAGTTTCCTTGTTCAATTCCCTATAATAGATGCACAACCTCAAATATCCATCCAACATCTTCACAAACAACATGGGAGCACCCCAAGGCGGATAAATTGGCCTAATAAATCCGCACTGTAATAAATCATCAAGCTGGGTACGCAACCTTTCTAGCTCATACGGGGCCATACGGTACGGTGCCTTAGATATAGGAAGAGTACATGACTACAAATTGAAAGAATTGATTTCAAGATATCTTAAACACCTAGAGGGGGGGGGGGGTGAATAGGTTCAATTCTCATTTTATTTAGGTAGATAAATTATATCTCTGTTAGACAACCTATGCAACAACTATCATAGTACAGATTAAATCAAGCACAGCCACACATCATACACACAGATTTATAGTGGTTCCCCAAGAGATGGGTACATCCACTTTCCTTCTTTGCCTATCTAATAGTATACTATATTCGGCCTAACTCCCTTCTTTCTTCTCAGATCCTCAGATCATACAACTCAGAACCCAGAATGGTTCCTGTTGAAGTTGGTGACCGGGCGGTTTGTCTTGGCGGGTTGAAGACCACGCGGTCTGGCGGTTTGACTCGTCGGCTTGTAAACCGGGCGGTCTAGCGATCTTCACAGGCGACCTCTCTGCTTCTCTTGTTGTAGCCGTGCGGTTAGTCCTTCTGTCTAACCGCACGGCTTGTGCGGTTTACTTTGTATAGTCCGCTTAGCTTGTAAATTTTTAGTCCCACATCTCTTATTTGTATTCTCTCATCTCTCCTCCATTCTATATAAGGGAGGGCATACCTTTGTAATAGTTATCTTTTTTGGATAATAAAGTTTCAATTATTCAAAACTCTATCTGTTTGTTTCTACATGTTCGCTACTTTTAACATGGTATCAGAGCACACGGTCTTTTCCTCCTGATTGTGTGTGCGCTCTTTGTTTCTCGCCGCTTGTTTCTGCTTCTCGCGACCTGTCTTCGCGGCTTCTCCTCTCTTCCTCCCGCTTCTCTGTTCGCGCGGCTTGTTGCTTCTTTTCTCTTGCTGCTTTTTATCGCCGCGACCTGTTTAGTTATCGCAGCGACCTGTTTCCTTCTAGCCGCCTGTTTTTCCACTAGCTGCGCGGCCTGCGTCTGTTCGCCCGGCTTGCGACTTGTTGTTGTCGCTGCTGCTTCTTCTTCCTCTTCTCTTCTGTTCGCTCGGACTTTTCAGTCCGCGCGACCTCTTCCCCGCTGTGCCTTGTTCTGCTTCCTAGCCGCTTGTGTTCGCGCGGCTTCTTCCCTTTAAACCGCTGCGGTTTCACGTGGGTTGCTCTCTTTTCCTCTCCCCGCGGCTTTATCTCTGTTCGCGCGGATTCTTCCTTGTTTGAGCGGCCTCTCTGCCTTTCTTCCTTTAGCCGCTCCTGCTTGTTAGTCGCCGCGACCTCCTGGTTCAGTCGCGCGGCTTGTGCTCTGCACCTTGGTCGTGGCCCTTCTTGCCGCTGGTGTGCTGTCACCGAGACCGCTGCAGTTTCTTTTTCCTCCCTTCATGGCTTTCATATCCTCCTCCAAGCCATTCGCCTCGGTTGTCACGTCTTCTGGTCGTGCACACATTGTTACTCAGGGAAAATGGCTGATCGACACTGGTGCTACGAATCATATGACCGACCATCTCCCGTGTTTCTCTCTCCTAGAAAAACATGATCGCTTGCCCCCGGTTATTCTCGCTGACGGCTCTTCATCATCAGTCCATGGAACAGGGATAGTTCATGTCACTCCGTCTCTTCACTTGGCGGATACTCTATACGTGCCCCAGTTCCCGTGCAACTTATTATCTGTTACCTCTCTTTGCAAGCAATTACAGTGTTCCGTCACATTTACTTCTACTTCTTGCTCTTTTCAGGATCCGGACTCCCAACGGATGATTGCTACTGGGACTGAGAGTGGCGGCTAATACTTCCTGGACAACATTTCTGCTTTTTCCACCTTCTCCTCCACCTCCACAGATCTTCTCCAATGGCATCTCTGCCTTGGTCATGCTCCTCCCCGTCTTCTTCGTCAACTTCTGCCCCACCTTCCTCCTCAAAGTCCTCCGCTCAACTGTGAGGCCTGTCAGCTTGGCAAGCATCACCGCTCCTCCTTCCCTCCAAAGCACGTTCGTAGCTCTACCTGTCCATTTGATCTTATCCACTCCGATATCTGGGGTCCTTCTCCTACTCTTACCATTGGTCGGGGTAGTTCATATTTTGTCACGTTCATTGATGATTTCTCTCGCTGTACGTGGGTGTATCTATTAAAAGATCGCTCCGAATTATTCTCTGTATGAACATCCTTCTATCTCATGATCAAAACTCAGTTTGGTGTTTCTATCAAAGTCTTTCGATCTGATAATGCCCAAGAATATCTCAGTCGTGACTTCTCTACATTCTGCATGCAAAATGTGATTCTTCATCAAACTAGTTGTGTCTATACTTCACAACAAAATGGTGTGGCCGAACGCAAAAACCGTCACCTCCTCGATGTCGCTCGCACCTTGATGACCCAGATGCATGTTCCTCGCTCCTATTGGGGCTATGCTGTTCTCCTTGCCTGCTACCTCATCAATCGCATTCCCTCCACGGTTCTCCACGACCAAACCCCGTTCTCCATTTTGTATCCGGGCAAGGAGCCGTTTCCTCTTCCTCTCCAAATCTTTGGATGCACTGCCTTTGTGCATACCCCTTCTGCCACCCGTGATAAGCTCTCCCCTCGCTCCACCAAATGTGTCTTTCTGGGGTACTCCACCACTCAGAAAGGCTATTGTTGCTTTGATCCCGTCCTTCATAAGCAGTTCGTCTCTGCTGACGTCACCTTCTTCGAGAATACCTCCTACTTCTCGGATGACTCCTCTCCTCTTCTCCCAGCTTCTGATTCTCCTACCGTTCCCTTCGTTCCCTCGCCTCCTACTACACTCTCCACCCCTACACCGTCTCCACCCCCTCCTCTTCCTCCACCTCTCTCTCTCCCTTCTCCACCACCCTCTCCCTCATCTCCGCTGCCGTCACTCTCTTCTCCCGGGCCAGCTTTCTCTACCACGGATGCTCCGGATGCCGCGGGCCCGGCTGACCTGGATCTTCCTATAGCTCTTCGCAAAGGGGTGCGGACGTGTACCCTACACCCCCTTGCTGCTGTTGTTTCCTATGATCGTCTTACCCCTTCTCGCAGGGCATTTGCACTGACTATCTCTGCTACTGCCACACCCCGCTCCTATCAGGAGGCCCTTGCTATTCCTCACTGGAAGATGGCCATGGATGAGGAAATGGCGACCCTAACTGAGCGGGGTACCTGGACTCTTGTTCCTCCTCCCTTCGGTACTGATGTTGTTGGCTGTCGCTGGGTCTTTGTGGTCAAATTTAGCCCAGACGGCACTGTGGATTGGTATAAGGCTCGCCTTGTTGCTAAAGGCTTTACTCAGACCTATGGGGTTGATTACTTTGACACCTTCTCCCCTGTGGCTCGTCTCAGCACTATCCGGGTTCTTCTCTCTGTGGCCGTCAATTGGGATTGGCCGATTTATCAGCTGGACGTCAAGAATGCCTTCCTTTATGGTGATCTTCACGAGGCCATTTACATGGAGCAACCTCCTGGGTATGTTGCTCAGGGGGAGACACGAGTATGCCGGCTGCAGAAGACAATTTATGGCCTCAAGCAGAGTCCTCGAGCTTGGTTTGACAAGTTCAGCGGCATTGTGGCGGCTGTTGGTTTTGTGCGAAGCTCTGCTGATCACTCTCTCTTTATTCGCAAAACTCCTTCTGGGCTGGTTGTTCTTGCTGTGTACGTCGATGATATTATTCTCACTGGCGATGACCATGAAGGGGTAGCCCTGACAAAGCGACATCTTCGCCAACATCTGATCACTAAAGATATGGGCTCTCCAAAGTACTTTCTGGGGATCGAACTCTCTCGGAAGCCCGACTCCTTAGTTCTCTCTCAGTGTAAGTATGCCCTTGATCTTTTAAAAGAGGCAGGATTAACTGGAGCAAAACCTGCCCGATGCCCCATGGCTACTAGGGAGGACAAAACCTGGACAGATGATTCGCCTCCTCTTTCAGATAGTTCGTGGTACAGGCGTCTGGTTGGTAAGCTCATATATCTCACAGTGACCAGACCCGACATTTCCTATGTTGTGGGCAAGGTGAGTCAATTCATGCAAGCGCCTAGGGAGTGTCATCTACAGTCCGCCTTGCGGATCTTGGAGTATGTCAAAGCAGCGCCTGGGAAAGGATTACTTTTTCAGAAGAATGGTCATCTGAGGATTGAAGCCTACTCAGATGCAAGTTATGCTGATGACAAAGGGGATCGCAAGTCAACCTCAGGTTTTTGCACCTTTGTTGGGGGAAATCTGGTGAGCTGGAAGAGCAAGAAGCAGTCTGTTGTCTCCAGGTCTAGTGCAGAAGCTGAGTATCGCAGTATGGCGTCAACCACTTGTGAGTTGAAATGGTTGCGAGCTCTCATGCTAGATTTAGGAGAGGTGTACAACCATCCTCTACCTATGTTCTGTGATAACAAGGCCGCCATATACATCTCCAAAAATCCGGTATTCCATGAAAGAACAAAGCAAATTGAGGTTGACTGCCATTTCATTCGTGAAGAGATTTTAAAAGAGCAAATTTGCACTCTGTTTGTCACGTCTGATAAAGAGCTGGCTGACATCTTCACCAAGCCAGTTTCCGCCTCATTTCTGCATGTTTGCGACAAGCTGGGCATGATTGATATATATGCTCCAGCTTGAGGGGAAGTGTTGAAGTTGGTGACCTGGCGGTCTGTCTTGGCGGGTTGAAGACCGCGCGGTCTGGCGGTTTGACTCGCCGGCTTGTAAACCGGGCGGTCTAGCGATCTTCACAGGCGACCTCTCGGCTTCTCTTGTTGTAGCCGTGCGGTTAGTCCTTCTGTCTAACCGCGCGGCTTGTGCGGTTTACTTTGTATAGTCCGCTTAGCTTGTAAATTTTTAGTCCCACATCTCTTATTTGTATTCTCTCATCTCTCCTCCATTCTATATAAGGGAGGGCATACCTTTGTAATAGTTTTCTTTTTTGGATAATAAAGTTTCAATTATTCAAAACTCTATCTGTTTGTTTCTACATGTTCGCTACTTTTAACAGTTCCTACAACTCAGACTTCAGCAAGTCCTACAACTCAGATTCTTTCAGAGAATCCTACCTCTGAGTGAGTCCAAACTCCTATAACTCTGGAAATCCAGCACTACCTCAGCCTCTTTCACCAGGCCTATAGCTCAGAGAAATCAATATCCTACCTCAGGCTAACAGCCCTACCTTAGCTTTTATAGGTATAGGCCTACAACTCAGAGAACTTAATCTCTTACACTTAGATCTAGAATAGATTCTACAAAATTGTATTGAGAGAATGTTTATTTCTTCACCATAGAGAATGATGAATGGATGAAGACTTCTTGATCAGTTCTGGAGTGAACTAACTACTTAAGATCCAACCTGTCTTAGCTTCTTCAAAGCTTCTTGAATTTGAACAAAGTAAGGTTGATCTTTCTTGAAAAGTTGGAGTCGATCCATAATCCAGCCCTCCTCTTATTTCAGATGTAGCTCTGAATTCTTCTTACAGACTTGTTCAGGATCTGCCCTCACTATAACAAAGACTTGTTGAGTTCAGGATGAAAAAATAGCTATATTTTTCTACGATAGAACATGTCTTTATATAGATCCAATTCGAGGTTACCGGCAGATCCGGTTTATAACCGTCTCCTAACAGATGTGATAGCTTTGTCAGATACGATAGCTGTCATGTCTTCACTCTTGACTATTGAACATTTGCCACTTTTACTTCAGCAGAAAGTGTCGAGATAAAACTTCATATGTGTCAACATAAATGGAACATGTGTTGACATAAATCTTGATGATGTCGACACAGCTCAAGGAATGTCGACATATCACTTCTTTACTTTCTTGACACAACTTCTAAAGAAGGTGTCGACATAAGTCCTGTGTGTCGACACAATTGGCTTCCAGTCTTGACATAGTTGGTGTCGACAAAATTCTTGAGTGTGTCAACACAAGTCCAGTGTGTCGACACAGTTGCTGTAGACTAAATTTCTGTTTGTCGACATAAGTCCTGTGTGTCGACACAATCTACTTCTAGTGTCGACACATTTTCTTCATAAGTGTCGACACTTATACTTAGATTATTTTATTGCATTTCTTTATCCTACACATTGAAACTGAACAACCCATCAAATACATAATGATGTATATCATTGAGTTAAGTGAGGATTCTCCAAATCAGGTACACAGTTTCCAATGTACCCAACAATCTCCCCCTATTTGGAGAAGTCACAACCCTTAGTCAATGATATACAACATTTATAATAAAACAAGGATTATGATGTAAAACGTTATTTCAAAGATAAGGTTAACCATAGACAGACATAACATGTAACAATGTTATCACAAAGTATGTTATAATATAGGAATCATGCATCACATAATCTTAAGTATACAAGATCAGATCATGGCTAAACCAAGGAATTCATTTAAATAAGTTCAACAATTCAGAATAACAAGGATTTAGTCTAAAATTATTACATAGACCACAACCTAGTCAATCTAACACTAGGATTGATCATGGTCCTTAATGACGATTCCATTGCCAGACTGAATCCTAGCTTGTACTGGAGCTTCAGTGTCCTCAGCCAACTTCTTCCCTTTAATATCCTTCTTCTGGAGCTCTTCCGCCTTGATCATTTGAATTTCAAAATAATGAAATGGCTTTGGGAAATACTTGCTAGGCTCCACAGAGTTGGCAGGTATCTTCCCAGCTCTAAGGTCTTTTCTGAACTGGTATATAACATCATGTTGCTTTTGATATTTGCTCCATTTCTATTTAGAATACCACTTCCCTCTATCATGCAGATTGTCTTTAACAGCATGTCAGTTAGTCAGTATAATAGTCCTAGAGGTTGGACTCCATTGTTCAAAATCAGGCTTTAATTCTGCATGTTCTCTGAACCTCTTCTTAGATAGTTGAGCTTCTCTTTTTCTTTGTAATGTAGCTGCAGACATTTCTACCTTTTCAATAATAACAATTTGTAACTCCTGTGGAGGACTATACATTTGTTGTACTGCATACTGAATACTGAGTTCCTTCAAAATCATGAGGTGGATAGATGACTTGGTCTACTTCCTGCTGAACCCCTTCAATATAAGTAGGTTGAATTCCGAATTCTGAAGTGTTGTCATCATCACAAAGGGGTGGATAACCAAGAGTTCCTCTAATGGAATTGGTTATCCATTTAGCATGATCTGAGCTTGCTTTGACCAATACTCCCTCCCCCTTTATGACTTCTCTTTCGATGTGGTCTCTTAGGTCATCCTTTTGAAATCTTATCTGATAAACTAGATAATTTGTTCCTTCTTTATAGTAGGATTTGAACTTTTGCAGCTGATCAGAAATTGCCTTTTGAGAGTCCTGGATAGCGGTGTGAACAGTAGCTAAATCCGCTTTGATTTGTTTATCAATCTCGGACTTTACTGTAACCATGTGTTCAGTGAAAGCTGTTGCTTTATTCTTGAGTTCTGTTACAATAGAATTATGGGATTCTGTGAGATTGTCATTCATTCTGATTTAATTTTCCAGGACATAACCTTATTTTACGGCAATGTCCTCTAATTTAGTCTGGGCCTCATGTTGTTGTTTGGCCAAGAAGAGTACAGTATTACCTCCCTTTTGGAAGCATTCAGTCATTTCCGTTCTGTGCAAATTTACTTCAAACCTAATGGATTTGAAATACTGGTCCAAGGAAAACTGCAGATCTTTATGACTCTCATCCATATATTTTTCAAGAGCAACACTATGCTCATCCAATTTCAATTACAGTGATACTAAAAGTGAACTGAAGTCGACTACATGAGCTTGTATTTGTGGGGCAGTTTGCAAGGTTTTCTTATAGCCTGAGCTCCTCTTCCTGAGCTCCATAAGTTTCCTTTTCTTTGCCCTGGAGGCTTCTTCATCTTCAGACGAATCAGATGAAGTAGCTATATCCACTGTGTCTTTCGGACTAGAGGCAACAATTGGCAGCTCTTTCTCAGTTATTGGCTTCTCCCCCTCAGTTCCTGCTCCTTGTAAGTCAGGATATAATTCTTCTAATGTTACTTCTTATTCCATCTGAACTGGAGGAATAACTTTCTTTTTCTCAACAGATGGACCTCCTTCAAATTCAAAAGTTTCTTCCATGGTAATTTCATTCTCAGGAACATTATCTTGGTTAATTTGATCAATATCATTCAAGAACACGTCTGATGCTTCATTCGCAGTGCCTGTAGCAGCTTGATTTATGTCCTGTACTACCTCAAGAATAGATTGAGTGGCTGTTTCATTGTCCAATTCAGCTGTGTGGACATTTGAATATTGCTAATTAACTCCCCTGAAGTTGATAACACTTGTTGATCTGGAACTAGGAGAGGCTCCTCCTGGATCTGATCCACTGAGATGTTGCTTGCAGGAATCTGCTCTCCCTGCACCTGACCATTGATGAGTCTAAATATTACACAGATTTCTCGACTCATCTGGGCCAGTTTTATTGTCTTAGCACTGCACTTGAGAGCTATAACTGCTTATATTTGCTTACTTGCCTATTTCATGATTAAGTGCACTTTATGCCCGTTTTCTGTGTGCTTTAGATGTTTCAGTATTTCCGTTTGTTTTACTTGTTCTCTCGCCGTGTCTTGAGAATGTGGTGTGCACTTTTGGTGGCCTATCTGCCTCTTCTGCTAGTGCATGGGTCGTGTGCGTGCTCCGGAACCGCTCGGGAGACACCGACGATACAGGAAAACTGCGCATGATCACTGGACTCACTGCGCACGACCACTGGTCGTGCGCCACTGATTGTGCACATTACATTCTTCTTTTCCCCAGTTCTGTCTTAGCCAATCGCACGATCAGTGGATTCAGTGCGCACGACCACCGGTCATGCGCCACTGATCGTGCGTATATCTGCGGATGTTTCTGTCCAAGTTGTGGGTTTAATTGGAAATTGCGCACGATCATTGACCGACAGTGCACACAACCATTGGTCGTGCGCCACTAATTGTGCGTTCTGCTTATTTTGCCTCCGTATTTAATGGCCTGCTCCGCGATTTACGACAACGCTGGTCATTTCTGTGATCGGAGAGTGCACGGGAAGTCCCATTCTACTTCTCCAGCTGCTCCATCCACCTCCAACTTCATCGGGAGTCCGTAGCCGATGATTCCGAAGCTTTTCAAACCCTCCGGCGAAGCTCCCGGCCATTGATGACCTCAACTCCAAGCATTACATCGTAGTTGGAGAAGAAGACGACCTATAGAACGGACTCAAAGGCCTTCGAGGTGACAGCTCATTGGTACCAGAAGCCTCCTCGGACTGAGCCCGGACGCGGATTGACAACTCTCTATTCCAGCCATGACCTACGGTGGACCTTCACCCTCTAGTGGTTTACTCCTCTTCCCATTCCTTCGTTGTATGGAATGATTTGATATTATATGAACTACATTTTCTACTCTATATCTAAGTGGATGTTTGTAGTTTTCATTTTCTTTTGAGTTGTGTGTTGTGAATGCACCTCGCCCACTACACATCCACTCCATACCCTTGTTTCACCTGATTGCACACCGCACAAGAACACTTCCATCCATTAGCTTTCTGTCCACTCGCCTAACCGAAGTTCGGCATCGCATAGCCTTTAATAGTTTATTAAATCAAGAAACCACAATCTCACAAGCCCCCTTTTTATTCTTTTCTAAGTATAACCTACATAACGATATTTTCTGAACTGTCTCCGCTCTATGCTAATTGCATTCCTCAAGAGACCGACACTCGGGGATTTATTCCCAAATTTTATTACTTATGCGACTGGTGCGCTTGCCGATTTCCATGCATCATGTTTTTGGCGCCGTTGCCGGGGAATGAAACTATAGAGCGACTCAGGATGACTGAAAATATTGTTATAAGAGTTAGTGTTTTTGACTGTTGTTTCCTCTAGTGTTTGACGCAGTGAATGCAGGGTCGAGCCACAAGAGATCTTGTAGCCTACGACCCAGAGATCGAACGTACTATCCTAGCACGAAGACGCGCTGCAGCCATCACTTTAACACCAATGGGAGACCAGCTGAATATCGATGCCGGCAACCGTGTTGGATGGATACCTCCTGGCGATCGAAATGGCGACGAAAATGAAGTGAACCCTCCCCATGTCCGCACCATGAGCGAGTACACTACACCTACCATCAGGAGCATATACCCCGGTTTCGGACATGCTATCACCAACCAACAGTTCGAGATTAAACCAGCTATCCTGAATATCATTCGGAATAATGCTCAGTTCTCAGGAATGGCCACTGAAGACGCCCATATTCACCTAGCAGAATTCTCCGAATTTTGTGCCATGTTCCGCTACGCTGGAATCCCGGACGATACAGCCAAGCTCCACCTTTTCCCGTTTTCACTAAGGGAGAAAGCCAAGACATGGCTTCACTCCCTCCCACCTGGAACAGCCACAACCTGGGATGCTTTGAACATAAAATTCCTAGCTAAGTTCCACCTGGTAGATCGGATCGTGAGCATGAGGCGAGCAATAGACAACTTCCAGCAAGCCGATCAAGAAAGTTTAGCCAAAGTTTGGGAGCGTTTTAACGAGCTGCTAAGGAAGTGCCCTAATCATGGATTCCAAACGTGGAACCTCGTCGAAAGTTTCTACTTTGCTATTGAACCCCACCACCGAGCCATGATCGATGCCGCCTCTAGAGGAACAATCATGAACCTTGCTCTAGATGACACTCTGAGAATCTTATAAGAAACTGTCACCCACAGCGCTTACTGTACCGCTGGAAGAAACATCCCATGAAGCACAAGTGGAGTATTCGTCGTGGATATCCCCAAGCCCACCGCCGCCGCCCCAATGATGGCAATCTCATGCCAAGGTTGCGGAAGCACCGACACCACAGCTTCGAATGCCTAGGAGTCGAGGTAACAGACGAATCTTCTTTTATGAATAAGTCAGTTAATTTTGTGGCAAATCAAAACAGGGGAGTGCCTTATGGAAACACATACAACCCGGGGGTGAGAAACCACCCAAACGTTTCTTGGAATCCAAACGCATCTGGCCAAAGATGGCAACCGGGGCAGCAACAAAATGATGCGTCTGCCTCCAGAAGCCAATCACGGCCACCTCAACCAAATTATTCCCAAGGCCCCCCGCCGTTAAAAAAAGTTCTTTGGAAGAGATGTTCGAGAAATCCGTTGAAATTTCCCAAACCAACATGACCACAAAAACAGGAAAACCCACAGACTACATCCATTGGAAGTCTCCCACGGTGGATAAACTGAAAGAGGCAAAGTGTTTACGCGATGAGCACTATGCTGCCTTCCGGCGCGAGGAAGAGTGCAATCGGAGTAAGGGGAAACCCCCTTCCCCCAATGCAAAAATACAATCTGCCGTCCCCTCGCACCCCACCGAAGAGACTTACCACAAATCCGCTTATAGCTAATTGCAATACCATCATTCCACTTACCCTCCTCTTTCCATTTTCTCGCTGCGTATGGAACTCTTGTTCGCTCTATTTTATTTTTTCCTTTTCAAACTGCAAAGAACTCTTTATTATAACTGCTAATACAGGTATTTGGTCCGTCTTAAGGACGGTAAACAAAAGGGCTTTCGGGAGACAACCCATGTTGGACCATTTGGTCCTGTGCTCTGTTTTGAGCTTATATATATATATATATATATATATATATATATATATATATATATATATATATATATATATCCATCTTTTGTTTTGCATCCGTATTTAAATCGCAGGTGAAGGAATTTTTGAGGCGCAGCAACTTGGCCGCACTTGGATATCTCGTCGCACGACCGGTATGCTCAATTTTGAGCATGGGTACTACTTCCCCTAGCCCTTTATTTTTATTTACATGTTTTACTTTTTCGTATTGTCATATTCTAGTCTGGGGGTGGCGTTGCCTGTGATCACGACACAGCACAGTTTATTGCATACTAGTCTGCATTTATTTATTTCATGATCACTAATTATACACACTGAATCACCCACATGAGTGCGCACTTAACCATGCCCGCAGCTCAGGGCAAATATATTACTTTTGTGTAAACTCTAAAAAGTGGTGCTGACTTAGGATTTTGGGATATAGTAGTTCGAAACTCATGCAGTTCTCCTAATCGAGTACTCATGATTTGCATAGAAATATTATATGATTACTTTTTCTTCATGCTCGTAGACTTAAATTTATTCTGCAAAAGTAAATTTTGTTTGTGCTACTTAAAATTGTAGAATCTAGAGTAATCAAACGGTAGTGTAGAGATGAGTGTAGCGATCACTAGACTCATATTGCTCGATTCGGGGGGAAGGATTGTCTTTTTCGGGGACTGAGAACTTGCCCCAAGCTACTCTCGAAGCATTGGTTCCCGGTTAGTCGAGTGTGAGCGTGATATAGGCCATCATTTTGGCTAGATTGAGCCTTTTTGTACCTAGTCCTAGCAGCTGACCCTTGCAAGCCAAATTTGTGCCTACCCTCCTTTTGTTTCAGCTCCACCTATATTCACCAAAGCCTAAAAGCCAACCCTTCTGTCGCAACCAAAACCTTGAGCTTGATCGATTTCAAAAATTTGATATGTTGTGATATTTGGGATTCATGTGATGTGGAGATGGCTTCATGAATTGCTAATTTTTAGATTTGGGGATTGTTGAATGAAAAAGAAGAAAAATGAAAAAGAAAAAAGATGAATAAAAAAAGAAAAAAATTTAAAATTATTATAAGGAGAATTACAATTCCCATCTTGTGTGTTAGTTTTTGGTCGGGATAGGCCGTGTGCATACCCGGTTTTCAGGCCAAGTTTGGGGGTGTGTCACAAATGCATTTCATAGTGGCTATTTGGGTTTAGCTCTTGTTCGCTTGCTTTGGTTGCGTGTAGCCTCCTTGTTTATCATTGACTACCACACCTTAGCCTTAGCCCCATTCAAACCTACAAGTCCTGCTGATTCACATTTGAGTTTACTTAGCATCGTGGAGAGAGTGTGAAAGGGCAAGCTTATGGTTCCCGACATTGATGGATTTCTTTGGATATGATCACGAGCCCCGGTCTTAGGCAATGCTCACCTTAGTGACCTATCTACTTTCTCCGTACACATGACCGAACGATTCTCCAGAATTCTAATTTTAAGTAGACACAATATTTATTTACCTCTGTCAAATAATTTAAGCTCTGTAGTATAATTTAAGATTTTTTCTGTTCTATTTTTTATGCGCATGATGTATTTGACTTCTCGTCCTACTTTATTTTGAAGTTTCTAAGCCAGCTAGCTGTTTTTACAGTACACGGAGTAATGATTTGCGCGGGACGCGCAAATGGGTAAGTCTGGGGGTGTGATGAGTCCAAATATTACACTGATTTTTGGACTCATCTGGGCCAGTTTTATCATCTTAGCACTGCACTTGAGAGCTATAACTGCATATATTTGCTTACTTGCCTATTTCATGATTAAGTGCACTTTATGTCCGTTTTCTGTGTGCTTTAGATGTTTCAGTATTTCCGTTTGTTTTACTTGTTCTCTCGCCGTGTCTTGAGAATGTGGTGTGCACTTTTGGTGGCCTATCTGCCTCTTCTGCTAGTGCATGGGTCGTGTGCGTGCTCCGGAACCGCTCGGGAGACACCGACGATACAGGAAAACTGCGCATGATCACTGGACTCACTGCGCACGACCACTGGTCGTGCGCCACTGATTGTGCACATTACATTCTTCTTTTCCCCAGTTCTGTCTTAGCCAATCGCACGATCAGTGGATTCAGTGCGCACGACCACCGGTCATGCGCCACTGATCGTGCGTATATCTGCGGATGTTTCTGTCCAAGTTGTGGGTTTAATTGGAAATTGCGCACGATCGTCGACCGATAGTGCGCACGACCACTGGTCGTGCACCACTGATCGTGCGCTCTGTTTATTCTGCCTCCGTATTTAAAAGCCTGCTCCGTGATTTAGGGCAACGCTGGTTATTTATGCGATCAGAGAGTGCACGGGAAGTGCCGTTCTACTTCTCCAGCAGCTCCATCCACCTCCACCTTCATCGGGAGTCTATAGCCGTTGATTCCGAAGCTTTCCAAACCATCCGGCGAAGCTCCCGTCCATTGATGACCTCAACTCCAAGCTTTCCACCGGAGTTGGAGAAGAAGATGACCTAGAGAACGGACTCAAAGGCCTTCGAGGTGACAGCTTGTTGGTACTGGAAGCCTCCTCGGACTGAGCCCATAAGCGGATTGATTACTCGCTATTCCGGCCGCGATCTGCGGTGGACCTTCACCCTCTAGTGGTTTACTCCTCTTCCCCTTCCTCCATTGTATGAAATGATTTGATATTGTAATGAACTACATTTTCTACTATATATCTAAGTGGATGTTTGTAGTTTTCATTTGCTTTTGAGTTGTGTGTTGTGAATGTGCCTCGCCCACTCCACATCCACTCCATACCCTTATTTCATCTGATTGCACTCCGCACAAGAACACTTCCATCCATTAGCTTTCCGTCCACTCGCCCAACCGAAGTTCGGCATCGTGGCCAATACACTCACCTCACCTTGCGAAGCGGTGCCTTCGACCCGCATAGCCTTAATTAGTTTATTAGATCAAGAAACAACAATCTTACAAACCCCCTTTTTAATCTTTTCTAAGTATAACCCTCATAACGATATTTTCTGAACTGTCGCAGCTCTATGCTAATTGCATTCCTCAAGAGACCGACACTCGGGGATTTATTCCCAAATTTTATTACTTGTGCAATCGGTGTGCTTGCCAATTTCCACGCATCAACCATCAGTTCCAGTTTCTAGAGTAGGAGATTTTCTAGTGCTTTCTTGTCATCGTTATCTGAGCTGAAAACAACTTCCTCCTCGGAATCACTGGAAGATTCAGTGGTCTTGTGTGGAGTGTTCTTCTTTTTCTGAACCTGTTTTTTGTGTTTCTGAGGAGTAGGGACATCGTTTGTCAACACTCTGTCCCACCTGGATAGTATTCTTAAGTCCATTCACCGCATTTGATTTATTTTAGTACCAGACTTATGCCTTAGTGTTTCTAGAATACATGTAGACAGATAGAGGCTAAGTATTCTACCCAGATTGGGCTTCTTAATCCCTTCCTTTATTTTCTCAAACATAACTGCAGTACAGTCAGTTGTTACTTTGAATATAACCCTTGTCATGAGACTGAACATGTAGGCTGAGATCCTATCATGTCCTCCAGGTTTACACAAAATTACCATTCCCAGAATTTCTGAAAGGAATTTTCCTTGAGAGTTCGTCCTCTTTCGATTTATCACTGCACCAATCTTGGTGGATGGAGATAAGCCACACCTGGTTAGTGCACTTGCTGTCAGCGAACAATCGAGTTCATCTTCTTGAGTGACTTTGGGAAGATGAATGATTTTCCTTAGGCATTTGATTGTGACTTTGAGCTTTAGACCTTGAATCGTGGATTTGATTTTTGTTCCAGTTGAATCTAGTGAAGCATTTGAGTAGAACTCAAGAGCTTCTTTCTTCTATATTCTGGTTGGTTCGGACACCATATATTCTAATCTAACTAGTGTGATCAAATCAATTACCTCCTTGATGTCCGAATTTGCATCATCAAAAGCTTGACGAACCAGCTCATAACCCTCGTTGATGTTTTCTTCCATCTTCGGCGCCATTAGAGATGAGAGAGAGAGAGACAGAGAAGCAACAAAAGGAATATGAAGGTCTTGTCGACATAAATGGTTTGGTCTCGAGAATTCTGAGAGCGTAGTCGACAAGGTCTTGCTTCCAACTATTTATACATTTCTAAACAAAGAAGTCCAAAAGGCGGGCGGAAATAAGCTTAGTGTGTCCTCACTGTTTGGGTTGTGTCGACACAGACTACTAAAGTCGCGACAGAAAATTTAAAGTTATCACACTACTATGTGTCGACATGAATTGCGATGTGTAGACACAGACAACCTTAAGAGTCAGCACTAATTTCTGCGTGTCGACATAGACGACTGTCTGTGTCGACACCAATATCTAAGTGTCAGGAGAGCTATGTGTCGACAGCAAATTTTGAGTGTCAACAGGTTCTTCTTGATGTGTCGACAGGATTGTCCTTATATGTCGACAATAACTTCTAAGTGTCGATACAGACTTCTTTATGTGTCATCCCAGATTTACTTAGTCATATTTACCATTTTATTACAAGTTCAGCATGCCTAATTCAATTTTAAAGTAATTGAATTTAATTTCATCCATTGGTTTGGTGAACATGTCAGAAATTTGATAATTAGTGTTGGCAAATTCTAAACTTATGTCTTCTTTTTCAACATGATCTCTAATGAAATGAAACCTGATTTCTATTTGCTTAGTTCTGCTATGTGAAATAGGATTTTTAGCAATAGATATGACACTTGTAGAATCATAATATAATGGAGTTCTACTTACCTTGATGTCATAGTCTTCAAGTTGATGTTTCCATAACAGCTGAGCACAGCAACTGCTTGCAGCTACATATTCTGACTCAGCAGTGGATATAGCCACACTTGTCTGCTTTTTGCTGCTCCATAACACCAATATACCACCTAGGAACTGACATGTGCCAGTGGTGCTTTTCCTATTTTCTTTGCATCCTGCAAAGTGTTCATCTGAATAACTTATTAGTAGAAAATCTCTATTCTTAGGGTACCAAAGGCCAAGATTTGGTGTTCCCTTAAGATATCTCAAAATTCTTTTGACAGCAGTATAATGAGATTCTTTTGGACAAGCTTGATACTTAGCACAGATACATGTAGCATACATGATGTCTGGTCTTCTAGCAGTTAAGTAAGGAAGGGAGCCAATTATTCCTCTGTACAAAGACTGATCTACAGGTTTTCCTGCATCATCTTTGCATATAGGCATACTTGACCCCATTGGAGTTATCATGGTGGAGGATGACTCCATGCCATATTTCTTAATTAACTCCTTGGTGAACTTTGACTGGGATATGGACAAGCCATCATCAGTCTGTCTAACTTGGAATCTCAAGAAGAAATTCAGCTCACCCATGTTGCTCGTCTCAAACTTCCCTTTCATAAGTTTAGCAAACTTTCTGCAAAGGTTGTTTTCAGTTGATCCAAAGATAATGTCATCAACATATATCTGGACTAGGATGATCTTGCCTTTTGATTCCCTTAGGAATAAAGTTTTGTCTATTTTCCCCTTGAGAATTTGTTCTCAATAAGAAAGATAGATGTTTTTTCTTACCAAGCCCTAGGGGCTTGCTTCAATCCATATAGAGCTTTCTTAAGCCTATAAACATAGTTAGAATAAAGAGGATCTACAAAACCTAAGGGTTGTTCAACATAAACTTCCTCTTTTAAGTCAACATTCAAAAATGCTGACTTTACATCCATCTAGAATACCTTGAACCCTTGGTAAGCTGCATAGGCAAGGAACAGCCTTATTGCTTCCAACCTTACCACTGGGGCAAATGTCTGGTCAAAGTCTATTCCTTCTTCCTGCCTATAGGCTTTTGCTACCAGTCTTGCATTGTTCTTGACTATAATGCCATTTTCATCTAACTTGTTCCTATAGATCCAATTAGTCCCTATGATATTGTGATTCTTTAGTTTAGGAACCAACTTCCAGACTTTACATCTTCTGAATTGATTCAGCTCTTCCTACATGGCTTCAATCCAATTTGGGTCTTGTATGGCCTCTTCAAATTTCTTGGGTTCCATCTGGGACAGGAAACTTGAGCATAGAACTGTGTTCAAGCTCTTGCTTCTGGTCAGAACACATGTCTTGGATCACCAATAATTTGGTGTGCTGGATGATCCCTTAGATGTCTTATTACTGGCGGCAATCTATCCACAACTTGATTTACTCCAACCTCCCCACCAAGTTGTACTTCATTGTCTTCATCATCAGCTTGTGGGTCTTGTACTCCCCATGGACAACATCCATCATTTTCCTCATCCTATCTTGCAGGTTGGTCTTCACTAATGGTTAGCTTGTCCATCTTTTCCTTCAAACCTTTAGAGCTACAAGAAGTACCAGACAGCTCACAGTTGATTAACTTAGATTCATCAAAGACTACATGGACAGATTCTTCTACAACTTGAGTAGTCAAGTTGTAGATCCTGTATGCCTTACTATTTCTGATGTACCCAACAATTATCCCTTCTTGAGACTTGGCAGCAAACTTAGTTAAATAAGACTTGCCCTTGTTAAGTACATAACACTTGCTACCAAAGATCCTAAAATAGGATATATTTGGATTTCTGCCCTTCAGAATCTCATAGGGAGTCTTCTTGTGGTTTTTGTTGATGGAAGCTCTATTGAGAACATGACAAGCAGTGTTTACTGCCTCAGCCTAGAAATATTCTGGGAGAGATGTGTCACTTAGTAGTGTTCTACTAGCCTCAATAAGTGTTCTATTTTTTCTTTCAGCAATTCCATTTTGCTGGGGAGTTATAGGTGATGAGAATTCTTGATAAATTCCAAGTTCTTCACAGAACTTTGTCATGCATTCAGAATGAAAATTAGTCCCATGGTCACTTCTAATCTTAACCACAAAATTGTTGAATTCATTCTGTATTTGCTTAACAAATGTTTGGAAGACAGTTGGAGTTTCATATTTCTTACTCAAAAAGAATACCCAGGCAAATCTGGAAAAGTCATCAACAACCACAAAGGTATAGACTTTCCTACCTAGACTATGAACTGGCATAGGACCAAATAGATCCATATACAGGAGGTACAATCACCTCATTGAATCTTTGTTATCAAGACTATGGAAGGAGGTCTTGGTCTGTTTGCCTTTTTGACAAGCTGAACATACACACTCCTTGATGCACTTGTCCCGAGGACCATTTCTCACTAACTCTTTACTAAAGAGTTGACCTATAGTCTTGCAGTTAAGGTGAGCTAGCCTATTGTGCCATTTGACACAATTAGAAGCTTTCTCATCTACAACTAGGCAAACAAGAGAATCTTTAGTCACTCCCACAAAATTTAGATAATAGACATTTCTTTTTCTATAACCTGTCAAGATGACCTCCTGATCACTTGTCCTTCTAATCTGACACCCGTTATTAATAAAAGAAGTGTCATAACCAAGATCAGTTAGTTGACTTATGCTTATTAGGTTATGTTTTAAACCTTTCACATAGGCCACTTGAGTGATAGTGATTGAGTTATTAGAAATTTTACCAAAACCTTTGATTACTCCCTTTTCTGATCCACCAAAGATAACTTTGCGTCCATCCTATGTGGGAGTAAAGTCCTTTAGCAACCTTCTAGTTCCAGTCATGTGCTTGGAACATCCACTGTCCAAGTACCATATTGGGATATGGTCACTTGGACTCTCCTGCATCAAATAAGATTACCTAACCTTAGACCCCCAATAATTATTGGGCTCTAGGTTCAGGTTAGACTGAAATTTGACATGCTTGCCTGCAGACTTTCTGACAGGTAAGGTGGTATTTTTCTTGACACTAGTGTTGTGCCAACAATCAATGGCATAATGACCCACTTTGCCACAATACCAACACTCATATCTATTGTATCTTCTTTTAAGTACAATCCTAACAGCATTGCTGTTAGCATTCCTTAATTCTACAGGTACAGTGGTCCTTTTATTGAGTGCTGGGGCTGGTGCATCGAACACTGATGATTATTGAAGAACATGATGTGTCTGTTCATGGGCTGCCCTATTGGCATTTGCACTCTTGTCATTCTGATCACCATGCTTACAGTGACCATGTGTGATGTCATGGTCATACCTGTTAGTAGGTTGAAAGAATTAGTTCCTAAACACCTAGAGGGGGGGTGAATAGGTGTAATTCTTTTTTCTTCTAAGGCAGAATATCTATTCAGTTAATTACTCGGAAACAATTAATTCTACAGCTAACACAGCAAAGAATTCACAGAATCACACAATCACAGATTGCACACAGATTTTATAGTGGTTCCCCAAGGTCTGGGTACATCCACTTTCCTCCTTCGCCTATCTAGCAGTGTGCTAGATTCGGCCTAACTTCTTTCCTTCACCTCAGATCTCAGATCTTATAGTAGCTCAGAACCCAAACTAGGCTCCTACAACTCAGAGTGAGTCCACACTCCTACATCTCAGGCAATCTGCCCTACCTCAGCCTTCAACAAGGCCTATAACTCAGAGATAACAATCTCCTACAACTCAGGCTCACAGCCCTACCTCAGCCTTTAACAAGGCCTACCACTCAGAGATCTAAATCTCCTACAACTCAACCTTTATAAATCAGGCTTATAGCTCAGATCTTAAACAGATCCTACAGAAAATTGATTTAACAATGTATTTTACCACCATCCTGATAGAGAGAGGAAGGATGGATGGCTTCTTGATCAGTTCTTGGAAGAATCTGATGGCAGAGAACAACCACTCTTAGTTTTCTTCAAAGCTTCTTGAATCTGAACTCAGTAGGGTTGAACTCCTTTGAAGTTGATCTTCAATAGCTTCTTTCTTGAAATTTAGATCTCAATCTGAATCCTTCTTGGCAGACTGGTTCAGGATCTGCACTTGAGGAACTTGTTGATATAAGTCCCTTTCTTCACTTCATTAGATGGAGCTCTCTCTCTCCACCTTCTTATTTTTATTCTGTATCAATGTTTTTACTTCTACCAGTATTCATTCTCTTTTCTGTTGATGGAGAATGCCTTTATATAGTATTCCTCTATGGTAACCGGCTGATCCGGTTTCTAACAAACTTCTGACAGCTCTGACAGTTGCAGTAGACCATTTGGTAATGACAGCTGTCAAGTCATCCAGTAACTTCTTGAAACTCTGTCTCTGTCAGCAAAGTGTCAAGACTGAACTTCATCATGTGTCGACATAAGTAGACTAAGTGTCGACACAAGCCTTGGTGCTGTCGACACAACTTTCTTGGTGTTGACACAGCTTCTCTACCCAGCTTCTATAGATTGTGTCGACACTAGTTCTGTGGTGTCGACACAGTCACTTCTTTTCTTCATACAAATTTACTTTGTTTAAATTCTGCCATGTGTCGACACAAGTTCTATGTGTCGACACAGTTGATGTCGACAAGGTCTTCTGTGTGTCGATACTGTCTCTGTGTGTCGACACAATTGATGTCGACTAAGCTTCTGTGTGTCGACACTGCCTCTGTGTGTCGACACAGTTGATGTCGACTAAACTTTCTCTGTGTGTCGACACTGCCTCTATGTGTCGACACAGTTGATGTCGACTATGCTTCTCTATGTGTCGACACTAACTATGTATGTCGACACAGTTTCTTCTGGTGTCGACACAGCCTTTCCAAGTGTCGACACAATTAACTCCAAGTGTCGACACAGCTTTTCTCCAGTGTCGACACAAGCCTTCATAAGTGTCGACACAGCTTCTTCTGGTGTCGACATATGGACTTAGAAACTTTTTCCTGCATTCTTGCATTTTCTTAACCTGCACATATAAACTCAAAACAACATCAAATACATCTTGATGTATATCATTGAGTAAGGTGAGGCTTCTTAAAATCAGGTACATATTTTCCAATGTACCCAACAATCTCCCCCTATTTGGAGAAGTCAAACCCTTAGTCAATGATATACACCATTCATAACAATCACATATGGTGATGTACAAAAACATTATATGACAGGGTAACTTTTAAACAAAACATATATAAGATATCATCACAGAATAATAATGCTAACACAATGAGCATCAATCATTGTTTTGTTTCAACTTTCAAAAGTTTTTTTAGCAATAGTTTACATAGATTTTTAACACTAAAATTTACAAAGTTATAAAATCTAGTAAATCTATCCTAAGGCTGCTCAGGCTCCTTGATGACTATTCCTTTGCCTGATTGGATCTTGGCTTGTATAAGAGCATCTGTATCTTCAGCTGGCTTCTTGCCATTCAGATCCTTCTTCTTTTGTTCTTCTGCCCTTATTCTCTGTCTTTCAAAATAATGAAAAGGGTTAGGGAAATATTTGCTAGGCTGCTGAGCATTAGGAGGTAGCTTCCGAGCCTTTGCCTTTCTTCTATATTGCAGAATAGGTTCTTGTAGCTTCATTCTTTTACCATTCTTATTCTGTGTACCATTTGTTGGAACATGGTTTCATACTCCTTAGGTTTGAGAATATCAACTCCCTGCTTGTATTTGATGAGATTGGTTGTGTGATAGAGTGTGCAGGCTGATAGGTGAAAGGAAAGGAGAAGAGCTTCAAAAGGTTACTACCGCCCGGCGACAACCTTATCGCAGCGCGGTAACCATCTCGATCGACGCATATCGGTTCGATGGTCGACAGCCCATTTATCAGCTAAGGAAGGATCGTCGACAATCAAAAGCTACCGCCCGGCGACAGGACGCTACCGCCGGCGGTATCCGGTCGACGTGCATCGAGGGGACGATCGTCGACGATGGTACCTACCGCTCAGGCGATAGTCTTATCGCAGGCGGTAGAATTATTTGGCGAAATGGCGCTATCGCTCTGACTGGGCGCGGTAACCTTTACCGCCCGGCGATAGCTCTCTTGAAACGACAGTTTCCTTAATGAGCAGCTATAGTTGCCGTTTCGGGAGACGTGTGGAGACAGCTGGCAGGCGTTACGCGGTAACCATTACCGCCCGGCGATAGCTCTCTTGAAACGGCAGTTTCCTTAATGAGCAGTTATAGTTGCCGTTTCGGGAGACGTGTGGAGACAGCTGGCAGGCGTTACGCGCGACCTACCGCCCGGCGATAGAGTTATCGCAGGCGGTAGTCTATTTTCTCCAAGACGTATAAAAAGCAGCGCCGTTTCCTCAAGACCTAAGCCTCTAGAGATTATTGACGAAGTGCTCCAGGAATACTAAGTTCGGCCGTCTTCCTACGTCCGTTCTACTCGTCTTCGTCAAAGAAAAAGCAAGGCTTCTTCCTCCCGTTCGAGATCGAAGAACTCCGGCGATCAAGGCTTCGCATCGTCTACGTCTAGCGACCGGGTGCTTTCCATCGAAGATCACAAGCACCGGCCGTAGATCTATCCGGAGAACTTCTCAAGAGGGAGAACCTAAACTTTAACGAATATATTTTGTAATCTCTTTTTGTATCTTTTGCTTCTTCTATTGTTGTGAATGGTAAGGGAAATCGACCGGGGAAGGTCGTCGGGATCCGGGTTGGATTCCGTGGAAAATCGTCCCGGGATTTGGGGCGTCTAGATCGGGGATCTAGCGGTGCTCTAAGACCCTTCCGGTTGTGGAGGTGAAGAGCGGCTCTAAGACCTTTCGGGGAGAAAGTGAAGAGCGGCTCTAAGACCCTTCCGGGTGTGGAGGTGAAGAGCGGCTCTAAGACCTTTCGGGGAGAAAGTGAAGAGCCAACCGGTCCGGGTTTTGGGTCGGTATAGAAAACCCAAGAGTTTTATTCACCGCCTCTGATCTCCGGCGTCATGGAGATCCATGTTGTATGTATTGTGTGTAAACATGTTTTAAATCAATCCTAATTACAAGTGTAACATTGTGTGTGACTAAATGATTCATATGAGATATTGTCTTCATATCATTGCCTCTTATGTTTACTTGTGAATGATAAGTCTAGTTTCACGTGTGTGCGCACAAGCTAATTTGTACAGGAAAAGAGTGAATAACGTACCGCAGAACATTGGTTACCCAACGCTCTGCAGTAGTTTCCTATGCTCTGGTTCTGTGGACAAATTAACGCTTAAATTTCAAGAAACGCGTCGAACCTTATTCACCCCCCCCCCCTCTAAGGTTGGCTACAAGATCCAACAAGTGGTATCAGAGCCAGGTTATTCCAAAACGGTTTCACCACCGGGAATAATGGCCAACCTCCATCATGGACTGATGAGTGGGGATGAAAAATTGTACACCGAAAATGTGTTTGCACCACCTCTCTTTATAGGAGTGAACTATAACGAATGGAGAACTCTAATGAGAAAATTCCTTATGCTAACGGATGTAGAAGTTTGGAACATTACTTGTACCAAGCCCCCTTATAGCCTAAATAAGCACGAGTGTTATTTAAATGCCAAGGCTATGAACAGTTTGTTTTGTGGGCTTAGTCAAGAAATTTTTAAACGTATTCACATGTGTTCCACTGCATATGAGATATGGGAATATCTTGAGTCTACTTATAGTTCTCATCCTGCAGATAATGACTTCGAGCAGTTTCTTATAGATCCAAGTGACGAGTCAAATTGAGATGCACTCTTGGAGGAAGTCAAGACAGACACGTCAAGCAAGAGGGGAGATGAACATCTGTCACTGGACGAGAAGAGCCAAGGGGAAGATGATAAACGAACCTTGTGTTCAAATCTTGCCTCGTCCAAGAGCGCTGTAAGAAACTCAAACTCTCTCCGTGTATACAAGTCTGTTTATACACTGAATATGCTGAATATGAATAGGCGTAGACTTAAGAAACTGAAAAATATTAATTCAAAACTACGCTTGGAAAATAACCTTTTAAAAGCAAATGTTAGTGTAGAATCTTCCACTGTCGTGTCTAGTTCTCCTGTATACTCTTTAGAGGACAACTCTACACTTTGTATAAATTGTGAGAAGTTAAAAGAGAAACATGAGGAGGAAGAGAAAGAGTGCATTTCTCTAAGAGAACAAAATGAGAAACTGTTTCTAGAAAACTTAGCGTCAAAGGGGGAGTGTGCTAAGTGTGTGGACTATAGAGTTGAAATCACTGAGATGAGTGAGGTCTTCGAAGAATATAGAAATAAGTATGAAGCCCACATTAACTCAATAGTCGCAATACTCAAGAATAGCACAACTGCCTACACCAAAGCGAGAACAAATCTCAAACAGAGAAATGAAGATTTGGAAACGAAAATCAACGTGCTTAAGGAAATTTTAAAGAAAAATTCTCAACACATAAACGTGCAATATCAAGAAAATTCCAAACGCACGTTGAACACAAGCTCACTCACGTCAGTTAGGAAAATCAAAGGGAGCAGTAAACTTCAAGCCAACGCGAGTGAAAACCTCAAATATGAAAATCATATCCACTGGCGAAAACCAACTACTCCATTTACAAAACCAATTGAACGCAGATATCCTTCAAAAAGTCTTTATGCTATGAGTCAGTATGGTAACAAGAAGTATTTCATGTCAGAAAGTAATCTCAACATGATTAATTCACAAAGACAATTGTGCCCAACCACAATCTCTCACGTAAGGACTCCTAGGCATCCAAAAGAGAATCTGCAACATAAGAAAAACATCAAACCAAGGTATGAATGGAGACCAGTCACGCAACGTAGCACACCCAGTCCGACGGACCGGGCGAACCCTCCTTCACCGGGTTCAACTGTATCACAACATCGTTGGGTTCCCAAAAGGAAAGTCATTTTCGGCTCCTTCTGGATACCCAAACCTCTCAACTCCTAAGTATGTCCCGTTAGTGAAGTAGAATGATACACTTGATCACGTCATGACTATCTCCTACTTCACATCGTACGTCTGATTTAGTTGTGCGGGACTCAAAGAGCTTAGGAGCAAATTAATACTGATCAAAATCCACTTTTCATGCATAATCAAGTGATAACAAAATAGAGATTAAATTGCCCACATAAAATGAAACCAAAAACATTCAAGAAAAATGTTCGGGCCGGTACCTATATTATTACATCAATTTTTAATTGTTCATAAATCTAAAAACTCGAAAGGGTACAAAGAAAAAATGGGATCACGCCTGTTCATCAGAGGATGTTGAAGAAATGCTGAGCTTCCTCATGATCTTCTTAAGCATCTTCTTCATGCCTTTGATCTCCTTTCCCTGCTCCTCCATGAGGCTATGAATTCCACGACTTGCCTCGCGAAGAGATCCCGACCGGGGTACCGATGGCTCCGGAGGTGGCACCTGTGGTCGCACCCGTGAAGCAGCCGGTATCTCTCCTACATGATAGACCTGCGGAAAGATGTCAATGGGATAGGAGGTCCAGTCGATGGTCGGGTACTTGATCTTCAGGATGGTCTGGATGACTACTCCCAAAGGGAGTGTATTTACCCGCTGACGATCGGGGGACTTGAGGCGAAAAGTATACCTCATGATAGACAGGATGAGATCTGAAACGCTGAATGGCTTCTGCGCTATAATGTGATAGGTCACCATGGATAGCTGAGCCGTGATCTTTCGAGTATCTCCTGCCTTGAACATCAGCGAATGGCGGAGGATATCCTGAATTATCCGAGCAACTGGTGTGAGTGTGTCCACCGAAGTGAAAAAGTCAGGACGCCCCTCCGCTCCATGGAGAACCTCGTTCATCACTCTCCAATCCCGTGCTGTCCTGAAGGATTCTACAACATCCAAGTATGGAAGGTTGGATGGCCACACGTACTTCGTCTCCAGGTCGGCATGGGTGATAGTAACTATCTCATCCCCGATGCAAGACTGAACTCCTCCTCCCAGACGCATCAGAGATGGATCCCTCAAGTTGTTGTAGAACTCTCGAACGAGAGCGGAGGAAAAGGAACACCCATCTGATATCACCGCCAACACGCCCGATTCTTCGAGATACTCATAGATATGAGTATACCGATCATCAATTTCTATAAGCATAGGAATGCTCACAGTGGCGTTGTCTATAGCGGGGTGCGTAGTCTCTCCACGGTTTCGTTTTGAAATACTTCGACGTCCAGAGTGTGCGCTCGAGGAGGCCATTTCCTGCATGAAACAACATTCAAAAACTCAAATCAGGAACTGGGATCCAAAACTGAAAATTCACAAAAATTGAGTGAAATCTGGGAGCTATCGCAGGCGATAATTAGCTATCACCGGCGGTAGCTCGACGGACTGCACTTCACCTCTTTCCGCCGTTTTGAGCTAAAAATCGATTTCTTTTGTAAAAACCACTCCAATCTCCATGTTTTTCATAGATCTATATATGAACTTCGTAGATCTTGAAAGAGGAGATGAGATCCGACAATAATTTACTCCTCCGCATTTCGGATCCTTTACAAACAATGGCAATATTTTTCACCTCTTAAAGCGTAGATCCGAAATAGACTAAAACAATGGCAATATGTTTCAAAAAGGGGGATATGTGAGAGGAGATCCGTGAAGAAGTGGATATAAAAATGCCATGAGAGAACACATCTACTCCACAAAGACATCTCATATGGATCCTAAAAACAAGAAATCAAGCAAAAATGAGAAAGGATAGAGCATTACCTGGAATCAAAGGAGATCTGTAGGGCTGGAGAAGCTTCTTTCCAAAAGGGGATGCAAGGTGAGAATGAGTGTGGGCGGATCTGAAATAACCTACAGCATATTTATTCCGGAGTTACCGCGGCGCGGTAGTACTACCGACAGGCGATAGTACTCTGACTCGCATATAAGTACACACGAAAATCATGCTTATCCAACCTGTTTTGACAAGGCTAGGGAATATCTTAAGGTGTCCATATAGTAGACAAATGGTGGTCGTTTTAGGGCCAAAGTGCGTTTTTTTTTATCTCATGGGGGCTCATATGACCGAGTCGTGGTATATTTTCAAGTATATACAATGTTTGCTAATCTTTTTGTCAATTTGTACGGCACATTGGTATCCTGTCATGATGAGCGAAGTTAAATTTTTGTCTAGCTATTGAGTGCGAAAATTAATGTGGGTGTACGTTGTCTATGCCTCTAAGTATGTGTGAGGATTTATTTACGATAATGATTACACCTCTCACACGCCACTTGATCATGCACTCAACCTGAGATAATAAGCTGACATGCTATAAATCGTGACACTAGCTTTAACATATCTGATATATCTTGAACAATCAATGTCATGAAATCAAATTGCGCGTGTCTATGCTAATTAAATTTTTGGGCCAAAACTAGAAAGGCATATGTCCAATGTAAACAAGTTAAAGTGGATCTACCTATGTGGGTAGATTTTGATTGACTTGGGGTCTTGTTCTGCTTTGATTATGTATAAAGTTGATGGCCTAACTCCAAAATAAAATGATGGCCATCAAATCCCGCTTACAAACCCCCCAAGCACTACTCATCCCTCCTGATAAGTCTTCATAAGCGTTGTGAGGGTGAGCACCTTGGATTACAAAGTCGTTTCGATCTTGTGCATGGACTACACTTTATGATTTGTGCCCTTGATTTAATTTCTTTATGCCGCACTATGTCATGTGACGTGATTTTTCACTATATCTCTTTGGTGTTAGCATCGTTAGTTTGCTTGATATAAAACATGTCTGCCTGATATCTCTATTGAATGTTTTGTCTCTTGGTGCTACACGTGCACATGTCATTATCTTATTTAAATCTTCCGCGCATAAGAATTGGACCTCAACTACATTCGATGCTTTTCGCACAATACGTACTGGCACATTTTTTTCTCTCATGACGATATTTGTGTTTGCCTATTTTTCTCTCTATTTATCTAAACCCTGCAAACATTCATGTCATACTTGATGTGTGCTATGTCTCGTGCATATAGTCCATTTTCTTCACTCTGATTAGCGTTTGCTCCTGATTTTGACCCTGTTTTACAATTCTCTGATTTCAAGTGCTTTGTAGGTCTATATTACGTTATCTCTCGCCTACAATTTTCATCCTCATTGGTCGGTTGGCCTCGCCCATTTTTTTGATATTATCAAAGGGGGAGAAGGTATTGGAGGTAGTGTTCATGATAGGGGGCGCGTATTGAGGTGTGTGTGTGCTCATAGATAGGGGGAGCGTCCCACCGATAGGGGGAGTATGTAGTAGGATAGAACAGGATTGAACGGGATCGATATAGGTGTGTATTGCTTATTTGTTCAATATCATTTTACTCTGATACTCTACTTTATACTGTTCTACGTTCATTTTACTCTGATACTCTACTTTATACTGTTCTACGTTGCTACATACATCTATTCTGGCACTCTATCTACTTGATTTTGGTTTATCATGAACGGGATTGATATTATCAAAAGGGGGAGTTTGTTGGAACATGGTTTCACACTCCTTAGGTTTGAGAATATCAACTCCCTGCTTGTATTTGATGAGATTGGTTGTGTGATAGAGTGTGCAGGCTGATAGGTGAAAGGAAAGGAGAAGAGCTTCAAAAGGTTACTACCGCCCGGCGACAACCTTATCGCAGCGCGATAACCATCTCGATCGACGCATATCGGTTCGATGGTCGACAACCCATTTATCAGCTAAGGAAGGATCGTCGACAATCAAAAGCTACCGCCCGGCGACAGGACGCTACCGCCGTCGGTATCCGGTCGACGTGCATCGAGGGGACGATCGTCGACGATGGTACCTACCGCTCAGGCGATAGTCTTATCGCAGGCGGTAGAATTATTTGGCGAAATGGCGCTATCGCTCTGACTGGGCGCGGTAACCTTTACCGCCCGGCGATAGCTCTCTTGAAACGGCAGTTTCCTTAATGAGCAGCTATAGTTGCCGTTTCGGGAGACGTGTGGAGACAGCTGGCAGGCGTTACGCGGTAACCATTACCGCCCGGCGATAGCTCTCTTGAAACGACAGTTTCCTTAATGAGCAGTTATAGTTGCCGTTTCGGGAGACGTGTGGAGACAGCTGGCAGGCGTTACACGCGACCTACCGCCCGGCGATAGAGTTATCGCATGCGGTAGTCTATTTTCTCCAAGACGTATAAAAAGCAGCGCCGTTTCCTCAAGACCTAAGCCTCTAGAGATTATTGACGAAGTGCTCCAGGAATACTAAGTTCGGCCGTCTTCCTACGTCCGTTCTACTCGTCTTCGTCAAAGAAAAAGCAAGGCTTCTTCCTCCCGTTCGAGATCGAAGAACTCCGGCGATCAAGGCTTCGCATCGTCTACGTCTAGCGACCGGGTGCTTTCCATCGAAGATCACAAGCACCGGCCGTAGATCTATCCGGAGAACTTCTCAAGAGGGAGAACCTAAACTTTAACGAATATATTTTGTAATCTCTTTTTGTATCTTTTGCTTCTTCTATTGTTGTGAATGGTAAGGGAAATCGACCGGGGAAGGTCGTCGGGATCCGGGTTGGATTCCGTGGAAAATCGTCCCGGGATTTGGGGCGTCTAGATCGGGGATCTAGCGGTGCTCTAAGACCCTTCCGGTTGTGGAGGTGAAGAGCGGCTCTAAGACCTTTCGGGGAGAAAGTGAAGAGCGGCTCTAAGACCCTTCTGGGTGTGGAGGTGAAGAGCGGCTCTAAGACCTTTCGGAGAGAAAGTGAAGAGCCAACCGGTCCGGGTTTTGGGTCGGTATAGAAAACCCAAGAGTTTTATTCACCGCCTCTGATCTCCGGCGTCATGGAGATCCATGTTGTATGTATTGTGTGTAAACATGTTTTAAATCAATCCTAATTACAAGTGTAACATTGTGTGTGACTAAATGATTCATATGAGATATTGTCTTCATATCATTGCCTCTTATGTTTACTTGTGAATGATAAGTCTAGTTTCACGTGTGTGCGCACAAGCTAATTTGTACAGGAAAAGAGTGAATAACGTACCGCAGAACATTGGTTACCCAACGCTCTGCAGTAGTTTCCTATGCTCTGGTTCTGTGGACAAATTAACGCTTAAATTTCAAGAAACGCGTCGAACCTTATTCACCCCCCCCTCTAAGGTTGGCTACAAGATCCAACAAGTGGTATCAGAGCCAGGTTATTCCAAAACGGTTTCACCACCGGGAATAATGGCCAACCTCCATCATGGACTGATGAGTGGGGATGAAAAATTGTACACCGAAAATTTGTTTGCACCACCTCTCTTTATAGGAGTGAACTATAACGAATGGAGAACTCTAATGAGAAAATTCCTTATGCTAACGGATGTAGAAGTTTGGAACATTACTTGTACCAAGCCCCCTTATAGCCTAAATAAGCACGAGTGTTATTTAAATGCCAAGGCTATGAACAGTTTGTTTTGTGGGCTTAGTCAAGAAATTTTTAAACGTATTCACATGTGTTCCACTGCATATGAGATATGGGAATATCTTGAGTCTACTTATAGTTCTCATCCTGCAGATAATGACTTCGAGCAGTTTCTTATAGATCCAAGTGACGAGTCAAATGGAGATGCACTCTTGGAGGAAGTCAAGACAGACACGTCAAGCAAGAGGGGAGATGAACATCTGTCACTGGACGAGAAGAGCCAATGGGAAGATGATAAAGGAACCTTGTGTTCAAATCTTGCCTCGTCCAAGAGCGCTGTAAGAAACTCAAACTCTCTCCGTGTATACAAGTCTGTTTATACACTGAATATGCTGAATATGAATAGGCGTAGACTTAAGAAACTGAAAAATATTAATTCAAAACTACGCTTGGAAAATAACCTTTTAAAAGCAAATGTTAGTGTAGAATCTTCCACTGTCGTGTCTAGTTCTCCTGTATACTCTTTAGAGGACAACTCTACACTTTGTATAAATTGTGAGAAGTTAAAAGAGAAACGTGAGGAGGAAGAGAAAGAGTGCATTTCTCTAAGAGAACAAAATGAGAAACTGTTTCTAGAAAACTTAGCGTCAAAGGGGGAGTGTGCTAAGTGTGTGGACTATAGAGTTGAAATCACTGAGATGAGTGAGGTCTTCGAAGAATATAGAAATAAGTATGAAGCCCACATTAACTCAATAGTCGCAATACTCAAGAATAGCACAACTGCCTACACCAAAGCGAGAACAAATCTCAAACAGAGAAATGAAGATTTGGAAACGAAAATCAACGTGCTTAAGGAAATTTTAAAGAAAAATTCTCAACACATAAACGTGCAATATCAAGAAAATTCCAAACGCACGTTGAACACAAGCTCACTCACGTCAGTTAGGAAAATCAAAGGGAGCAGTAAACTTCAAGCCAACGCGAGTGAAAACCTCAAATATGAAAATCATATCCACTGGCGAAAACCAACTACTCCATTTACAAAACCAATTGAACGCAGATATCCTTCAAAAAGTCTTTATGCTATGAGTCAGTATGGTAACAAGAAGTATTTCATGTCAGAAAGTAATCTCAACATGATTAATTCACAAAGACAATTGTGCCCAACCACAATCTCTCACGTAAGGACTCCTAGACATCCAAAAGAGAATCTGCAACATAAGAAAAACATCAAACCAAGGTATGAATGGAGACCAGTCACGCGACGTAGCACGCCCAGTCCGACGGACCGGGCGAACCCTCCTTCACCGGGTTCAACTGTATCACAACATCGTTGGGTTCCCAAAAGGAAAGTCATTTTCGGCTCCTTCTGGATACCCAAACCTCTCAACTCCTAAGTATGTCCCGTTAGTGAAGTAGAATGATACACTTGATCACGTCATGACTATCTCCTACTTCACATCGTACGTCTGATTTAGTTGTGCGGGACTCAAAGAGCTTAGGAGCAAATTAATACTGATCAAAATCCACTTTTCATGCATAATCAAGTGATAACAAAATAGAGATTAAATTGCCCACATAAAATGAAACCAAAAACATTCAAGAAAAATGTTCGGGCCGGTACCTGTATTATTACATCAATTTTTAATTGTTCATAAATCTAAAAACTCGAAAGGGTACAAAGAAAAAATGGGATCACGCCTGTTCATCAGAGGATGTTGAAGAAATGCTGAGCTTCCTCATGATCTTCTTAAGCATCTTCTTCATGCCTTTGATCTCCTTTCCCTGCTCCTCCATGAGGCTATGAATTCCACGACTTGCCTCGCGAAGAGATCCCGACTGGGGTACCGATGGCTCCGGAGGTGGCACCTGTGGTCGCACCCGTGAAGCAGCCGGTATCTCTCCTACATGATAGACCTGCGGAAAGATGTCAATGGGATAGGAGGTCCAGTCGATGGTCGGGTACTTGATCTTCAGGATGGTCTGGATGACTCCTCCCAAAGGGAGTGTATTTACCCGCTGACGATCGGGGGACTTGAGGCGAAAAGTATACCTCATGATAGACAGGATGAGATCTGAAACGCTGAATGGCTTCTGCGCTATAATGTGATAGGTCACCATGGATAGCTGAGCCGTGATCTTTCGAGTATCTCCTGCCTTGAACATCAGCGAATGGCGGAGGATATCCTGAATTATCCGAGCAACTGGTGTGAGTGTGTCCACCGAAGTGAAAAAGTCAGGACGCCCCTCCGCTCCATGGAGAACCTCGTTCATCACTCTCCAATCCCGTGCTGTCCTGAAGGATTCTACAACATCCAAGTATGGAAGGTTGGATGGCCACACGTACTTCGTCTCCAGGTCGGCATGGGTGATAGTAACTATCTCATCCCCGATGCAAGACTGAACTCCTCCTCCCAGACGCATCAGAGATGGATCCCTCAAGTTGTTGTAGAACTCTCGAATGAGAGCGGAGGAAAAGGAACACCCATCTGATATCACCGCCAACACGCCCGATTCTTCGAGATACTCATAGATATGAGTATACCGATCATCAATTTCTATAAGCATAGGAATGCTCACAGTGGCGTTGTCTATAGCGGGGTGCGTAGTCTCTCCACGGTTTCGTTTTGAAATACTTCGACGTCCAGAGTGTGCGCTCGAGGAGGCCATTTCCTGCATGAAACAACATTCAAAAACTCAAATCAGGAACTGGGATCCAAAACTGAAAATTCACAAAAATTGAGTGAAATCTGGGAGCTATCGCAGGCGATAATTAGCTATCACCGGCGGTAGCTCGACGGACTGCACTTCACCTCTTTCCGCCGTTTTGAGCTAAAAATCGATTTCTTTTGTAAAAACCACTCCAATCTCCATGTTTTTCATAGATCTATATATGAACTTCGTAGATCTTGAAAGAGGAGATGAGATCCGACAATAAACATCTAAAATGAAACATGTGAAAGTATCTCTTTTTACTCCTCCGCATTTCGGATCCTTTACAAACAATGGCAATATTTTTCACCTCTTAAAGCGTAGATCCGAAATAGACTAAAACAATGGCAATATGTTTCAAAAAGGGGGATATGTGAGAGGAGATCCGTGAAGAAGTGGATATAAAAATGCCATGAGAGAACACATCTACTCCACAAAGACATCTCATATGGATCCTAAAAACAAGAAATCAAGCAAAAATGAGAAAGGATAGAGCATTACCTGGAATCAAAGGAGATCTGTAGGGCTGGAGAAGCTTCTTTCCAAAAGGGGATGCAAGGTGAGAATGAGTGTGGGCGGATCTGAAATAACCTACAGCATATTTATTCCGGAGTTACCGCGGCGCGGTAGTACTACCGACAGGCGATAGTACTCTGACTCGCATATAAGTACACACGAAAATCATGCTTATCCAACCTGTTTTGACAAGGCTAGGGAATATCTTAAGGTGTCCATATAGTAGACAAATGGTGGTCGTTTTAGGGCCAAAGTGCGTTTTTTTTTTATCTCATGGGGGCTCATATGACCGAGTCGTGGTATATTTTCAAGTATATACAATGTTTGCTAATCTTTTTGTCAATTTGTACGGCACATTGGTATCCTGTCATGATGAGCGAAGTTAAATTTTTGTCTAGCTATTGAGTGCGAAAATTAATGTGGGTGTACGTTGTCTATGCCTCTAAGTATGTGTGAGGATTTATTTACGATAATGATTACACCTCTCACACGCCACTTGATCATGCACTCAACCTGAGATAATAAGCTGACATGCTATAAATCGTGACACTAGCTTTAACATATCTGATATATCTTGAACAATCAATGTCATGAAATCAAATTGCGCGTGTCTATGCTAATTAAATTTTTGGGCCAAAACTAGAAAGGCATATGTCCAATGTAAACAAGTTAAAGTGGATCTACCTATGTGGGTAGATTTTGATTGACTTGGGGTCTTGTTCTGCTTTGATTATGTATAAAGTTGATGGCCTAACTCCAAAATAAAATGATGGCCATCAAATCCCGCTTACAAACCCCCCAAGCACTACTCATCCCTCCTGATAAGTCTTCATAAGCGTTGTGAGGGTGAGCACCTTGGATTACAAAGTCGTTTCGATCTTGTGCATGGACTACACTTTATGATTTGTGCCCTTGATTTAATTTCTTTATGCCGCACTATGTCATGTGACGTGATTTTTCACTATATCTCTTTGGTGTTAGCATCGTTAGTTTGCTTGATATAAAACATGTCTGCCTGATATCTCTATTGAATGTTTTGTCTCTTGGTGCTACACGTGCACATGTCATTATCTTATTTAAATCTTCCGCGCATAAGAATTGGACCTCAACTACATTCGATGCTTTTCGCACAATACGTACTGGCACATTTTTTTCTCTCATGACGATATTTGTGTTTGCCTATTTTTCTCTCTATTTATCTAAACCCTGCAAACATTCATGTCATACTTGATGTGTGCTATGTCTCGTGCATATAGTCCATTTTCTTCACTCTGATTAGCGTTTGCTCCTGATTTTGACCCTGTTTTACAATTCTCTGATTTCAAGTGCTTTGTAGGTCTATATTACGTTATCTCTCGCCTACAATTTTCATCCTCATTGGTCGGTTGGCCTCGCCCATTTTTTTGATATTATCAAAGGGGGAGAAGGTATTGGAGGTAGTGTTCATGATAGGGGGCGCGTATTGAGGTGTGTGTGTGCTCATAGATAGGGGGAGCGTCCCACCGATAGGGGGAGTATGTAGTAGGATAGAACAGGATTGAACGGGATCGATATAGGTGTGTATTGCTTATTTGTTCAATATCATTTTACTCTGATACTCTACTTTATACTGTTCTACGTTCATTTTACTCTGATACTCTACTTTATACTGTTCTACGTTGCTACATACATCTATTCTGGCACTCTATCTACTTGATTTTGGTTTATCATGAACGGGATTGATATTATCAAAAGGGGGAGTTTGTTGGAACATGGTTTCACACTCCTTAGGTTTGAGAATATCAACTCCCTGCTTGTATTTGATGAGATTGGTTGTGTGATAGAGTGTGCAGGCTGATAGGTGAAAGGAAAGGAGAAGAGCTTCAAAAGGTTACTACCGCCCGGCGACAACCTTATCGCAGCGCGGTAACCATCTCGATCGACGCATATCGGTTCGATGGTCGACAACCCATTTATCAGCTAAGGAAGGATCGTCGACAATCAAAAGCTACCGCCCGGCGACAGGACGCTACCGCCGTCGGTATCCGGTCGACGTGCATCGAGGGGACGATCGTCGACGATGGTACCTACCGCTCAGGCGATAGTCTTATCGCAGGCGGTAGAATTATTTGGCGAAATGGCGCTATCGCTCTGACTGGGCGCGGTAACCTTTACCGCCCGGCGATAGCTCTCTTGAAACGGCAGTTTCCTTAATGAGCAGCTATAGTTGCCGTTTCGGGAGACGTGTGGAGACAGCTGGCAGGCGTTACGCGGTAACCATTACCGCCCGGCGATAGCTCTCTTGAAACGGCAGTTTCCTTAATGAGCAGTTATAGTTGCCGTTTCGGGAGACGTGTGGAGACAGCTGGCAGGCGTTACGCGCGACCTACCGCCCGGCGATAGAGTTATCGCAGGCGGTAGTCTATTTTCTCCAAGACGTATAAAAAGCAGTGCCGTTTCCTCAAGACCTAAGCCTCCAGAGATTATTGACGAAGTGCTCCAGGAATACTAAGTTCGGCCGTCTTCCTACGTCCGTTCTACTCATCTTTGTCAAAGAAAAAGCAAGGCTTCTTCCTCCCGTTCGAGATCGAAGAACTCCGGCGATCAAGGCTTCGCATCGTCTACGTCTAGCGACCGGGTGCTTTCCATCGAAGATCACAAGCACCGGCCGTAGATCTATCCGGAGAACTTCTCAAGAGGGAGAACCTAAACTTTAACGAATATATTTTGTAATCTCTTTTTGTTTCTTTTGCTTCTTCTATTGTTGTGAATGGTAAGGGAAATCGACCGGGGAAGGTCGTCGGGATCCGGGTTGGATTCCGTGGAAAATCGTCCCGGGATTTGGGGCGTCTAGATCGGGGATCTAGCGGTGCTCTAAGACCCTTCCGGTTGTGGAGGTGAAGAGCGGCTCTAAGACCTTTCGGGGAGAAAGTGAAGAGCGGCTCTAAGACCCTTCCGGGTGTGGAGGTGAAGAGCGGCTCTAAGACCTTTCGGGGAGAAAGTGAAGAGCCAACCGGTCCGGGTTTTGGGTCGGTATAGAAAACCCAAGAGTTTTATTCACCGCCTCTGATCTCCGGCGTCATGGAGATCCATGTTGTATGTATTGTGTGTAAACATGTTTTAAATCAATCCTAATTACAAGTGTAACATTGTGTGTGACTAAATGATTCATATGAGATATTGTCTTCATATCATTGCCTCTTATGTTTACTTGTGAATGATAAGTCTAGTTTCACGTGTGTGCGCACAAGCTAATTTGTACAGGAAAAGAGTGAATAATGTACCGCAGAACATTGGTTACCCAACGCTCTGTAGTAGTTTCCTATGCTCTGGTCCTGTGGACAAATTAACGCTTAAATTTCAAGAAACGCGTCGAACCTTATTCACCCCCCCCCCCCCCTCTAAGGTTGGCTACAAGATCCAACATCATTTGCCCCTATCATAGGTCTGGTCCTTTACAGCTTTCCAGGCAGTCAGGATAATATTCCTAGAAGTAGGACTCCACTGCTCAAAATCAGGCTTTAACTCAGCCTGTTCTCTGAATCTCTTATTTGACAGTTGAGCTTCTTGCTCTTTATTCACAGCTGCTTCTGACATTTCAACTTTCTCAATGATAACATTTTTATTACCCTCTGGAGGGTTATACATTGACTGTACTTCTTGGTGAATCATATCAAAGTCTATTGGAGGGTAAGTGACCTGAGCAACTTCAGGTTGATCACCTCCAAAATAAGCAGGGTGTATACCTGACTCAGCTACATTATCATCATCACAGAGGGGTGGATATCCAAGTGTGGCTCTGTTGCTATTAGATATCCATTTAGCATGATCTGAGCCAGCTTTGACTAACACTCTCTCCCCCTTTATGACTTCTCTTGCAATATGATCCCTGAGGTCATCTTTCTGAAATCTGATTTGGTCATCAAGATAATTTACACCATCTTTATAGAATGACTTTAACTTCAGTAGCTGTGTAGAAATAATCTCTTGAGATTGCCCAATAGCAGTTTGTATAGCAGCTAGGCCTTCCTGTAATTGCTTATTAAAATCTGCCTTGGCTTTAGCCCTTGCTTCAGTCTGGGCAGTAGAAATATTCTTCATTTCTGTAACAATCACATTATGTGATTCTGTCAGATTATCATTCATTCTAAGTTGATTCTCTAGAACATAGCCTTGCTTAATAGCTATATCATCAACTTGACTCTTGATTTTTTCTTGATGTGTGGCTAGGAAAATCACAGCATTGCCACCTTTGTGAAAACAATCTGTCATTTCCTTCTTATGCTGATTTACTTCAAATCTTATAGATTTAATATCTATAGCCAAGGAGAGTTGCAGATCTTTATGGGTCTCATCCATATATTTCTCAATGGCAATCCTTTGTTCATCTAACTTCATCTACAAAGAAACTAATAAGGAGCTATAATCAGTAGCTGGGGCAGATTGTGGAGCATTTTGTAATGCCCTCTTATAGCTCTGCTTCTTCTTTTGAATACCATTAGCTTCCTCTTTTTGGCTTGAATTTCTACTTCATCTTCTGAAGCTGAGGTACTGACAATATCAACTCTTTCTTTAGGACTAGGAGGCAAGTCCTGTGTAGTCCTAGGTAGCTCCCCCTGAGTCCCTTGCTCCTTATCCACAGTACTTACTTGCTCCTCCACAATGTTAACTTGCTCCCCCTCAAAATCTGCTTTCTCCCCCTCAAATTCAGTTTTCCCTAGATCAGGGAACAACTCTTCAAGGGTAAACTCTTGTTGAGTTGGGACTGGACATACTCTTATCTCTGGAGCATTAGCAGTAGCAGATGTATCCTCCATGATAACATCTTGTGCTTGACTGTTTAGTTGTGTTGGCTAGTCAATATCAATCAAAGATTCACTTAGTGTTTTATCCTTATCAATGATAATTGATTGATTAACCTCTTGAATTACCTCAAAAATAGTTTGTGTAGCCATTTCACTTTCCAAGTGGGTTGGCTCTTCCTCAAGTTGAGGCTCCGCCTGCACTTGGAGCACTACCTCAAATATCTTGTGCAGGAGATTTTTCAGGAAGCTCTTGACTCTCTTCGTCAGGCATATCCTTAGTTAGGACTCTATCCAATCGAGAGATAATCCTTATGTACATTCTTCTCATATGGTTGATCTTTGAACCAGCAGTCTGTGTCATTACTTCTGGAATTATTCCAGCCAAGTAGAGACTCATAATCCTTCCTAGATTTGGTTTCTTAATACTTTCCTTAATCTTTTCAAATATTACTACTGACCAATCTGTGTTTAGTCTGTAGATGATCCTTGTCATCAGGCTGAACATATAGGATAAAATCCTATCATGCCCCCCTGGCTTGCAGAGAATGACTTTTCCCACTACTTCAAAAAAGGAATTTGCCTTGTAGATTCATCCCTTTTCTATTCATTGCTGATCCAATCTTCAAGGTGGGATCCAATCCACACCATTGAAGTGCTTCCCTAGTCTTGGATGAAGGTACTTCTTCTTCTTCTCGAGTTCTTGGAAGTTGAAGAGTTTTCCTCAAGCTCTTCAAAGTAAGTTTAACCTTAGTTCACTGAACTGTAGACTTGATCTTAAGTCTAGTAGAATCCAAAGTAGCTGCGCTATAGAAATCTAGTATTTCTTTCTTCCAAATCTTTGTTTGTTCAGATACCAGAAATTCCAATCCATTTTCTGCAATTAGGGTTACTACTGCTTTAATGTCGGTTTCCGCGTTATCAAAGGCATGGCATACCAGCTCATAGCCTTCGTTGACACTATCTTCTAGCTTTGGCACCATTAGGGTTGAGTGAAAGCTTGGATTGAAAAGAGAGAAGTTGTCGACATAGGGTTTTGGTCTCGAAAATATGGAGAGTGTGTCGACCAAATATGTTGTTGACCTATTTATACCTTTCTAAGTAATGAAGGTCAAAAGTCGCGTCAACATTTTCTAAATGTGTCGACACTGTTGAAAAGTGTCGACACAGACTTCTAATGACTCGACATCAATTCTATTTGACTTTGTCGAGTTCAACGATCTGAGGTCGACAAATCTGTGTGTTTACTCTAAGTGTCGACACCACTTCTGGATGTGTCGACACCACTTCTCTGAAGTGTCGACACTGATTCTCTAGATGTGTCGACACCACTTTCCTGGAATGTCGACAACAACTTCTATGTGTCGACACCACTTTCCTGGAATGTCGACACCAACTACTATGTGTCGACACCACTTTCCTGTGTCGACATAATTTTACTTAGCCAAATTTTGTAAACTAATTTATGTTCAACATACTTATTTCAATTTTGAAATTGTTGAATTTAGTTTCATCTAAAGGCTTAGTAAACATGTCAGCTAGTTGTAAATCAGTACTAACAAATTCTAAAGAGAAATCTTCTTTCTCTACATGGTCTCTAAGAAAATGGTATCTTATTTCTATATGCTTTGTTCTACTATGAGAAACAGGATTATGAGCAATAGAAATAACACTAGTAGAATCACATAATAATGAAGTTCTACTTACCTGAATACCATAGTCTTCTAACTGATGATGTATCCACAATAGTTGTGCACAACAACTTCCAGCAGCAACATACTCAGACTCAGCTGTGGAAATTGACACACTGGTCTGCTTCTTACAGCTCCAAGACACCAAACTTCCTCCTAGAAATTGACAGGTGCCTGTTGTGCTTTTCCTATCTACTTTGCAATCTGCAAAGTCTGCATCTGAATAGCCCATTAGTAAAAAATCTCTATTCCTAGGATACCAAAGGCCTAGATTAGGGGTGCCCTTAAGATATCTCAAAATCCTTTTGACAGCAGTAAGATGAGATTCTTTAGGGTAGGATTGGTACCTAGCACAGACACATGTAGTATACATGATATCTGGTCTACTAGTAGTCAGATATAGAAGGTAGCCAACTATTCCTCTATACAAAGTTTCATCTACAGGTTTCCCTGTATCATCTTTGCTAAGAGATACACTTGTCCCCATTGGAGTTCTCATGATAGTGGATTACTCCATACCATACTTCTTAATTAACTCCAGGGTGAACTTATACTGGGATATGGACAAGCCATCATCAGTCTGTCTTACTTGGAGACCCAAGAAGAACTTAAGTTCTCCCATACTGCTCATTTCAAATTTCCCTTGCATAAGTTTTGCAAACTTTCTACAAAGGTTATTCTCAGTAGAACCAAATATTATGTCATCAACATATATTTGGACTAGTAT
Source organism: Platanthera guangdongensis (assembly GCA_039583875.1). Lineage (NCBI taxonomy): Eukaryota > Viridiplantae > Streptophyta > Magnoliopsida > Asparagales > Orchidaceae > Platanthera > Platanthera guangdongensis. Next base: position 82,944,280 of record CM077166.1, read on the forward strand.
TATCTTTCCTTTGGATTCCCTAAGGAATAGAATCTTATCTATTTTCCCCCTTGAGAATTTGTTCTCAATGAGGAAAGTAGACAAGGTTTCATACCAAGCCCTTGGAGCTTGTTTTAACCCATACAAAGCTTTCCTAAGTCTATAAACATAAGCAGGATTGAGTGGAACAACAAAACCTGAGTGCTGCTCTAAATAGACCTCCTCTTTTAAGTCTCCATTTAAGAATGCACACTTAACATCCATCTGGAACACTTTGAAGCCTTGATATGCTGCATAGGCTAGAAATAGCCTGATAGCTTCCAGCCTTACCACTGGGGCAAAAGCCTGATCAAAGTTTATGCCCTCCTCCTGTCTGTATCCTTTTGCAACTAGTCTTGCCTTGTTCTTCACTATGATCCCACTCTCATCAAGCTTGTTTCTATAAATCCACTTTGTCCCTATGACATTGTGGCCCTTTGGTTTTGGAACCAAATCCTAGACCTTGCACCTTCTGAATTGATTTAACTCCTCTTGCATAGCTTCAATCCAGTGAGGGTCTTGAATTGCTTCTTCAAATCTCTTGGGTTCCACTTGAGATAAGAAACTTGAGCAAAGAACTGTATTTAAGTTCCTGCTCCTTGTTTGTACTCCTTGTCTTGGATCACCAATGATCTGGTGTGCAGGATGATCCTTCAAATGTCTAACTGCTGAAGGTAATCTATCAGCAGTTTGACCTTCTCCAATCTCTTCATTATGCTGCACCTCATGGTCTTCATCAGCATCTTGAGTGTCTTGTACTCCCCCTGTACAACAACTACCATTTTCCACATCCTGCTTTGCAGTTGGATTTTCTCTGATGGTAAGCTGGTCTATCTTTTGTTGTATACCTGTGGAGCTACAAGAACTACTTGGCAACTCACTATTAATAAGTCTAGTTTCATCAAAGATGACGTGAACTGACTCTACTACAACTTGAGTAGCCAAATTGTAGACCCTATAAGCCTTACTATTATTGTTGTACCCAACAAATATCCCATCTTGGGATTTGGCAGCAAACTTAGTTAGGTGAGATTTGTCATTGTTAAGTACATATCATTTGCAACCAAAGATCCTAAAATAGGATAAGTTTGGTTTTTTGCCTTTCACAACCTCATAGGGTGTCTTTTTGTGGCTTTTGGTGATGGAAGCCCTATTGAGCATATGACATGCAGTGTTTACTACCTCTGCCCAAAAATATTCTGGGAGAGAAGTATCACTCAATAGTGTTCTTCCAGCCTCAATCAATGTCCTATTCTTTCTCTCAGCAATGCCATTTTGCTGAGGTGTTCTAGGTGAGGAGAATTCCTGAATAATCCCAAATTCTTCACACAGTCTTGTCATACTTTCAGATTGGAATTCAGTTCCATGATCAATTCTGATTTTGACAACTGAACTATTTAAATCATTCTGAATTTGTTTGACAAAATTGTAGAAGACCTTTAGGGTTTCAGATTGCTGTCTCAGAAAGAATAGACATGAGAATCTAGAATAGTCATCTACAACCACAAAAGTGTAGACCTTCCTACCTAGGCTCTGAACTGGCATAGGACCAAATAAGTCCATATGCAAGAGGTATAAGCACCTCACTGAATCTTTGGTTTCAAGACTATGAAAGGAGGATCTAGTCTGCTTGCCTTTTTGACAAGCCGAGCATATCCCATCCTTATAACACTTAACCTGAGGACCATTACTCACTAACTCTTTACTAAAGAGTTGGCTAATTATCTTGTAGTTAAGATGGGCTAGCCTCTTATGCCATTTGACACAATGAGAGACTTTCTCATCAGCCACAAGATAGATAGGAGAATTTTTATTCTCACACTCAAAATTTAGGCAGTATACATTTCTTTTCCTATATCCAGTCAATATGACTTTTTGATCACTTGATCTCTTGATATGACACCCATTCTTGACAAATGAAATGTCATATCCTAGATCACTCAGCTGGCTTATGCTTATTAGGTTATGTTTCAAACCCTTTACATAGGCCACTTGAGTGATTCTAATTGAGTGGTTAGAAATGTTACCAAAACCTTTGATGATTCCCTTTTCAGAACCACCAAAGATTACTTTAGGCCCATTCAGCATAGGTGAGTAGTCCTTCAGCAATCCCCTTGTTCCAGTCATGTGCCTAGAACATCCACTGTCCAAGTACCCTATACGGGCATGGCAACTTGGACTCACCTGCAACAACGATTACTTAACAATAAAACCCAAATAACTTTTGGGTCATTGGTTCAAGTTAGTCTGAAATCTAATAAATCTGACAGTAGTTCTTCTAATAGGCAGACTGATATTCTCTTTGACACTGGAATTGTGTCAATAGTCTAAGGAAAAATGGCCTATCTTGCCACAGCACCAGTACTCAAACTTATTATACCTCTGTTTAGGTACAACCTTAGCTGAATTGTTTGTATCAGGTCTTTTGTTTTGTGCTGGGGCTTTTCCTTTCTTATTGGACTGTGCAGCCCATGCAGTTCTCTTAAAGCCTATTCCTGCATTACCCTTTTGTGACACAAAGTCACCTATTAAGGGTAGGATAGATTTTGGCTAAGAGAAACTAGCCACAATCTCCTTCTCTTTCTAAAGTTTGTTTTCTAGACTTTTAATCTGATCATTTTTGAATGTGATTGTTCCCATTTGAATTATAGTTATGTTCTTCAATTTGGCAATCTCGTTCATCTTTTGATCCAGCATCTTCTATGAATCAGATGCAACCAACTTGAGAGCTGCAAATTCCTTAGCCTGATTTTTGGCCAGGTTTTTGCTTCTCTTAAGTGCCTACAATAAATCAACATATTCATCTATCAGCTGATGAAAATCTCCTTCAGATTCAGACCCATCTTCATCTCTTAATGGAGATGCATCTGATTCTGACCCAGTGAAGTAATCAGAATCTACAGATACACATTTTACCTTACTGGGGCCAGGCTGATCCTGGCACATGTCTTTTTCTGACACAGCCATCAGTCCTTTGCACTGATGGTCTTCCTGCTCATAGATAGAGTCCAGTAATTGCATGAACTCATCCTATTCTTCTGCAAAAAAACCAATATATGCCTCAGCCTCAGATTCAGATTCTAAAGTAGATTGATCTGTCAAACTTTTCTCTATTAGCAGACTCCTTCCTCTTGTCTGGACAGTCAGCCACAACATGTCCAGCTTTGTTGCAACAATAACATATGATCTTGGATGTAGTTGACTTGCTAGGCTTTGTCCCATTCCTGTCCTTCCTGGATGATTTCCTCTTCTGATAATAGTCATCCTTGGACTGAAATGTAGATGGCTTTGATTCCCACTGCTTATTCTTTAAGAACTTGTGGAACTGCCTTGTGAATGCTGTAAAGTCTTCATCTGAATTACTGCTATTTGTACTGTGATTATTAGAATTTTCTGAAATCACTTCTGTATCTTTCTTAGGAGATGATGGAGACATTCTTCTATTCTTCCTTGTGGCTTCTACCTTGAAGGTCACTGACTTTTCTCTATAGTCACCCTTGGTATTTTTCTCTTCCTCCTTTCTGGCTAACAACTGCATCTCATAAGACAGTAATTTTCCAAACAATGTTGGAGGTGAAATCTCACCTAGTCTGGCCACTTCCCTTATGGCACAGATCTTAGTATCCCAATCCTTAGTCAAAGACCTAAGGAATTTATCATTCAGCTCATAAGTACTGAATATTCTTCCATAAGACATTAGTTTAATGACAATACTATAGAACTTCTTATAATATTCAGTTATACTTTCAGACTTGGCTTGTCTGAAACTCTCATATTCTTGATTAAGCATAGACTTTCTATCTTGCCTAACCTCTTCTAGACAATCAATGTGTCCCACATCTCCTTGGAGGTTTTGTAGTGAATTAGATTCTGGAATGTTGAATCATCAATAAAACTTACTATAATATTTTGTGCTCTTTTATCCATTGTTGCCAAGATGATCTCATCTTTAGTCATCTCAAAAAAATCCTTTGGAATTCTTTGATTGGCATCCAGAATAGAAATCTTCATAGGAACATATGGTCCTTCCTTAACTGTTATGTAAATTCTGGGATCAGATGCCTCCATGAATAATCTGACTCTTTCTTTCCATATTCCAAATATCTCCTTCCTGCAAATAGGCATTTTCATTGCACCATGTTCTTTATGGTTTTCACCTGAACCCATTTTCTTGAACTTATTTCTGCCTTACATATCTCACTCAGACTGTTAAGTCTATCTTTTGAGCAACCTCCCTCTGATACCACTTGAAAGAATTAGTTCCTAAACACCTAGAGGGGGGTGAATTGGTGTAATTCCTTTTTCTTCTAAGGCAGAATATCTATTCAGTTAATTACTCAAAAACAGTTAATTCTACAGCTAACACAGCTCAGAATTCACGGAATCACACAATCACAGATTGCACACAACTTTTATAGTGGTTCCCCATGGTCTGGTTACATCCACTTTCCCCCTTCGCCTATCTAGCAGTGTGCTAGATTCGGCCTAACTTCTTTCCTTCACCTCAGATCCTCAGATCTTACAGCACCTCAGAACCCAAACAAGGCCCCTATAACTCAGAGTGAGTCCACACTCCTACAGCTCAGGCAATATGCCCTACCTCAGCCTTAAACAAGGCCTAAAACTCAGAGATAATAATCTCCTACAACTCAGGCTCACATCCTTACCTCAGCCTTCAACAAGGCCTACCACTCAGAGATCTAAATCTCCTACAACTCAGCCTTTATAAATCAGGCTTACAGCTCAGATCTTAAACAGATCCTACAAAAATTATATTTAACAATGTATTTTACCACCACCCCGATAGAGAGAGGAAGGATGGATGGCTTCTTGATCAGTTCTTGGAAGAATCTGATGGCAGAGAACAACCACTCTTAGCTTTCTTCAAAGCTTCTTGAATCTGAACTCAGTAGGGTTGAACTCCTTTGAAGTTGATCTTCAATCAACTTCTTTCTTGAAATTCAGATCTCAATCTGAATCCTTCTTGGTAGACTGTTTCAGGATCTGCACTTGAGGAACTTGTTGATATAAGTCCCTTTGTTCACTTCATTAGATGGAGCTCCCTCTCTCCACCTTCTTCTTTTTATTCTGTATCAGTGTTTTTACTTCTATCAGTATTCGTTCTCTTTTTTGTTGATGGAGAATGCCTTTATATACTATTCCTCCATGGTAACCGGCTGATCCGGTTTCTAACAAACTTCTGACAGCTCTGACAGTTGCAGTATACCGGTTGGTAATGGCAGCTGTCAAGTCATCCAGTCACTTTTTGAAACTCTCTCTCTGTCAGCAAAGTGTCGAGACTGAACTTCATCATGTGTCGACACAAGTAGACTAAGTGTCGACACAAGCCTTGGTGGTGTCAACACAGCTTTCTTAGTGTTGACACCGCTTCTCGACATAGCTTCTATAGATTGTGTCGACACTAGTTCTGTGGTGTCGACATAGTCACTTCTTTTCTTCATACAAATTTACTTTGTTGAAATTCTACCATGTGTCGACACAAGTCCTGTGTGTCGACACAGTTGATGTCGACAAGGTCTTTTGTGTGTCGACACTGCCTCTGTGTGTCGATAAAATTGATGTCGACTAAGCTTCTGTGTGTCGACACTGCCTCTCTGTGTCGACACAGTTGATGTTGACTAAACTTTCTCTTTGTGTCGACACTGCCTCTATGTGTCGACACAGTTGATGTCGACTATGCTTCTCTGTGTGTCGACACTGCCTTTGTATGTCGACACAGTTTCTTCTGGTGTCAACACAGCCTTTCCAAGTGTCGACACAATTAACTCCAAGTGTCGACACAACTTTTCTCCAGTGTCGACACAAGCCTTCATAAGTGTCGACACATCTTCTTCTGGTGTCGACATATGGACTTAGAAACGTTTTCCTGCATTCTTGCATTTTCTTAACCTGCACATATAAACTCAAAACAACATCAAATACATCTTAATGCATATCATTGAGTAAGGTGAGGCTTCTTCAAATCAGTTACACATTTTCCAATGTACCCAACATAGGTTGCATAACTTTTCTGAAAGGAATAGGGGGTTTGGAGGTAAGAGACTGGAGTGGGGCATTGTCTTTCCTTTTGGAATTAGCTGCCCTTGTTCTTCCCTTGAAACCTAAAACTTTCTTACCCTGTTGGGCAATAAAGTTATCAATTATGGGTAAGACTGACTTTGGCTTTGAAAATTTAGCCACAAGATCCCTCTCTCATTGAAGTCTGATTTCAAGACTCTTGATGTGATTATTTTTGAAGTTAATTATTTCCATCTGAATGATTGTGATTTTTTTCAGTTGGCTTACTTCCTTCAATTTCATATCCAGCTCTTTTGCTGATTATGAAGCAGCTATCTTGAAAGTGGCAATTTCCTTAGCTTGCTTTTTGGCTAGGATTCTGCTTTTCTTAAAGGCATGCAACAGATCACCATATTTATCAATTAGTTGATCCATATCCCCTTCAGATTCAGAATCATCCTCATCACTTGATACTAATGCTTCTGATTCTGGTCCAGTATAATAATTAGAAATTGAAGATAGCTTGTTTACATTACTAGGACCAGACTGATCCTAGCACTGATCTTCCTCAGACATAGCCATCAACCCTCTATCATGATGATCTTCAATCCCATTTATAGAGTCTGAAAGTGCAGGTTAGATCTGATATACTCTAGCGGGGGGGGGGGGGGGGGTGAATAGAGTATGGTGCTTGCTAAAAACTTTTTACAACTCTTGTTGTATTCCTAAGTGAATAGGGAAGCAAATAACATAAAGTAAACACAGCAACTAGCTAAACATAGAGCAATCACAGATCACACCCAGAAAACAAAAGAAAATAAGCAACTAGAAGACACAAGGAGCTATAGTGGTTCCCCAACCAATCTGGGTACATCCACTCTTCTACCACCCTAGGTAGGAATCCACTCCAGGATGAGTTGATCAGGTGTCTTGGGCACCAATGGGTTTTGATCAGGTCCCCAAAAACCAAACCTTCAAGTCTTTTGGAAGGAGACTTGCAACCAGAATAATTTTGAAGGGATTTAAAACCCTGTATAGGAATTAGAGAGAGAGGGTGACAGTGTCTTCTCTGTCAACAGTCAGAGAGAAGACTTGTGGATTGATGTAGCAGCTCTTGCTCCCCCTGAGATCTTGAATTGGTCAGGAATGCTGGAGCACTACTTCAGGGTGATAGGCCTTCAATGACCTAGAATGCCTGGACCAGAACTGCTTCAGGAACTTCTTTGACAGATTGATTGAATGTTGTCCTTTGAAGTTATCCTGTAAATAGAGAGAAGAAGACTCTTGATTGAATTTAGTTGTTCTTCTTCTTCTCCAAAAGTCCTCTGGTCAAAGCTAATTGCAGTCAAGAACTTTAGCTTTGATAAAGTTTGTTCTTCTACAACTTTTGAATATTTTCTGTACTGTAATTCTTGAACTCTGCTTGATTCTATTCTCTATCTGTGTCTCTGTGTATCCCTCTCTTCCTGACTGAGGAATATTCAAACGTTTTGAATGTCGAGCAGTAATTACAGTCAGCCTTGGAAAGAATCAGCAATAAATGACTTTCCTAACTGTCCTATGAAAAAATGGCATGTAATCGTCCAAAGTCAATGCGCGTTCTAGCGGTAACATTTTTAGAAGATCTGACATTAAATGTTTAGGAATCAGCACTAAGAAACGGGACGGGAACATTGAAGAAAACCTAATCTGGATTCGTCGAACAAAGAACACAATTCGTCGAACTGAACTTGTGTTCGTCGAGCTGAGCTTGAGTTCGTCGAGCTGAGCTTAATTTCGTCGAGCTGAGCTTGATAGAGTTCGTCGACCAGACAATCTTCATTCATCTAACATACATTCATCATTCGTCGAGCTGAGAATCAAATTCGTTGACCTGAGAAAAGTTATGGACTTGGACAAAATATCCTGCATCTGCCGAAATGCTGTGTCGACATAAATTGGTGTCGACAGATTGATCTTGGTGTCGACACAAATCCTCTGGTGTCGACATAATCTGGTGTCGACTGAAGTCCTGGTGTCGACATAAGTTAGTGTCGACTGAAATCCTGGTGTCGACACAAGTTGGTGTCAACTGAAATCCTGGTGTCGACACAAACTGTCTGGTGTCGACACAAACCCTAAGTGTCGACACAGATTCTCTGAGTCCAGAAATCGTCGAGTAGAGAATAGCATTCGTCGACCTGAGAAGCTGACTTCGTCTACTTGAGAAGCTGTTAACTTGAGGTCCAAGTTCGTCGAGCTCAGAATATAATACGTCGACCGAAGCATGAAGCTGGACTTCGAAAAATTTGAAGTCCTTCTGACTTTGGCTTGATGTAGAAACTGAATTTTCGTCGAATAGAGAACATAGATCGTCGAGCTCAGCACTAAGAATTGTATCACGATCGTCGAGCGCAAAACTCTTTTCGTCGAGCTGAGTTTGACGAACGTCGAACTCATTTTAATTAGCCTTGAGAACTTGTGAGTCTGGAGTTTCTGAGGGTCTTGATGAAAGCTGGTCCATCTGGAGTTGAGCCTAAGGACTTAACCTAGACTCTAGGATACAAATTGACCCTGTCTATACATGATGGGTCACATCCTAAGTCAGTGAACCTAGCCCAAATTAACTAGGGATCCAACAATCTCCCCCTATTTGGGTGAGCTCACTAATCAAAGACTCAAGACAGAAAAACAAAGCAAGAAAAGAGATATATCTGGCAGAGAATTATAACACATGCAACAGATATATATATATACACATAACTTTGTTTAACAGATAGCATAGTTTAAAAACAAATAACATACAGAAATGAAAACAATAAGAAAATTATTTCTTTGGCTTCTTCTGCTGAGGTTTGTCTTCTGCTTTCTTTTCTCCTGGCTTCTTGAAAATGATTTCTTTCTTAGGATTTTGAGCTTGAGCCACTGTCATGGTCATATCAGCTGCCTCAAATATTTTCAATGATGTAGCCCTGCGGAAAACTACTTCTGGGTGAAGTTTCATGTAATCATCAACATTAAATAATTTATTACCTTTGTCAAATATTTTCTGCTCTTCCTTTCTATACTTTGACATAGTGGAAAGACCAGAAATATCTTTTCCTTCTGCTTTGGCTTTATTTATCAAAGATAGACCAATCAGCTCTTGGTACCTAGCCATTTTTGCAGTATTAGCAGTCTCTGGATCTTCAAAAGGAATTGGAGGGGAGTCTGGCATCTTTGGGCTTTCAGCTTTATGAGCTTCAGAACTTTGTTATTGCTGCTGCTGCTTATGTTGACTACCTGAGGAGGATGGCCTCTGCTGGCTGCTTCCAGAAGATCTCCCTGATTGTCTTTGATAAGTTTGCATTGGGGCAGATCTCTGGGAGCTGGAGCCATTGGCACCAGCTACTGGAGGAGGAGGAGGAGGATCCTTCCTGTATCTGTGCACTAGAGGAGGGGAGTATCTCCTGCTTCTCTTTCTATCTTTCTGCTGGTTTTTGGAGAGCCACATCCATGCTAGCATTCCCTTATATGGAGTCACATTGTGCAGAATATAATAGGGAGTGTCTGCAATGGGATTTGGCTTGGGAGGAGGAGCAACCTTTCTCTTCTTTGCCAACAATCTCTTTTTCCTGCTAGCTGCATCCTCATCAGAATCAATTTCATCATCATCAGATTCTGAATCCTGAGGTGTATCATATAATGAATCCAAAGCTTTTAAAGCTTTATCAGAAATAACAACTTTTGCTGGAGGAGGGGAAGAAGGTTCAGGAATAGGGGTATCAGCAACTAGAGAAGAAATATCTGTATAAGATTCAGAAACACAAGAGACAGAGCTTTCAGCTACTACCTTATTCTCTTCTTCAATGTCTGCCTGAATAAGCTCATCTAGAGTAGGCATTGGAGAGTCATCCATAATGAAATCTGGTGCTAAAACTGGCACTGATGTATCTTTTGGAGTGACTTTGGAGCTAGAGGCAGAGAGAGAAAAATTGTCATAGAGTTGCTTGGCAACTGCTGGACTAGCTGGAGAGGTATAAGGTACCATAGCCAAATGAGGCTTAGAGAAATCTGCCGGAGGGAATTTCATATGTACATAGTCAAAACTTCTCAACAAAACTGATAAATTCACTGTGGGATTTAAATAGAAATCACCAACAGGAGCTATTTGAGCAACTGACTCATCCAGATCAATGTCAGTATCCATAAATTGAATTAACTCAGACATCTCATCATCAAAGTCTATCAAAATAGGTGTATCCTCAGCTGAATCTGAATCTGCTGGAGAGGGAACTACTGTGACTGCTATTACTGCTGTTTCTGCATCTGCTGTAACTTCATCACATAGCATCTCCCTATACCTGGGTTCAGGAATACCTGGAGCCAGGCCACTAGATGAAGAGGGGAGAGCAGAGAGAAGAGAGATCTGAGTAGATAAGGAATTAATGGAGGTCACAATAGGTGTAATGGCCTCTTGGATCAAAGATTTAATGAGAGGTGTGAGCAAAGGAATGAGGGTAGATGGATCTAATGGGGAAGGGGAAGGGGATGGGATGGGAGGAGGAATAGCAGATGGAGTGGTGGCATCTAGCATGATTGTATCTGATGGTATATGATAAGATGAAATGGTGGGTAAGTGTGGAGGAAGAGGAGACTATGGAGGTGTAGGAATAGGAATGTCCTGAGGGGAATCTGGAGGAGTGGGTTGATGATCAACTTGCAAAGGGGAAGATGGAGGTGGAGATGGAATGTTTGTCAGGTCAAGTGTTGGAGATGGAGGATGGGTAGGTACATGAGGAGGCTTCTTTGGAGGAAGAGGTGCTGGAATAGATGGTTGAGATGGAAGAACCTCTTCAACAGGGTGAGGAGCGGTCTTGACAGCCCTTGTGCACTCAGAAGTTTGGAGGGAGGAGGAGGAAGCCTTGGAGGGCTTGGAGATAGTCCTCTCCCACCGGCCAAACAGAGCGCAAGTGAGGCGCTTGCTGGCATTTATGGAGATGGTCGGGGAGACCATACATTCAGCAGCCTTCTCTTTGAGAAATACTCCCAATATTCTACCAAAGCAGACTTCCTTTTTGCTGTTCTTCTTCTTGATCAATTCAAAGAACACCTTACTCCAATCAACCTGTCGCTTATTCACTACTGCACACATTATCAAAAATTGGTGACGGGTGATATAGTTATGAGCAGAGTGCTTGGCCATCAGAATCTTTCCCGTAATATCTGCCAGAAATTGGTAGGCGGCGGATAATTGCTTTTTCAACAACTTATTAGGGTTGTTCCCAGAGAAACCCATTAATTTCAGCATATCACTGAATTCCTCTGAATCCATTTCCATATTGTCTTCTCCGTTCACTAATCCAAATATTTCAGTGAGAACTGCGGGAGAGAAGGAAACAGCAGTGTTCCCTATATTGCCGGTCAAAACATCTTCTTCAGAAACTATAGATGTATATACCCATTCCCGTATTTCCGTTCCATGAAGTTTGATGCGCCTGGTCATGAAGTCCTTTAAACTAAGTTCATCCAGTAGTTCTAAGATGTAAAGGAAGATGGGGTCAGAGTGTTGAAATGACTCAAAATCCATGTCAAATCCTGTGTCAAACTTCATTGCAACCAAAGCACCCGAGGGAATCGCCATTGATGTCCTGCAAGAAAAACACAGAGAGAAACGACGATCAAGAGCAAAGGAACTGAAAGCACGGGACGGAGGTCGAAGAAAACCTAGATATAAGATTTTCAGAATATGAATCGATAGACTCCGTTCCACGAAAAAGAAACATTCTTCGAACTGAGCTCGACGAAATAAATTATAGACAGATAATTCTTGGATCTCATCCAGAAGAATCGAAAATAGTTCATCTAACTCCGTTCGATGAAATGTCTTCTGAAGCAAAGTTCGTCGATCTCCGGTCGACGAAGATTGTTTCCTCACACAGAGAATTCGTCGATCTCCGTTCGACGAGAATCTCACAAACTTTCCCTAATTCGTCGAACTCCATTCGACAAACTCTAGAAAATTCGTCGAATGCAGACAAAAATTAGGTTAACTCTTCTCCATCAATCATTCCCAGTAGATTGATAAAGAACAGATGGGTTTTCTCATCCAATGGCTTGGTGAAAATATCTGCTCTCTGTAGATCAGTAGGAATGTGGATCATGTTAATTTTCTTTTTGTCCACATTATCTCTAATGAAATGATGTCTTATTTCAATATGTTTAGTCCAAGAATGGTGAACTGGATTCTGTGCTATAGCAATAACACTAGTATTATCACAAAATAAAGTTGAATTATTTAAGTTGACACCATAATCTAAGAGTTGGTTTTGTATCCATAGCATTTGTGAACAGCAACTACCAGCAGCCATGTATTCTGCTTCTACAGTTGATGTAGACACAGATGTCTGCTTTTTACTAAACTAGGAGACAAATCTCATACCATGGAACTGGCATGTTCCAGAGGTACTTTTCCTGTCCACTCTACATCCAGCATAGTCAACATCTGAGTATCCAGTTAACTCAAACTCTGACTCTACAGGATACCAGAGTCCTAGATTAGGGCAACTCTTTATATATCTCAAAATTCTTTTTAGGAAAATAAGGTGAGATTCTTTAGGGTTCACTTGGAACCTAGCATAGAGGCATGTGGCAAACATTATATCAGGTATGCTAGCTGTTAGTTATAATAGGGATCCAACAATTGCCCTATAGTTTTTCTGATCCACTGGTTTCCCTGCTGCATCAGAATCCACAACAACATTTGTAGCCATAGGGGTTTTCATCCCTGAAGCATCACCCATCCCAAACTTTTTGATAATCTCTTTAGTATACTAAGCTTGGGAGAGGAAGATACCATCTGGGAGCTACTTCACTTGGATACCAAGGAAGTAGGAAAGCTCACCCATGCTACTCATCTCAAATTTAGAATACATGAGGTCAGCAAACCTCTTGCACAATTTGGGATAAGTAGACCCAAAAATAATATCATCCACATATATTTGTACTAACAATATTTGGTCCTTATGATGTCTAGTGAAAAGTGTTTTATCTATGGTTCCTCTTGTAAATTCATGCTCTAAAAGAAAGCATGCTAGGGTCTCGTACCAAGCTCTTGGAGCTTGCTTTAAATCATAGAGAGCTTTATGCAATTTAAAAACAAAAGAGGGTTGAGTTGGAGAGATAAAACCTGGAGGTTGTTCTACATAAACCTCTTCTTGAAGCACTTCATTTAAAAATGCACTTTTGACATCCATCTGGTAGACCTTGAATCTCTTGTAAGCTGCATAGGCAAGGAATATCCTAATGGCCTCTAACCTTGCAACAGGGGCAAATGTTTGGTCATAGTCTATTCCTTCCTCTTGTCTGTAGCCTTGAGCAACAAGCCTAGTCTTGTTCCTCACTATGTTGCCTTGAGCATCCAACTTATTCCTGTAGACCCATTTAGTTCCAATAACTGGGTAGTTATGGGGTCTTAGAACCAAATCCCAAACTCTACATCTCTCAAACTGATTGAGTTCCTCTTGCATTACAATGATCCAGTTGGGATCTTGCTCTGCCTCATGAATGGTGAGAGGTTCAATTTGAGAGAGAAAATAGGCATGCATCAAGTCTTGGTTGAGTTGATGCCTTGTCTGTACACCTACTGAGATGTCTCCAATCACTTGAGATCTGGGGTGATCTCTAAGTGTGACAAGATCAGTTGGTGGAGTTGGTTGAGCAATAACTTCAGTATTTAATTCCTCTTGGGGAATGATACTAACTATTGGGGGAAGTTCAGCCACTTCCTCTTAACTTTCCTCATCACTATCTTCAGCATCCTGTGGTGTGGGATGGTTTGAAACCTCTTGGGTGAGGTTCAGTCCATCCATAGACTCATACAGTGGTGGAACCTGCAAAGAGCTTATGGTATAAATTTCTTTCTCCTTGTATGACATGTTAGTCTCATCAAAAGATACATGAACAAATTCTTCAATTTTAAGAGTTGATTTATTATATACCCTATAAGCTTTACTGATCATGGAGTATCCCAGAAACACTCCTTCAACAGCTTTAGCTTGAAATTTTGCTATGTATCTCTTGTCATTATTATGATTGTAACAAATACAACCAAAGATTTTAAAATAATCTACATTAGGTTTCTTCCCTTTGAGTAATTCATAGGGAGTATTGCCCTTCAGTTTATGTATTAAACTTCTATTCAACACATAGTTGGAGGTATTCACTGCCTCTGCCCAAAAGGATAGAGGAAGGTGAGCATCTGACAACAATGTAGTGGCAGATTCGATAAGGGTTCTATTTTTTCCTTTCAGCTAGCCCATTTTGTTGAGGAGTTCTAGGAGCTGAGAAAGTATGCATGATCCCTTCACTTTCACGGAACTCTTGCATAAGAAGAGAATCAAACTCTATCCCATGATCACTTCTGATCAGGGTAATGTGAGTGTTGAACTCAATCTGTATGCATTTGAGAAACTCTGTCAAACACTTAAAGTTATCAGACTTCTTCCTCAAAAAGAACACCCATGTGAATCTATAGAAGTCATCTACAACTACTAAAGTATAAGATTTCCCTCCTAAGATTTGTACTGTAATGGGTCCAAAAAGATCCATGTGTAACAGATACAAAATCCTAGGTGAGTTACTCTTATTAAGTTACTTGAAACTATTTTTGGTTTGCTTGTCTAATTGACAAGCCCTGCAAAGTCCTTCCTTCTTGTAGGGGCCAGAAGGTAGTCCTCTAACAAGGTTATCCTTGGATAGCCTAGCAATGGTTCTAAGGTTTATATGCCCTAGTCTCTTATATCATAATTCATTAGGTCTACAAATAGAATTAAACAAGCAGATATCTACCTTGGTTGAAAGAAAATCTACAAGATAGATGTTACCTTTCCTTTTACCTATCAACACAGTTGTGTTGTCCTCTGATTTGATCTTGCATAAGGATTTGCTGAAAGTCACTTGGTAGCCTTCATCACACAGTTGACTGATACTGATCAAGTTATGCTTCAGTCCTTCCACATAGTCTACTTTCTTGAATGTAATTGTGCCAATCTGGACTGCACCATATCCTTTTATTAGTCCAAAGTTTGAATCACCAAAAATTACTTTTGGTCCAAGCTTGGCTTTGAAGAATGTGAAGTTGTCCTTGTTTCCTGTCATGTGCTTTGAGCACCCACTATCCAGATACCATTGCTGGTTTGATGTTGGATAGGTCTTCACCTGCACATAAAGCAATTTACTTGTTTTTGTCCCAGTTTACCTTGGGCCTAGGTTGATATCCTTTGAATTCAGAAATAAAAGACATCTCTGGTTGACTCTAATAGCCTTCAAGATGATATCTCCTAGGAGAAATTATCCATTCAGTATAGGGGTTAAACCATTGAGATGTAGAACCTCTAGGATTGAACTTTGATTTGCCTCTGATAGAGTTTTCAAAACTCTGAGATCTGTTCGACGATCTCTGAGCTGAGTTCGACGATCTTGGGTCAGATCGTCGAGCTCCATTCGAAGATCGACTGTGCCAGAGTTCAGGGTTCAGAGTTCGTCGACCTGAGTTCGACGATTTAGCCTGAGATCGTTGAGCTCCATTCGGCGATCGTCGAGCTCCGTATGACGAATTCTGTTGAACTTTGGTTTTCTTAGGTAGATCAGAATTCTTCCTAGCTACCTCTACAACTCCCTTACCTTTATCAGAGATAAACTTGATTGAGGTTGTTAATACTATAGGTTGGCTTGATGAAGCACCCAAGCCCAGTATACTATTGAATCTTTAGTTCACTGTGCTTGTGATGTCCATTAGTTTGATACTTCTTCCATTAAGGGATTCTTCAAACTTCTTGGCCTTTGATAGTTCACTTTTCATTGAGGCTATCTGCTCCCTACAACATTCCAACTCCTCAAAGAGTTTGAGGTTATCTGATTTTAAGGTACTTTGTTCAGATAGTTGATTTCTGAGAGAAATAATTTCTTTTTCAGATTTCAATAGATCTAAACAAAGTGCCTTAAACTCACATTTAAAGTCCTCTGAATTGAAATCAAATGAGTCTATTACCTGGTCCTCTTCAGATTGAGTTTCTAATTCAGATTCTGACTCTTCTGCATCAGAATTTTGTTGAGAGGTATTGATAGCCATCATGTAGAATTATTTTTCTTTAGCATCATCTTCATCATCACTAGAGCTGGATGAAGCTTCAGATTCTTCTTCTGTCTCACTCCAAGTTTCAGCAACAAACCCCTTCCTAGTATGTTTGTTCTTGCTGGAGGAGGGTTTGTCATTGCTGTTCTTCTTGAAGTCTTTGTCTTTTCTTCTTTCTTTCCTGTCCTTTCTATCCTTATACTGATTTTCTGGACAGTTAGACACCATGTGGCCTGTTTTCCTGCATCCAAAATAAATAACCTCTTTGTTATTTGATTTGTCATACCTTGGCTTGTCATGCCCTTTGGAAGACTTTTCCTGAAATCTTTCCTGGCCATTTTGTAAAATCTTTTGGCCAGTAGGCTTAGCAGCTCTTCATTGTTTGTGACTTTGTCTTCAGGCTGATCTTCAATGGCTTTGAAAGCTATTGATTTTTCTTTTCTGACTGCTGGTGAAACAGCCTTCTGCTCTTCTTCTCTATTCTTGATGAGCAGCTCATAAGACTTGAGCTTGCCCAGGAGAGCTTCAGTTGTGATCTCATTTAGGCTTCTGGAATCCTTGATTGGCCAGATCCTTGAGTCCCAAGTGCTTGGGAAGCATATTAGGATTTTATCATTGAGCTCAGTCAATGAGATCTCCTTGTCCAAAGTCTTCATTTCATTGACTATAAGACTGAGTCTATTATACATATCTGCTACTGACTCAGCTTCTCCTTTCTTGAAGTTCTCATATTGGGTTATGAGATGAGATCTTCTGTCTTTTCTCTCATCAGCAGATCCTGAGACTATCTCAGATAGCTTGTCCCAGATGTCCTTTGCTGAGTTACAGTCAGCTACTTTTTGGAATATTTCATCAGACATAGTCTGAGATAAAATGTTCATAGCCTTTGCATTTGCAACTTTCCATTTCTTGATTTCTGCATCTGTTCCTGAAGGATGTGGAACAACACTTGTACTTGTATTTTCTGGGGGTCTTGGACATACTGTCAAAATAGAATTGAAAATGTCTTCATCAATAGAGTTCATGTACAGTCTAATCCTTGCCTTCCAAAGTGCAAACTTAGATAGATTGTACACTAGAGGTCTAGTGCTAGCAAAATCGTTTTTTTGGGCCATGTTCTGTGAAGAAATAGATTTAGCGACAAACTTAAACAAGCAGATCTAACTAGAGGGATCTTTGGGTTCAGGTGTTAGCCTGTGCAACCACTGAGGTATGGTATTTTAACCAACCTCCCTCTGATACCAATTGAAAGTGGAGGTTAGATCTGATATACTCTAGAGGGGGGGGGGGGTGAATAGAGTATGGTGCTTGCTAAAAACTTTTTACAACTCTTGTTGTATTCCTAAGTGAACAGGGAAGCAAATAACATAAAGTAAACACAACAACTAGGTAAACACAGAGCAATCACAGATCACAGCCAGAAAACAAAAGAAAATAAGCAACCAGAAGACACAAGGAGCTATAGTGGTTCCCCAACCAATCTGGGTACATCCACGCTTCTACCACACTAGGTAGGAATCCACTGCAGGATGAGTTGATCAGGTGTCCTGGGCACCAATGGGTTTTGATCAGGTCCCCAAAAACCAAACCTTCAAGTCTTTTGGAAGGAGACTTGCAACCAGAATAATTTTGAAGGGATTTAAAACCCTGTACAGGAATTAAAGAGAGAGGGTGATAGTGTCTTATCTATCAATAATCAGAGAGAAGATTTGTGGATTGATGTAGCAGCTCTTGCTCCCCCTGAGATCTTGAATTGGTCAGGAATGCTGGAGCACTGCTTCAAGGTGATAGGCCTTCAATGACCTAGAATGCCTGGACCAGAACTGCTTCAGGAACTTCTTTGACCGATTGATTGAATGTTGTCCTTTGAAGTTATCATGTAAATAGAGAGAAGAAGACTCTTGATTTAATTTAGTTGTTCTTATTCTTCTCCAAAAGTCCTCTGGTCAAAGCTGATTGCAGTCAAGAACTTTAGCTTTGAGAAAGTTTGTTCTTCTGCAACTTTTGAGTATTTTCTGTACTGTAATTCTTGAACTCTGCTTGATTCTATTCTCTATCTGTGTCTCTGTGTATCCCTCTCTTCCTGACTGAGGAATATTCAAACTTTTTGAATGTTGAGTAGTAATTACAGTCGGCCTTGGAAAGAATCAGCAATCAATGACTTTCCTAACTATCCCATAGAAAAACGGCATGTAATCGTCCAAAGTCAATGCGCATTCTAACGATAACATTCCGAAAAGATCTGGCATTAAATGTTCAGAAATCAACGCCAAGAAACGGGATAGGAACCTTGAAGAAAACCTAATCTGGATTCGTCGAACAAAGAACACAATTTGTCGAGCTGAACTTGTGTTCGTCGAGCTGAGCTTGAGTTCTTCGAGCTGTGCTTGATTTCGTCGAGCTGAGCTTGATAGAGTTCGTCGACCAGACAATCTTCATTCATCTAACAGACATTCTTCATTCGTCGAGCTGAGAATCAAAATCGTCGACCTGAGAAAAGTTCTGGACTTAGAAAAAATATCCTGCATCTGCCGAAATGTTGTGTCGACAAAAATTGGTGTTGACAGATTGATCTTGGTGTCGACACAAATCCTCTGGTGTCGATATAATCTGGTGTCGACTGAAGTCCTGATGTCGACATAAGTTAGTGTCGACTTAAATCCTGGTGTCGACACAAGTTGGTGTCGACTGAAATCCTGGTGTCGACACAAACTGTCTGGTGTCGACACAAACCCTAAGTGTCGACACAGATTTTCTGAGTCCAGAAATCGTCGTATAGAGAATAGCATTCGTCGACCTGAGAAGCTGACTTCATCGACCTGAGAAGCTGTGAACTTGAGGTCCAAGTTCGTCGAACTCAGAATATAATACGTCGACCGAAGTATGAAGCTGGACTTAGAAAAATTTGAAGTCCTTCTGAATTTGGCTTGATGTAGAAACTGAATTTTCTTCGAACAGAGAACATAGATCATCGAGCTCAGTACTAAGAATTGTCTCACGATCGTCGAGCGCAAAAATCCTTTCGTCGAGCTGAGTTCGACGAACGTCGAACTCATTTTACTTAGCCTTGAAAACTTGTGAGTGTGGAGTTTCTGCGGGTCTTGATGAAAGCTGGTCCATCTGGAGTTGAGCCTAAGGACTTAACCTAGACTCTAGGACACAAAACGACCCTGGATATACATGATGGGTCACATCCTAAGTTAGTGAACTTAGCCCAAATCAATTAGGGATCCAACATAGTCTAGTATTTGTAAGAATTCAGTCTCTACAGAATCCTCTTCAGTTGTAAACAGTCCAATATAGGCTTCAGCTTCATCCTCTTCTCCTGAATCTGATGATGAGGAGTCACTCCAAGTTTTCTGCTTCTTTGCAACAAAGGATTTCTCCTTCTTGTCCTTATTTTGATGCTTCTTCTTGTCATTAGATTCCTTTCTTTTATCAGGGCAGTCAGCTACATAATGTCTAGACCTGTTGCAATAATAACAAACAATCTTAGAAGAAGTTATTTTGCTTGGTTTAGTGTCATACCTGTCTTTCTTAGAAGATTTTTTTTTCTGCTAGTAGTCATCCTTGGACTGTGAGGAGGATGGCTTGGTTCTCCACTAATTTTTCTTCTTGAATCTTTGGAATTGCCTTGTGAAGCAGCAAAGTCTTCATCAGAATTAGGGCTGTCTAATGTGTTGTTACCAGAATTATCTGAGTTAACTTTAGCAGCTTTCCTAGGAGGAGATGGAGACATCCTCCTATCCTTCTTTGTGGCTTCAACATTGAAGGCCAAATATTTCTCTTTGTACTCAGACCTATTGCTTTTCTCTTCCTCCTTTCTGGCCATAAGCTGCATCTAATATGAGAGCAATTTTCCAAATAGGGTTGGAGGAGAAGTGTCTACAAGTTTGGCCACTTCCCTGATGGCACATATCTTGGTATCCCAGTCCTTGGTTAGTGATCTGAGAAACTTATCATTGAGCTCATATGTGCTGAAGACTCTCCCATATGACATTAGCTCATTAACTATTCTGAAAAACTTTCTATAGCATTCAGTTATGCTGTATATTTTGGTTTGTCTAAAACTTTCATATTCTTGATTTAGCATAGACTTTATGTCCTCTCTTACTTCTTCTGATCCCTCCATGTAGACAATCAAAGTGTCCCACATCTCTTTGGAGGTTTTGAAGTGGACCAAGTTTTCGAAAGTTGAGTCATCTATAGCACTAACTATTATGTTCTGTGCTCTCTTATCCATAGTGGCTAAGATGATCTCATCCTTTGTCATTTCAGAGTAACTCTTTGGAGTCCTGAGGTTGGCATCAAGAACTGAGATTTTCATAGGAATGAATGGACCTTCTTTAATTGTGATGTAGATTCTTGGGTCAGAAGCTTCCATGAATAA
Organism: Platanthera guangdongensis; assembly: GCA_039583875.1. Taxonomy (NCBI): domain Eukaryota; kingdom Viridiplantae; phylum Streptophyta; class Magnoliopsida; order Asparagales; family Orchidaceae; genus Platanthera; species Platanthera guangdongensis. The sequence continues at coordinate 82,964,799 of CM077166.1, forward strand.
TCTGACTCTCTCTTTCCATATGCCAAAGATTTCCTTTCTATATATTGGTATTTTCATGGATCCAAGTTCCTTGTGATTTTCTCCTGAACCCATTTTGGCTTTCTAATAACTGACTTGGAGATCAACTCAGACTGTTAAGTCTATTCTTGAGTAACCTGGCTCTGATATCACTTGAAAGAATTGGTTTCAAGATATCCTAAATACCTAGAGAGGGAGGGGTGAATAGTTTCAATTCTTATTTTATTTAGACAAATAAATTATATCTTTGTTAGACAACCTATGCAACAACTATCACAACACAGATTAAATCAAGCACATCCAACACAACATACACACAGATTTATAGTGGTTCCCCAAGAGATGGGTACATCCACTTTCCCCCTTCGCCTATCTAGTAATATACTAGATTCGGCCTAACTCCCATCTTTCTTCTCAGATCCTCAGATCTTACAACTCAGAACCTAGAATGGTTCCTACAGCTCAGACTTCGGCAAGTCCTATGACTCAGATTCTTTCAGAGAATCCTACCTCAGAGTGAGTCCACACTCCTACAACTCAGGCAATCCAGCCCTACCTCAGCCTCTTTCACCAGGCCTACAACTTAGAGAAATCAATCTCCTACCTCAGGCTAACAGCCCTACCTTAGTTTTTATAGATATAGGCTTACAACTCAGAGAACTTAATCTCTTACACTCAGATCTAGAATAGATCCTACAAAATTTGATTGAGAGAATGTTTATTTCTTCACGCAAGAGAATGATGAATGGATGAAGACTTCTTGATCAGTTCTGGAGTGAACTAACAACTTAAGATCCAACCTGTCTTAGCTTCTTCAAAGCTTCTTGAATCTGAACAAAGTAAGGTTGAACTTTCTTGAAAAGTTGGAGTCGATCCACAATATAGCTCTCCTCTTCTTCCAGTTGTAGCTCTGAATTCTTCTTACAGACTTGTTCAGGATCTTCCCTCACTATAACAGAGACTTGTTGAGTTTAGGATGAAAAAACAACTATATTTTTCTTCGATAAAACATGTCCTTATATAGATCCCATTTGAGGTTACAGACAGATCCGGTTTATAACTGTCTCCTGACAGATGTGACAGCTTTGTCAGATACGACAACTGTCATGTCTTCACTCTTGACAATTGAACCTTTGCCACTTTTACTTCAGCAGAATGTGTCGAGATAAAACTTCATATGTGTCAACACAAATGGAACATGTGTTGACACAAATCTTGATGATGTCGACATAGCTCAAGGATTGTCAACACAATTCTTCTTTACTTTCTTGACACAGCTTCTGAAGAAGGTGTCGACACAAGTCCTGTGTGTCGACACAATTGGCTTCCAGTCTTGATATAGTTGGTGTTGACAGAATTCTAGAGTGTGTTGACACAAGTCCTGTGTGTCGACACAGTTATTGTACACTGAATTTCTATGTATCTACACAAGTCCTGTGTGTCGACACAATCTGCTTCTAGTGTCGACACATTTTCTTCATAAGTGTCGACACTTGTACTTGATTATTTTACTGCATTTCTTTATCCTGCACATTGAAACTCAACAACCCATCAAATACATAATTGTGTATATGATTGAGTTAAGTGAGGCTTCTCTAAATCTGGTACACAGTTTTCAATATACCCAACACAAATCTATAACAAACTTCACATCTCTCTCAGGAGCAAGACAAGGAAGGCTATCTGGGAAGACATCCAGAAACTCTTGCACCACAGGGACATCCTCGATGCATGACAAACTACCAACAGTTTCCAAAATAAAAACCAAACAAGAAAAATAACCGGAATTCAAAAGATTCCGAGCACGTACTGTAGAAATAATTGGGGAAACCTAGCGCGGAAAACCATAAACACTCGTGGGGTCTCCATTGTCCATCTTGAAGTCCAAATTCTTTGCCTTGCATTGGATGACCACATCATTTATGGACAACCAGTTCATACCCAAGATCACATCAAATTCCTCCATGTCCAACACCTTCAAATCAGCAAAATCTTGAAATCTCATAAAAGGATTGGACAACTCCGGTTACCACGGTACAACATCACCGAATAACCAGAAGGAAACTTAACGTAAAACGAGTCGCCAATATTGTCGGGAGTCAAACGATGACGCTCTACGAAAGTCCTAGCCACGAATGAGGGTGTAGCGCCAGAATCGAACTGAACACATGCCCTATTGTTCTTTGCCTTAAACTTTCCTATAAAATCGCATACGTAACTAAATGAACAAACATCGAAGTTATAAATATGAACTAAAATCTAGAACTAGATCAGAATATAACCTAAAATCACTTGGGTAGATGTCTGCGCTTCCTTCATCGTCATCATATTATGCTTTCCCTTTACTTTGTCCAAATGATGTGGCGGCGATAGTGCTTGAAGTGGAACTGGCTGCAGCGTGGGCTGAGTCTGTGGGCAACTTTACTTGAAATGCCCCTGTTGGGTCTATTGAACCCAATATCCCAGATTTGTAAGACGTTAAACGAGTCAATGACATACACACAAAATGTATTTGAAGTGTGCTTGAGTTCATGCACGCAGGTAGTCCATGATTGGATAGGTCAACAAAAAGAATATGATGGAGAATTTAAATTTTGTCAAGCTCAGTTCAAAGAGTGGGTCTCAGATATCATCGAGCTCAACTCACAGTTCGTCGAGCTCAGCTCAAAGATCATCAAGCTCAGCTCACCATTCCTTGAGCTAAACTCAGGAGCTTAGGATTCAAATTTCATCGAGCTCAAGTTGGAGTTCGTTGAACTCTGCTCACAGATCATCGAGCTCAGCTCACCATTCCCTGAGCTAAACTCAGGAGCTTAGGATTCAAATTTCATCAATCTCATCTCACAGTTTGTCGAGCTCAGCTCACAGATCGTCGAGCTCTGCTCTCCACTCATTTAGCTAAATTCAGAAGCTTGAGGTTCAGAATTTGTCGAGCCAAATTGACAAAGGCAAAACCGCTAAGATAATTGAGACAGCTGAGAAGCATGTCTCAGCATAACCACTGAGACAAAACAAGGTGGATTTCTCTATGTCCAGAAGGGTTGAGTGAAGCAGGTTCACTCATTGCCGCTAATAAAGAAGAAAGCACTGAGACCGCTGAGAAGAAACTGCTGAGACAGAAGACAGTCTCAGCTGAGAAAAAGAAAGCATTGAGACTGCTGAGAAGAAATCGCTGAGACAGAAGACAGTCTGAGCTATGAAGAAAGAACCGTTGAGACAAAGCCAATAGAAATTCACCAAGTCCAAAAGCATTGAGAGCCAAGATAGATGGTGTTGAGTGACTTAACCATTACTTGACGCTTAGTGATATTCTGGAATTTTTCTAAGTCGAGAAGGTGATGACCACTACTGACGTCATCAAAATTCAACAAGTCAAAGTTTCTCATACCGTTGTAGGAAATCTACAACAACACCAAATGACCATTGCTGACGTCACTAAATATCAGCAAATTCATGTCGTTGCGGGAATGCTGCAGTAGCGCCAAAAGCTTCCTTTTGTTCTTTTCTGAGGGAGGTGGCACTCACCATCTTTGGGTGGGCCCACACTCAAATTGTGTCGTTGACTCAAATCAATTGATATAAAAAGAATAAAGAAAAAGGCATTAGGGTTATGGAGAAATAACACAGAACATAAAAAGAAAACCAGAGGTGGTTGGACTTCATCTTCTCCAATAATCTTGAAAGCAAAAGTCCAGTAGAGTTAGGCAGAAGGCAAAGAAAGAAAGCTGAAGCTCTTTAAGTTCAGCAAGATAGTTCTCTCCAAAACAAGGCAATTGATTCATCTATTTAGGAAGGAGATAGCTGTGTGAAGGGCCATCAAAATCCAACAGCAGATTGTTTCTCACCTGTGCAACAAAGAAAAAGTTCATTGTAGAAGAAGACTCAATCCTTCTACAGCAAGTGGGCTGTATTAATATCTGCTTAGTCCAGCAAAAGTAGACTTAGAGATTTATCTCTGCGTCAGTGTTTTATTTTATTTATCTTGTTTAAACTCCTGTAGGATTCAATTTATTTGAATCTGATCTATAGGGACTTCTTGGCCTGAGTTATAGGTGACTAATTAGTCACTGAGGTAGGTTCCCTGTTGAACTGAGGTAGGATCCAAGTGTGGATTTGAGAGTAGGGCTGGCCTCCTAGCCTGAGTAGTAGGCCTTAGTGATAAGGCTGAGGTGGGTGACTGGTGAGTCACTGAGCTATAAGTGATAAGTGTGTCACTGAGTATAAGCCTTGGAGGAGGCTGAGTAGTAGGTACCTGGAAGGATACTGAGTTGTAGTAGTGCTGCAGCACTCTGAGAGTTGGTCTTTGTGCCTAAAGTTGTAGGGCTGAAGATCCTGAGTTGTAGGCCTTATAAATAAGGCTGAGGTAGGTGGTCAGTGGACCACTGAGCTGTAGGAGCTCTGTAGGGCTCTGAGGTAGGAACCCTTGTGGTTCTGAGTTTGGATTCTAAAAAGAATCTATGTGTAAGGGTTAGGGCCTTAGGTGTAAGCTCTGAGTAGCATATTGGTAGAGTTTGTGCTAGTCCAACAAATCAGTTGGATAGGTGGGAGGGAAAGTGGATGTACCCAATTGGGGAACCACTGTAAATAACTGTGTGCTTGGCTGTGTTGTTTGTTTTCTTTCATATTGCAGGATATAAGGACAAGCTCTAGATAACTTAAGAAGAAAATAACATAAAGACTAATAAAATTTCAAAGACCTATTCACCCCCCCCCCCCCTCTAGGTGATTAGCAATCTGAGTATAACTCAAAGTTTAGCTATAAGATTTAGGTTAAATAACTTTAAAGTGGTATCAGAGGGAGGTTCCTCAAAATGGATCTAACAATCTGAGTATAGCTCCAAGGTTAGCTATAATATATAAGAATGGGGTTTGGTTTAAACTACAAGGAACTTTGGGCCATGAAATTACAAATCTGCAGAAAGGAGAGCTTTGGCCTCTCGAAGGAAAGGGTCAGACTATTCATGGAAGCTGCTGACCATTGGATATACATCACAGTTAAAGAGGAACCATTCATCCCTATAAAGACCTCAGTTCTGGATGCCAACATCTAGACACATAAATATTATGAAGAAATGAACAATGATGAGCTCCTTCTTGCATCCATGGACAAGAGAGCTCAAAATATAATTGCTAGTGTAGTAAATGATTCAACGTTGCAGAATCCGGTGCACTGCAAGACCTCCAAGGAGATGTGGTACACCCTAGTTATTTTCATGGAGGGTTCAGAAGAGGTGAGGGGTGACTGAAATTCCATGCTCAACCAGGAGTATGAGGCCATCAGATAAGGAAATTCCGAGGGCATTGCTGAGAGCTTTGAAAGATTTTTCGGAATTGTAAATGAACTGAGAACATATGGAAGGGTCTTCGACACATATAAGATTAATCACAAATTTCTCAGGTCCCTCAAAAAGGATTGGGACACAAAGATTTGTGCCATCAGGGAGATAGGAAAGTTAGCTGATACTCCACCTCCAACCCTATTTGGAAAGCTACTGTATTATGAGATGCAGCCTGCTACAAGGAAGGAAGAATAAGAGAAGAGAAGTAAATCACAGGGAAAGGAGAAATCTGTGGCCTTCTGAGATGATGATTCAACCAGGAAAAAAAGGAAGATCTCACCAGTCAAAAGAACTGTTGAGTCAGAATCTGAGAGCTCAAGGACCAGCTCTTTTGACAACCATATATATGATGAGGACCTTGCTTCCTTCTCCAGGAAGTTTCAGAAATTCATGAAGAAGGGGCGTTGGAAGAATAGAATGCCATCCTCTTCCTCACAGCGCAGAAGGAAATCCTCTAAGGAGGACAAGTTTGCTCCTAACTCTAGCAAACATACTTCCTCCAATATTATTTATTTCTACTGCAGCAAATCAGGGCATGTAGTTGCTGACTGCCCAGTAAAGAGGAAAGAAGGAGTGAAGAAGCACCACAAGGGAAAGAAGACTGAGAAGTCTGTTGTGGAAAAGAAGTAAAAGACCTTGTTTGACTTTTCCTCTGGGTCAGACAGTGAAGAAGAAGAAGCCTACATTGGGCTATTGGCTGTTGTTGAAGGAGAACCTGAAGAATACCCTGCTACTAGGATAGGGATTAGGGCCCCTCTATCACATTCAGATTGTGACTCAGAGGTGGATGAAGATGAAGAAGAAGATACTCAATGCCATGGACTGATGTCAATGACAGATGAATAGAGCGTCAAGGCTTAGCCTGGTCAAGCTTGGGTAAATGCTAGATCTCAACTTTCTATTTCAAGTCATTAGGCTAGCTCAAACTTTGAAGCTCAATCATCAAGAGATGAAGGGGATTCAGATTCTGAGGATGATGTTAAATCAATAATTGCCAAGTATGGAGAACTTCTTGAAGCATTCAAGAGGTGAAAGCTCCTTGCCAAGAGACAGGAAAAAGAGCTTCTTAGTCTTAAAAGCAAGTGTGAAGACCATGAAAAAGCCCTCACAGACATGACTACACGAACAGCCCAGCACAAGGAGATCATTGACATGGAGTCTGTGGTAAGAGTCTCAAATGAGAAACTTATACAGAAACTTGAAAACGATCTCCTAAATGAGAAATTGCTGGTGACCAAGTTGTTTAAGCCAAACAATATGCTTCCCTTAATTGATACCCACCTTACCCAAGTGGGTAAGAAACGGTTAAGATTTAAAGGACCTGCTAGACCTCCCAATCCAAAAGGAAAGGGCAAGGGAAAGGCATCAGTAGTGCCTCCAACCTCATTGCCTCAAATTCCATTTCAGAAAGCCTTGTTGCCTTCTAACAAGTATGACCATGAAACCTGTCACGGTCACTGGGAGAATGGCAGATCAACAAGTATGGACCAATGTGGCCCTAGCCAAGGTGGAAGATACAGCCATGTGAGAACCTTTAAGGCTGCACATGAGGAAATTCAAATGGACAATCCTGGACCATTTATTTTTGGTGCCCCAGCCCCAAAACTCAAGGATATTGCTGCTACAGGAAATCTGTGTCAACCAACAAAAGTAATTACCCAAGGTGAGTCTTCAGCCATGGCTGGGATGGCAGTTTCTCATGCTATCAGATGCATATTAGCTGAAAAGTGACATGCAGCTGGTGGAACTCAGAAAAGTCCACAACATCCAGCAGAAAGACTCTCCTTCAATCAAACGACTGCTGGAAGAAAACAAAAATGTATAGCCGCACATCTTCCCACTGTTCATGGAGCAGTCAGGTCATGTACTGGTCCTAAACAAAAAAGGAGATATAATATCTATGAGTGCTGGTACTGTGGCAAAGTGGGTCACTATGTTGTAGATTGCTGGCACAATCCTTCTGTGTCCAGAGGTTGCCAACATGTCAGAAATACTGCGGGAAGGCATGGTTATTTTGTTGGGCTAAAACCCAAACATGCAAGTGTACCTGTCGAATTGTAGTATCAAGGTCGTATTTAAACACGGGGTTGTCAAGTACTGCTACACACGCTTGAACTATTATCCTACCGAAAGAAAGTGGGTTTTGAGAATTTTTAAAATTAAACTGGAACGAAATTTAAAACAGAACTATGGATTAAAAGATAGCACTTGATCGATGATTCACCATGAAAAGAGATAAGAGAAATAAAAAATAATATTTTATAATTGCGACTTAACTCGACCGTGATGGATCCGACAATAAGACAAAATCTCGCTAGAGCATTAAGTCTCCTAACTTATAGACGCTTTGATCGAAATCTCTTTACAAATCAAAGGGGCCTAAAGTTGCATTATCGAGGTGATCCGCACTATTGGATTTGACTCCAATCCGGAGGATTTACGTCGTCCTATCTCTAGGATTGCGTGCAACTCCTTCCCTCTTTGAGTGATCTTTCAAATCAACGAGTCTCTCGACTATTATGAAATGAGATCAAAGGCCTACTACCGTATACCGGAAATACGGAGTCGGCTCAAAATAAATCAAAGAGGGATCGAGCAAAAGTTAGCAAAAATAAAATTACGAAGTAAAAAAGAATTCCTATCTCAAATCATGGATCCTCATGATCAAATGCTAAAAGAAGATTAGCTACGCATATTGGAAAAGGAAATAACAAAGTAAAGAGAAGAAAATTTCATTCTAGCGAATAATAAACGAAAACGTACACAATGCTTAAGACAAAATGATACTAAATTACTTAAACGAAATAAGATTGCAACAAGGTAAACTTAATAACATTACAAAAAAAACTCTCTTGGCTTGTACTCTTCACTTGCTCTCTCTAAAATCCAACCCCTAAAGCATGAGACCATGGTGCCTTTTATAGATGAGGAGGGAAGATTCTAGATGGGAATGAAGAGGAGGAGGCAAGGGGGGGGGGGTGGCCGACCATGTGAATGGGTAGAGGGTGCATGCATTTCATTTAATGAAGGGAGAGGGAGAGGATGATTCAATGCATGGTGGCAAGGTGCATGCATGGAGAAATTAATGAGAGAGAGAGGAGATGAATATAGAATAAAAGAAGAAATAAAGGAGGAGGAAAGTGTGTGGCCGACCATGGGAAATGGGGGACTCATGCATGTGGAAATAAATGAGGAGGGGAGAGAGAGGGGATATACATGAATGTGGCCGGCCATGCATGAATCTTTGAAGTGGGCCGGCCATGCATGGTGGGATATTCGTGTACTCGGGTTGCTTTATGTAGTGGGATGCTCGGGGTGGGCTTGGAGAGTAGCCGGGCTGCTACATCACTGAAAAAGGCTGCTCACTTTGAGGGGGGAGGAGGTCGGCCATGCACTAAGAAGAGAGCTCGGGCTGGATCAATGAAGGAGGGGCCGGGCTGCTCCATGTAGGCTGCACCAAGAGTGGTCGGGCTGCTCCATGTAGGCTTGTAGTTGGGCTGCAACATGTGGGCTTTGATCTCGGGTAGGGGCTGCACCAACACATCAAGGGCTGCATCTTGAAGTGGGGAGGAGGTCGGCTATGTACTAGTGGGCTGCTCCAATAAAGAGTGCTGCATGATCCTATAAATAACAACACAAAATAAACATTAGAAACAAAATATTATTCATGAGCATAAAATTATAACAAATAAGACTAAACATCACATAAAATAATATATATATTAATAAGACTAAACATAGCAACAAACATTAAAACTAAACTAAACATAACACAACATAAAATATAAAACACACGATAAATTTAGAAATTATCATAACATACGAGAAATAAAACAAAGCAGACATAAAATAAACAAAAATATAACTAAACTTATGAATTTAGGTTTATAAACTATACCTAAAACGATGACTAAAAGTAGTCATCAAATTCCCCCATGCTAGAGTGTTTGCTTGCCCTCAAGCAAATAAAACTTAAAGAACTAGGGAAAGAAAACAAAGAAGATTTTGGTTGCATAATTAAGAAAAACAAAACATGAAAAATTAAACTATCCTAATTCCTATGTTAACAACTAGTGGGGTGAGAAGTGCACAATAGAAAACTTGAAAGTGGAGACCTAAAAATATCATTAGAACATAAAGAAAATTTACACATTTCTAAATCTTAAAACAAGGCATCCAAAATTAATGAAATTAAGAAAAGCAAAAGTAGAAGTTCTAAATAGACGGCGCATTAACGAACTACTAGGTTGCTAGAATAACAATTAACCCTAAATCACCTCAAGATAACCTCCAAAGAAATCCATCAATGATGGTGGCCATAGGCTTGTCCGTTCACACTCTCTCCACTACGCGAATTTACGTTCTCAAGATTAATAGGACTTCTATAGGAGTTAAATCTTGGCTTAGGTAAATGATTAGGAAATGAAAACAAGGATAAACATGAGGGCTTAAACACTAAACCAAGGTTGAGATCAAAAATAAAAACATGAAGAGAAATGAGAAATGACAAGTACATCATTTTTCAATTCAAACTAACAAACAAAGGCCATGAACTTTTTTTTCTTTTCATAAATTGGCCACAAATAAACTTCATTGTGTTCTTTTTGATTGATTTCACTTTTTTTTTGATAATAATAATTTTTTTTCTTTAATAACTTTTTAAGGAAAGCTCAAAATATAAGGTTTAAACACTCCTTTTCATTTCAAACATATAACCCTTCACAAAACATGATATTTAAGCTCAAAGTTTAGTGTGAAATAGGAAAGACATTTGGCTTTGGTGAAATGATGAAATGAAAGGTGGAGCTAAAAACAAAGAAACATGGAAAAAGGCCCAAAAATTATTTTGCAATGGTAAATTTGTTGGTGGGCAAGAAAAGCTCAAACTAGTCAAAGGGTGGCCTAAATCATTTCTAAAGTACGTAAAAACGACGCAAATGTTTCGAGAGTCTCTAGGGACAAGTTCTAGACACCAAGAAAGACTACCCCACAAATGAAAAAGAGCTAATATTACCTAGCAACCATTCGTAAGCAACTAACCGAATAAAAAGACATAACTACAAATTGTTAACTTATAACGTAAAAAACGGATGCCTATATTTAAGAAAAAGAAACTAGTAAAACTAAGATATGTTAAACTGATAAATTAAGGAAACTATTTCAAAGAAATCTAAATAGAACTAAGGAACCGCACGGGCCTACACATCACTAGAAGAAACATAAAAATAAAGATGGAAATAATTTTAAATTTTGTTTTTCAAATAGATTTTAGCAATGGTTTTGGATTTTTCCTTTTTTTATAGATTTTTCTTCTTTTTTTGATTTTTGAAAAGGCTAAAATAAAGGCAGTACTAAAAAAGCTTAACAAAATTATGCTAAATGTTTTTTAGAAAATTCTTTTTTTTTGTGAAAAAAAAAGGAAAAAGAGAAACTAACTAAACCCTCCCCCAAGATTAGATTTTTCATTGTCCTCAATGAGAAAAACGAGAAGGAGACTGAGAAAGAGAGAAAAATGCAGAAAGTAAATAAAAATTAAAAAAAAACAGACTTCCACGGGTTTGTGAGATGAAGGCGGATGTCGCTCCCCCATGCTTGCTTTTTAGTGCATTGGATCGTCAGCAGGTTTGACTTGATCCATCTTTATATCAAAAACGTTGGAGCGGCGATCACGAACTTGCTTGGGTGGCCTCCGAAAGGAAGAGCAAAATAAAAGCAGAAAAAAATAGAGTCTGTGGGCAGGTGCCCAAGATTGTTCTTTATTACAATAATTTAAAGTTCGAAAAATATTAATAAAAGTCTTAGAATAAAACGAAATGTCCAACAAAAATGAAAGTTGCATGAAAGAAAACATTACGATGGAAATAAAAGTTGTTCCGCAGCAGGAGATACATTATCATTTGCAAAATATAACTTTAAGCGATGGCCATTTACTTTAAAATCACCCTTATCCGGGTGCGAGAGGAGCACAGTACCATAAGGAAAAACCTGTTTGACTGTAAAAGGTCCAGACCAACGAGATTTCAGTTTTTCAGGGAAGAGACGTAAACGCGGATTAAAAAGAAGAACCTGATCGCCTGTTTTAAAAGTTTTATGGTGGCGCAGGTTCTTATCATGATAAAGTTTCGTGTGTTCTTTATACAGCTTGTTATTTTCGTAAGCGTACGCTCTCCATTCATCGAGTTCATTCAATTGATTTTTCTTATGCTCGCCGACTGAGTGCGGATCGAAATAAAAAAATTTTATCGCCAAATACGCTCGGTGTTCTACTTCTACCGGAAGATGACACGATTTTCCATAGACCAATCGGAAAGGAGTACAACCGATGGCGGTCTTGTACGCTGTCCGATAGGCCAAAAGAGCATCGTCTAATTTTAAGGACCAATCTTTAAGAGAAGTAGAAACGGTTTTTTCCAAAATTCTCTTTATCTCTCGATTGACTACCTCGACCTGACCGTTAGTTTGGGGGTGATAAACAGTGGATAATTTATGTGTAACGCCATATTTAGTTAAAACCTTAGCTAGTTGGACCTTACAAAAGTGGCTCCCCTATCACTAATGATCGCGCGAGGAAAGCCAAAATGAGAAAATATTTTTTTTTAAGAAATTTATGACTACGCGAGCGTCATTACTTGGTAAAGCTTGGGCCTCCGCCCACCTAGAGACGTAATCTACGTCGACTAAAATATATATATTTCCGAAACTTGAGGGAAATGGGCTGACAAAGTCTATGCCCCACAAATCAAAAACTTCGCATTCAAGAAACAAATGTTGCTCCATTTCATTTTTTTGGAGATGTTCCCAGTCCGCTGGCACCGATCGCACCCGCCCACAAAGATTTGTGCATCTTTAAATATGCTTGGCCAATAGAAGCCAGCACTAAGTACTTTGTGTGCGGTGCGGTTTGCTTGAAAGTGCCCGCCAGTCGGACCTTCATGAACATGTTTTAAAATTTGCTGGCCTTCTTCCCGGGAGACACATCTTCTTACCACCTGGTCCGCACAAATGCGAAACAGAAACAGATCCTCCCAAAAATAATACCTCAACTCAGAAAAGAATTTCTTCTTTTGCTGAGAGGAGTATTCTTTTGGGAGGATGCGAGCCACCAGGTAATTGGCCAAATCGGCAAACCATGGGGTAAAAGAAGAAACGCTTAAAATTTTCTCATCCGAAAAAGAAGCAATAGGTAAATTTTCATCAAAAATATCAATTTTAGGATTTTCTAGGCATGAAAGATGATCAGTCGCTAAATTTTCCGCTCCTTTCTTATCCCGGATCTCCAAGTCGAATTCTTGAAGTAATAGGATCCAATGAATAAGACACGGCTTGGCATCCGGTTTAGAAAGGAGGTACTTCAAAGCGGAATGATCCGTAAAAACGATAACCTTAGAAAGAGTGATATAGGGTCGAAATTTATCAAAAGCAAAAATGATAGCTAAGAGTTCCTTTTCAGTTGTAGTGTAATATTCTTGCGCTGAATTAAGCGTTTTGCTAACGTAATAGATTGGGTGGAAATTCTTAGCTATATGTTGTCCTAGTACCACACCGACCGCAAAACTACTTGCGTCGCACATAATTTCAAAAGGTAAATCCCAAACTGGGGCGATCATAATCGGAGCATTTATAAGTTTGGATTTAATTAAGTCGAACGTCGCTAAACAAGAATCGTCAAAAATAAAAGGAGCATCTTTCTCGAGAAGGTGGGTGATAGGCTTAGTAATTTTGGAAAAGTCCTTAATAAATCTTCGATAAAAACCCACATGCCCTAAAAAACTTCTTATCACTTTAATATTCGTAGGCGGTGGTAACTTTTCAATTACTTCGATTTTTGCCTTGTCCACTTCAATTCCCTTAGCGGAAATTTTGTGGCCAAGGACTAAGCCTTCACGTACCATAAAGTGGCACTTTTCCCAATTCAAAACTAGATTTGTTTCTTCGCAACGTTTTAAAACTCTTCCTAAATTCTTTAAACATAACTCAAACGTGTCGCCAAAAACTGAGAAGTCGTCCATAAACACTTCCATAATGTTTTCTACATATTTATCGAAAATGGCCAGCATGCACCGCTGAAAGATAGCTGGTGCGTTGCATAGCCCGAAAGGCATCCTACGGTAGGCAAACGTTCCGAAAGGGCAAGTGAATGTTGTCTTCTCTTCATCCTTGGGTGCGATAGGGATTTGGAAGTATCCCAAAAGACCGTCGAGAAAACAATAAAAACTATGCCCGGATAAACGCTCTAAAATTTGATCGATAAATGGAAGGGGGAAGTGATCCTTACGAGTGGCATCATTTAATTTCCGGTAATCGATGCACATCCTCCATCCCGTTACCATCCTAGTTGGAATTAAATCATTATTTTCATTTGTTACTACCGTGATCCCACCCTTCTTTGGTACAACCTGAACCAGACTTACCCACTTACTATCGGAAATAGGATAGATTATCCCCGCATCTAATAACTTAAGAACCTCGCCCTTCACAACCTCTTTCATATTAGGATTAAGACGATGTTGAGGTTGGACTACATCCTTAGAATTATTTTCAAAAAATAGTTTATGGGTGCAAAAGGAGGGGCTTATGCCAGGAATATCAGAAATTTGCCATGCTATAGCTCGGCGATGCTTTTGTAGTAGTTCGATCAATTGATCGTTTTCGGATTGAGAAAGCAAAGCCGAGATTATAACGGGCAATTTAGAATTTTGTTCAAGAAAGGCATATTTGAGATGTTCGGGAAGGAGTTTTAGTTCTAAGTCGGGTGGTTCATCGTAAGAGTTCTTTAAAACCTTTTCATTTTCAAAGACAATATTTTCATAATTGTTTTGTCTAAACACCGGTTCATTAGCAAAGTTGGCTTGCGCGGACATAACCGTGTCTTCAAAAATATTTGCAAAAAAATCAGAAAAAGAGGAAGAAAAATCATTGGAAGAAACATTTGAAAGAGAAAAAGAGGCGTCTTCATTTAAAACATCAAGGAAGAAGCATGAGTCGTCATTTTCTAAAGAAGTTTTCATGGATTGATTTATTGAAAACGTCACCTCATCATCTCCCACGCGAAGCAAAAGTTTTCCGTTACTTATGTCGATGACCGCACGAGAGGTGGCTAGGAAGGGACGACCAAGGATAAGGGGCACCTCGATGTCTTCTTCAATATCAAGAATGACAAAATCCACCGGGAAGATGAATTTGTCGACCTTCACTAGCACATCCTCAACGATACCTAACGGATAGTTAATCGATCGATCAGCCAATTGGATGCTCATACGCGTAGGGCTGAGAGTGCCCAATCCTAGCTTTTTAAACAATGAAAAAGGCATCAAGTTGATGCTCGCACCTAAATCCGCTAGCGCATGCTTTACAAAAAGATCACCAAAAACGCAAGGAATCGAAAAACTACCCGGATCATTTATCTTTGTAGGAAGATTGGAATTTTTTACGACCGCCGAGCATTTTTCATTTAACGTAACATGAGATAAATTTTCTAATTTCTTTTTGTTCGTTAACAGGTCCTTAAGATATTTGGCGTATTTTGGCATTTGGCTAATCGCTTCATGAAATGGCAAATTGATATGAATTTGTTTAAACATTTCAAGAAAGCGTTGGTATTGATCATCTAGTCTATCTTTCCTAAGCTTAGCGGGGTAGGGAGGTGGTGGAAATTCTTTTAAAATATCGAGATCATTATGTTTAAAACCATCTTTTTCCTTTTCCAAAATAGATGTTTCTTGTTTATTTTCAAAAATAGAATTTTCTTTTCCAAAATGTTTATTAATTATATCTTCGTCACTAATTCGTGTAGCAGTAGGAGAGGCAATCACCTTTGGCTCTTCCCTTGTGGTGGGCTCGTGAATTACCTTGCCGCTCCGAAGGGAAATCGCTTTCGCGTGCTCCCTTAGGTTTGGCTCGGTATTTGAGGGAAGGGTCCCAGGTAGCCTCTCGGAAACCATCTTTGCTAATTGACCGACCGTATTCTCTAAATTTTTCATTGAGCCTGTTAGATTTCTAATGGTCGCTTCATTGGTGCTTATGTATTTTGAAAGCATTTCCTCCAAAGAGGAAGGTTTTTGAAAATGTTGATTTTGTTGTGGTGGTGGTGGTGATGGAGTGAAATCGTGCGGTGGACGTGCGCCATTCGCGGTATTACTCCAAGAAAAATTAGGATCGTTACGCCATCCAGGATTATAAAAGTTAGAAGAAGAATTAAAACCAGGCGGAGCAGAAAAATTAGAAAAAGCAGACAAGTTTGAAGCATTATTTTGAGCAGGCCTGGGTATGTTCCCCAGATAATCCACCTTCTCGGCAGCAGCAGCATTTGCATTTTCATATACCTGAGCGGCGGAGGAAGCAATCAACTCCGAAATCTTCTTATTCAGCATTTCCACATACAGCGCCAGTTGCGAAACCTAGTCCACTTCATAGATACCTGCAGGTTTAGATAGGCGAGTCCTAGATGAATTCCACTGATAAGTGTTCATCGCCATGTCCTCGATAAGCTCAAGAGCGGCTTCCGGAGTTTTGCGGTCCAAAGAACCAGCGGAAGCGGCATCTATCATTTGCTTAGTTTCTTGATTTAGCCCATTATAGAATGTCTGAACCTGTAACCATACATGCAGAGCATGATGAGGGCATTTTCTCAAAAGTTCTTTGAACCTCTCCCAAGTGTCATAGAGCGTCTTAAAAGCAATTTGAGAGTACAAAGTTATATCATTTCTTAGCTTAGCAGTTTTGGCGGGGGTGGGGGGGGGGAAATATCTAGCAAGAAATTTATCGACTAAAATGTTCCAAGTAGTGATTGATCCTCTTGGAAGAGAACTCAACCACTGTTTGGCTTTAGTTCTTAAGGAGAAGGGGAAGAGTATTAGCCTTATAGCATCATCTGAGACACCATTTTTTTTGAAGGTGTCACAGATTTCAAGAAAATTGGCAATATGCAAGTTCGGATCTTCATATTATAATCCGTCGAACTGTACATATTGCTGCACCATTTGTATGATGCTAGGCTTAAGCTCGAAGTTATTGTTCGCAATTGTAGGTCGAACAATACTTGTTTCAGTCCCCTCCAGGTTGGGTCCAGCATAATCAGACATGGTCCTTTGCTGAGCCATTCCTGGGTTGGGATCTCCCATTTCAGAATTAAAATTACAATCACCATCGGAATCCTCAACCGCTGTTTGAGAAGTGGAAGCCCCGAATCGTAGTTGTCTCCGAAAGGAGCGTTCTATTTCTGGGTCCAAATCAACAAGTAGCGACGGATTCGTGCGGATCATGCACTAAAAAAATGAAGGAGAAATGGAAATAAAAACTTGAAGAAAGAAAAAAAAAGAAAATGATTAGATTTTTTTAAAAAAATTTTGTAGAAGCAATAGCGAAAGCGTTTTCAAAATATTGACGAAGAAGATCCCCGACAACGGCGCCAAAAACTTGGTGGGCAAAAACCCGAACAGGCAAGTGTACCTGTCGAATTGTAGTATCAAAGTCGTATTTAAACACGGGGTTGTCAAGAATTGCTACTCACGCTTGAACTATTATCCTACCGAAAGAAAGTGGGTTTTGAGAATTTTTAAAATTAAACAGGAACGAAATTTAAAACAGAACTATGGATTAAAAGATAGCACTTGATCGATGATTCACCATGAAAAGAGATAAGAGAAATAAAAAATAATATTTTATAATTGCGACTTGAAAGTACACCTAGTGTCAGCTATGTGCACCTATGGGGGGGGGGGGTGGAATAGGTGACGAGTAGCGCTTTTGCGGAATTTACGAACATACCTGCACAATAAAAATAGAAAGCACAGCACACAGAATACACAGGCAAATTATAGTGGTTCCCCGACTTGGGTACATCCACTTTCCCCCTTCGACCTATCTCCCCAACAAGGGACGACTCGGTCACTTCTCCAACGGGATTGAAATCCAATCCCTGCACTAACGGAAGGAACCCTTCCACACGTGAGAGTCAACACTCCCACAAAACGGGTTGCACCCAACCCTTACAACACGGAACAATCGTTCCTTTACAACAAAAGTAAATATGGAATGTACACGAGATACAAACTTCGTTTGGAGACTACGGTGTTCCTCTTCGTTCGACGACGTGTTCGTGAAGTCAACGAAAAGTCTACGACCTTGGTCTCTCTTGGAAAGGATCTTCCCGAATCCGGCGGCGGCAATCCGAGCGGCGGCTTGGTTCGGGATCGACGGCAACGACGATGCGCGGCAGCAGTACTTCTGAGATCCAATCTTCGTTGCAAAGCAAACTAGGTCTACCAACGGTCACTCTAGGATCGGTCGTCTCGATCGATTCGGACGGGGGAGTTTTTCCCGGTCAACAAATCGAGAGACAAGGGATCTCTGGATAGACACGTGAGACTCAAGCTTTGCTAAGCTTCTGTCGCTGGAGATCGGGAAGAAATGCGATCAGCAGCGGCGACGGACTTGCACGAGCGGCGACGGAGGCGGCGGAGAGATTTCGCGATTTTAGGGTTGCACTCGCTCGGCTTCTTTCTGTCTCGGTATTCCGTTCAAAATACCCGTGTATAAATACTGTAGTTAACTCCAATATGACCGTTTGTGGGACCCACAATAGAAATCCCCAAATCCCGGTCCAGAAATTTAACAGCGGAAGAATCCGGTTCAGGAAGTTCCAGAAAAACGCCAAGTCAAAATCGGTGAGAATCGAAAGTGATTCTCGCCGAGTCGCCGAGAATCAAAGGTGATTCTCGACGATTCGGCGAGAATCAAAGATGATTCTCGTCGAATTTGCCTTGGTTGCACGCACTGCTTTAGGCCAGGTCGAGACGGCGAGAATCAACCAGTGATTCTCGTCGATTCGACGAGAATCACTAGTGATTCTCGCCGAATCGGCGAGAATCACTAAGTGATTCTCGTCGATTCTTACTTATACGCAGAAGTGCTTGCTTAGAAGTTGCTGGATCGAGTTCGGCGAGAATCAACTTCTGATTCTCGACGAATCGGCGAGAATCCCAAGTGATTCTCGCCGAATCGGCGAGAATCACTTGGTGATTCTCGTCGATTCTAACTTAGACGAATTTTCATTTTTCCACCTATGAGATGCTCCTTGACCCATCCTTGCTCCTTGTCTGCTCCTGCATATTTACAGCCCTGTGCTTGAAAATAAGTGCACTCCAATAGAGAGAGTACACGTAGGCCAACACACTGATCTGCTCAACGAGGGATTACGTCGTGCAGACCCGTGTATATTGAACTACTGCACCTTGACATTGGTGTGCACTTAGCGTGGAAACACTGCAAGCACAACTAGAAGGATTTTATCAAATACATAGTCTATTGACCTTAGCTTGTCCAGGGGCTTCTTCAAATCAGGTACATTGTGGATACAATACCCAACAATCTCCCCCTATTTGAAGAAGCCTAAACCCTACAAGCTATGGTGAATAGAGCAAATGAGAATGAAAACCATAAACTGAAAAGGGAGTTGAGTGAGTTATCCATTACCAATACCAATTTCTTGGGAGCAAGCTTGGATCCACCTTAGCCTTAGCCGAGAGGGTAATCTCCCCCTTTTCGGCTTCTACAAATCGGGGTCTGTAGCGTTTTACCCTTTGCTCCCCCTCAGTTCTTGCATGGGCCTGGAGCCTCTGTAGTCTTCATTCCTCATAATTGAGCATCCCCAATTCAGTCTTGAAAAGATTGAACTTGGCCTCGTCTAGGGGCTTTGTGAATATGTCAGCAATCTGCTTGTCCGTGGGGACATAACAGAGAGAGATATCCTTGTTCTCCACGTGCTCCCGAATGAAGTGGTAGCGTACTTCAATATGCTTCGTTCTGCTGTGCGACACCGGATTATTGGCAATGGCAATTGCACTGGAGGAGTCGTAGTACATGGGTACTTCCTTGAACTGAAGGTCGTAGTCGGCTAACTGGATTCTGATCCATAGAAGTTGTGCGCAACAGCTTCCTGCCGAGATGTACTCTGACTCTGCTGTGGAGGTTGCAACACAATTCTGTTTCTTGCTGTTCCATGAGATAAGCCTCCTGCCGAGGAATTGACACATCCCGGAGGTGCTTTTCCTGTCATCCCTGCTCCCTGCAAAATCAGCATCTGAAAAGCCTATTAGCTCGACATCATTGTTTCTCGAGTACCACAAGCCAAGATTAGGAGTACCTTTAAGGTATCTCAGAATTCGCTTTGCAGCGACATAGTGAGATTCCTTAGTGTTCACCTGATATCGGGCACAGACACATGTGGAGAACATAATATCCGGTCGACTGGCAGTAAGGTAGAGCAGGGATCCAATGATGCTTCTGTATTTGGTTTCATCGAAAGGTTTACCTTTCTCATCCTTATCCAGAGACATGGTGGATCCCATTGGATTCCTCATAGAGGTTGCACTCTCCATACCGAATTTCTTAAGGAGTTCATTTGTGAACTTCGTCTGAGAGATGAAGATTCCATCCTCAGACTGTTTCACTTGAAGTCCTAAGAAATACTTGAGCTCTCCCATACTGCTCATTTCAAACTTTCCTTGCACAAGTTTAGAAAATGTTTTGCAAAGATTGTTGTCCGTTGAGCCGAATATTATGTCATCGACATAGATTTGCACCAGCAAAATCTTACCTTTGACTTCCCTGAGAAATAATGTTTTATCTATTTTACCTCTGGAGAACTTGTTCTCAAGAAGAAAACTAGATAAAGTCTCATACCAAGCTCGTGGAGCTTGTTTCAACCCATATAAGGCCTTATTAAGAAAATAAACGTGATTGGGATAAGTAGGATCGACAAAACCTGGGGGTTGAGCGACGTATACTTCCTCTTTCAGGTCTCCGTTCAGGAATGCTGATTTCACATCCATTTGATAGACTGTGAATCCTTTGTGTGAAGCATACGCCAGGAACAACCTGATTGCCTCGAGCCTTGCTACTGGTGCGAAGGTCTGGTCGAAGTCAATCCCTTCCTCCTGTCTGTAACCTTGAGCCACCAGCCTGGCCTTGTTCTTTACGATGACACCATGTTCATCCAGCTTGTTTCTAAAGATCCACTTCGTGCCAATCACATTCTGCTTGTATGGTCTGGGAACCAGCGTCCAAATATTGCAACGTTCGAATTGATGTAGTTCCTCTTTCATGGCCAGAATCCATGCCGCATCCTTGTTCGCCTCGTTGAACTTCTTTGGCTCAACCTGTGACAGGAAGCTAAGATGCAATACTTCATTAACTGTACCTCTTCGAGTTCTGACACCAACACGAGGATCCCCGATGATCTGATCTCTAGGATGATCTCTCACGTGCTGGAGCTCTAGAAGTCTGGCGTCTGGAGCTTCAACTACTTCTTGGGCTTCTCTTTCTTCTAAGAGATTTGTTCCATATTGATCTTCAACATTTTCAGATGACGTGGAGGTGGAAACTTTGACATACTTTGGAGCGTCATCTTTAGGGGTCTCATCCAGACTCAGCTGTTCAAGTCTAGCACCTGCATCTTCAAGAATACTACTGGAAGAATTGCTGTTAAGCAAACTTCCTTCATCAAATACAACATTTATTGATTCTTCTACCACTAGGGTTTTCTTATTGAAGACCCTATATGCCCGACTATGGGAACTATAGCCCATGAATATGCCTTCGAAGCATTTTTCACCGAATTTAGTACGCGAGTACTTCCCATTATTCAGTACATAGCATCTGCAACCAAAAATCCTCAAGTAGGACATGGTTGGTTTCCTGCCTTTCAGTAGCTCGTAGGGCGTCTTACGATGATGCTTGTTGATCAATGCTCGGTTTTGTACATGACACGCCGTATTGACACCCTCTGCCCAGAAGTATTCCGGGAGAGAAGCGTCTTTCAACATTGTCGTGCAGGCTTCAATGAGAGTTCTATTTCTCCTCTCCGCAACTCCATTTTGCTGAGGAGTGCGCGGGGAGGAAAACTCATGAAAGATACCTTGTTCTTCACAAAATTCTGTCATTGCACCAGATTCGAATTCTGTTCCATGGTCACTTCTGATTTTGACCACGGAGCAGTTAAATTCGTTCTGAACCTGCTTGACAAAATTAGTGAAGATGTCAAACGTATCTGACTTTCGTTTCAAAAAGAACACCCATGTAAACCGAGAATGATCATCAACTATCACTAGCGTATAGGACTTGCCTCCCAAGCTATGAACTTGCATTGGACCAAACAAGTCCATATGCAAAAGGTAAAGACATCGGGAAGAGTCTTTGTCAGCGATGCTCTTAAAGGTAGCCCGAGTCTGTTTGCCCATCTGGCATGCAGGACATGGGCTATCTTTGATGCACTTGATACTGGGAGAATCCCTTACCAAGTCCTTAGAAAACAGCATACTAATTGTCTTGAAATTAATATGTGCCAATCTCTTATGCCATTGTTCACAAAGAGATGCACTGCCTGTTGCCACAAGACATACGGGGGTAGATGAATCTAAACTGAGAAAATCTAAACAAAAGATATTTCTGCTCCTAATGCCTGATAATACCGTTTCAGAAGAGGTACGTGAAATTATCAGATATTTATCCTTGCAGAACTTAACGTCATAACCTTTATCACATAACTGACTTATACTAATCAGGTTATGGTTTAACCCTTCAACATAAGCCACGTCGGTGATAGAGATTATACCGTTGGAAATCATACCATAACCTCTGGTGACTCCTCGATCTGACCCTCCAAAGATGACTTTGGGTCCATTCTCGACTGGAGTGTAATCACGCAGCAGGCTTCTTGTCCCGGTCATATGCCGGGAGCATCCACTGTCCAAATACCAGATCGGCATTTTGGTGGCCTTTGGACATTCCTGCAAAACAAAATTAATTTGCCTTAGGAACCCAATCGAACTTGGGTCCTAGATTCCTGGTTAGCACACTCCCCCTCGGTTGGTTAACCCTACGAGTGGTCGGTCTCGCATTGCTAACATGGGGAGTCTCGTAGTTCCTTGGATTAAACCAACAATCCACGACAAAGTGACCGACTTTGCCACAGCACCAACAGTCAAATCTGTTGTACCTCTTCCTAGGCTCCTGCCTTACCCTGGGAACGGTGGGTACTGCTGGGGCCTTGGATCTGGAGGTGGAGGCCTCATGGTGACAACAGTCGCATGACTTTGTCACCTTCTATATAACAGGCTTGGCTTTTGGTGCCTGCTTTCCATTATGGCCGCTAGAGAACGGACCATAATTTCCTATGTGGATTTCCTCATAAGGTGCCTTGAAGGCACTCTCACCGAAGTTCCGAGGAAAGTTCCAACAGTCATACCGGCTCTTTGGCTTTGCAACCGAGGGCCGGAAATGATGCCCAAATGTTGACTCAAAGTCGTCTTGGTTGCAAGGAAAGCCAGGCTTTCTGAACGCAACAGGACTAAGAGGAGCCTAACCCTTTTCATCAGCAGAGGCCTTCTTGGCGGCCTTATTCTTCCTCTGGTTCTTGTTTCTCCTAAATGAACAACCAGATACCCCTATATGCCCCAAGCCAGCTCCTTTGGCCTGAGCAGAGAAGGTATCAACGACTGGAAGAACTGTTTTTGGCATGGAGAAGCTCTTGACGATCTTCCTTTCTGCCGCAAGTAGTTCTTCCAACTTGTCGACTTCCTCCTGCTTTAGATCAAGGAGCTTCAAAGACTCTGAATGCTTGGAAGTCAGGTCAAGGTGTTCCTGTCGGAGAGAAATCAAGCAAGTGACCTCTTCCCTTAGGGATACACACTCACCCTTAAGAAATTTTACTTCCTTCTTCTCAGCCTTCAGTCTCTTTCGGCACTCATCGAAAGTGTTGAGCAGAAGCTCATACTTCTCGAGGAGCTCAGTTTTACGGGCTAAAGGGCCATCCTCAGGTTCATCATCCTGAGACTCAGGATCAGAGTCGGAGTCGGAGAGAGGGGTGTGAGCTTTTACCTTCCCAGTAAATGGGGGACATTCTCCTTCTGAGTCGGAGCGACCCACCAGCCCGAAGTAGGCTTCCTCATCATCACTGGAGTCTGAGGAATCAGAATCACTTAGTGTCTTTGGCCTTCTTGCGATGTAGCTCCGCTCCTTCTTCTTATCTCTGGAGGATTTGAGCTCCTCTCCTTTCCCTTTTTCTCTTTTGCTTTGATGGCAGTCGGCCACGACGTGTCCTGGCTTATTGCATCCAAAGCAAATAATATCAGAAGAACAATGTTTGTTAGGTTTAGATGCATACCTGTCAGAAGAATAATTTTTCTTTTGATGCCTGGAGGAGGAGCTGTCTTTCTTTCTTTGATTCCTCATCTTGAGGAACTTCTTGAACTCTCGGGTGATGAGGGACAAATCCTCCTCCGACAGCTCTGAGCCGGAGGAGCATGGTTCAGAGTCCTCCTCCTCTTCCTTATTCCTCGCACGGTATGACATCGCACCATTTCCCTTTCTGGAGTAACTGGATTTTTGGGCCACAGTCTTTTCTTTTGCAGCAGCCTTCTCTGCTTCTTCCTCTGCCTTCCTGGTGTTCAGCTGAAGTTCATAGGACATCAGCTTCCCAAACAGGATTTGTGGTTCAGTTTCTGCTAGTCTGTCAAATTCTCTGATGGCGCAGATCTTTGTGTCCCATTCCTTAGTAAGGGACCTAAGGAATTTGTCATTGAGTTCACCATTGGTGAACACTCTTCCGTAGCCCTTGAGGGCGTTGACAATCTTTAGGAAGTTCTCGTATGTGACTCCGATCTCTTCCTTAGGCCCTTGCCTGAAGGCCTCATATTTTTGGTTCAGGAGGGATCTCCGATCATCCCTCACTTCATCCGTGCCCTCCATTAGGATGATCAGGCACTGCCAGATCTCCTGAGCAGTCCTGCAGTTGCTGAAATGGAATCATCAACTGCGCTCACCAGAATGTTTCGTGCCTTCTTGTCCAGTCCCACGAGCACTATCTCGTCTTTGTCCATTTCAGATAGTGTCTTCGGCACCTTCTTGGTGGGATCGATGGTGGAGGCCTTGGTGGGGACATAAGGTCCCTCTTCCACGATCATGAAGAGTCGAGGATCGACTGCTTCCATGTAAAACCTGATTCTTTCCTTCCAGATCGGAAAGTTTAGCCTGGTGCATACTGGGATCTTGCCGGAGAACTTGAGCCCGTCCATAGTAGATATTTGTCTTCTTCTTGACACTAGGGGCAGGATTCAACTCAAGGTGTTGACCTTTTTGATGAGCAACCTCGCTCTGATACCACTTGAAAGTCCACCTAGTGTCAGCTATGTGCACCTATGGGGGGGGGGGGGGAATAGGTGACGTGTAGCGCTTTTGCGGAATTTACGAACGTACCTGCATAATAAAAATAGAAAGCACAACACACATAATACACAGGCAAATTATAGTGGTTCCCCGACTTGGGTACATCCACTTTCCCCCTTCGACCTATCTCCCCAACAAGGGACGACTCGGTCACTTCTCCAACGGGATTGAAATCCAATCCCTGCACTAACGGAAGGAACCCTTCCATACGTGAGAGTCAACACTCCCACAAAACGGGTTGCACCCAACCCTTACAACACGGAACAATCGTTCCTTTACAACAAAAGTAAATATGGAATGTACACGAGATACAAACTTCGTTTGGAGACTACGGTGTTCCTCTTCGTTCGACGACGTGTTCGTGAAGTCAACGAAAAGTCTACGACCTTGGTCTCTCTTGGAAAGGATCTTCCCGAAACCGGCGGCGGCAATCCGAGCGGCGGCTTGATTCGGGATCGACGGCAACGACGATGCGTGACAGTAGTACTTCTGAGATCCAATCTTCGTTGCAAAGCAAACTAGGTCTACCAACGGTCACTCTAGGATCGGTCGTCTTGATCGATTCGGACGGGGGAGTTTTTCCCGGTCAACAAATCGAGAGACAAGGGATCTCTGGATAGACACGTGAGACTCAAGCTTTGCTAAGCTTCTGTCGCCGGAGATCGGGAAGAAATGCGATCAGCAGCGGCGACGGACTTGCGCGAGCGGCGACGGAGGCGGCAGAGAGATTTCGCGATTTTAGGGTTGCACTCGCTCGGCTTCTTTCTGTCTCGGTATTCCGTTCAAAATACCCGTGTATAAATACTGTAGTTAACTCCAATATGACCGTTTGTGGGACCCACAATAGAAATCCCCAAATCCCGGTCCAGAAATTTAATAGTGGCAGAATCCGGTTCAGGAAGTTCCAGAAAAACGCCAAGTCAAAATCGGTGAGAATCGAAAGTGATTCTCGCCGAGTCGCCGAGAATCAAAGGTGATTCTCGACGATTCGGCGAGAATCAAAGATGATTCTCGTCGAATTTGCCTTGGTTGCACGCACTGCTTTAGGCCAGGTCGAGACGGCGAGAATCAACCAGTGATTCTCGTCGATTCGACGAGAATCACTAGTGATTCTCGCCAAATCGGCAAGAATCACTAAGTGATTCTCGTCGATTCTTACTTATACACAGAAGTGCTTGCTTAGAAGTTACTGGATCGAGTTCGGCGAGAATCAACTTCTGATTCTCGACGAATCGGCGAGAATCCCAAGTGATTCTTGCCGAATCGGCGAGAATCACTTGGTGATTCTCGTCGATTCTAACTTAGACGAATTTTCGTCTTTCCACCTATGAGATGCTCCTTGACCCATCCTTGCTCCTTGTCTGCTCCTGCATATTTACAGCCCTGTGCTTGAAAATAAGTGCACTCCAAAAGAGAGAGTACACGTAGGCCAACACACTGATCTGCTCAACGAGGGATTACGTCGTGCAGACCCGTGTATATTGACCTACTGCACCCTGACATTGGTGTGCACTTAGCGTGGAAACACTGCAAGCACAACTAGAAGGATTTTATCAAATACATAGTCTATTGACCTTAGCTTGTCCAGGGGCTTCTTCAAATCAGGTACATTGTGGATACAATACCCAACACGACTTAACTCGACCGTGACGGATCCGACAATAAGACAAAATATCGCTAGAGCATTAAGTCTCCTAACTTATAGACGCTTTGATCAAAATCTCTTTACAAATCAAAGGGGCCTAAAGTTGCATTATCGAGGTGATCCGCACTATTGGATTTGACTCCAATCCGGAGGATTTACGTCATCCTATCTCTATGATTGCGTGCAACTCCTTCCCTCTTTGAGTGATCTTTCAAATCAACGAGTCTCTCGACTATTATGAAATGAGATCAAAGGCCTACTACCGTATACTGGAAATACGGAGTCGGCTCGAAATAAATCAAAGAGGGATCGAGCAAAAGTTCGCAAAAATAAAATTACGAAGTAAAAAAGAATTCCTATCTCAAATCATGGATCCTCATGATCAAATGCTAAAAGAAGATTAGCTACGCATATTGGAAAAGGAAATAACAAAGTAAAGAGAAGAAAATTTCATTCTAGCGAATAATAAACGAAAAAGTACACAATGCTTAAGACAAAACGATACTAAATTACTTAAACGAAATAAGATTGCAACAAGGTAAACTTAATAACATTACAAAAAACCTCTCTTGGCTTGTACTCTTCACTTGCTCTCTCCAAAATCCAACTCGTAAAGCATGAGACCATGGTGCCTTTTATAGATGAGGAGGGAAGATTCTAGATGGGAATGAAGAGGAGGAGGCAGGGGGGGGGGGGTGGCCGGCCATGTGAATGGGGAGAGGGTGCATGCATTTCATTTAATGAAGGGAGAGGGAGAGGATGATTCAATGCATGGTGGAAAGGTGCATGCATGGAGAAATTAATGAGAGAGAGAGAGGAGATGAATATAGAATAAAAGAAGAAATAAAGGAGGAGGAAAGTGTGTGGCCGGCCATGGGAAATGGGGGACTCATGCATGTGGAAATAAATGAGGAGGGGAGAGAGAGGGGATATGCATGAATGTGGTCGGCCATGCATGAATGTTTGAAGTGGGCCGGCCATGCATGGTGGGATATTCATGTACTCGGGTTGCTTTATGTAGTGGGCTTCTCGGGGTGGGCTTGGAGGGTAGCCGGGCTGCTACATCACTGAAATAGGCTGCTCACTTTGAGGGGGGAGGAGGTCGGCCATGCACTAAGAAGAGAGCTCGGGCTGGATCAATGAAGGAGGGGCCGGGCTGCTCCATGTAGGCTGCACCAAGAGTGGCCGGGCTGCTCCATGTAGGCTTGTAGTTGGGCTGCAACATGTGGGCTTTGAGCTCGGGTAGGGGCTGCACCAACACATTAAGGGCTGCATCTTGAAGTGGGGAGGATGCCGGCTATGTACTAGTGGGCTGCTCCAATAAAGAGTGATGCATGATCCTACAAATAACAACACAAAATAAACATTAGAAACAAAATATTTTTCATGAGCATAAAATTATAACAAATAAGACTAAACATCACATAAAATAATATATATATTAATAAGACTAAACATAGCAACAAACATTAAAACTAAACTAAACATAACACAACATAAAATATAAAACACACGATAAATTTAGAAATTATCATAACATACGAGAAATAAAACAAAACAGACATAAAAGAAACAAAATTATAACTAAACTTAGGAATTTAGGTTTATAAACTGTACCAAAAACGATGACTAAAAGTAGTCATCATATTTTCAGTATAATGTGAACCTATGACCCAATAGAAATTGGGGTCCTAATGTGAGATGATTGTTGTTCTTTTCAGGTTAGCTCAGGTACAAATTCCCCTAAATGGTACCTGGACAGTGGATGTTCTAGGCATATGACTAAAACAAAGGAGCTGTTGAGCGAGTCCACTCCAATAAAAATGGACCTAAGATCATCTTTGGAGGCTCTGACAAGGGAATAACCAGAGGTTATGGTAATATCTCAGATGACATAATCACCATCACAAATGTGGCTTATGTGGAGGGGTTGCAACACAACCTCATAAGCATAAGCTAACTATGTGACCTTGGTTATGACACTTCCTTCCACAAGGATAAGTGCCACATCAAGAAGTTAATTGACCAATGTGTAATCTTAACTGGCACTAGGAGTGGGAATGTTTATTGTTTAAACTTTTCTTGCTTAGATAATAGTTTACCTATATGCCTAGTTGCAAATGACAATGTCTCATATTATGTTCAATGGCACAAGAGACTGGTTCATTTGAACTATAAGACCATTGGTCAGCTCTTTAGTGATGAGCTAGTTAGAAATGGTTCCCAAATAAAATTCTCCAAGGTGGGTATCTGTGTTGCTTGCCAAAAGGGTAAGCAAACTAAGGCCTCGTTCAAGAGCATTAGGACCAAGGACTTAGTGAGATGCTTGTATCTCCTACATATGGACTTGTTTGGTCCTATGCATGTATAGAGTCTGGGTTGGAAGGTCTACACCCTTGTGGTTATTGATGACTATTCCAGATTTTCTTGGGTATTCTTCCTTGAAGAAATGATGAAACCCTTGATGTCTTCATGAATTTTATTAGGCAGATTCAGAATGAACTGGCATGCTCTGTGGTCAAAATGAGAAGTGACCATGGAACTGAATTTTAGTCTGCTGGCATGACTTCTTTTTGTGAAGAGCAAGGGATTCATCAGAATTTCTCCTCTTCAAGAACACCCCAGCAAAATGGGTTAGCTAAGAGGAAAAATACAACTCTCATAGATGCAGGGAGAACATTATAAAGTGACACACTGAGGCATTTAACACTACATGTTATGTTCTCAATAGGGCTTCTATCACCAAAGTCCACAAGAGGA
Source organism: Platanthera guangdongensis (assembly GCA_039583875.1). Lineage (NCBI taxonomy): Eukaryota > Viridiplantae > Streptophyta > Magnoliopsida > Asparagales > Orchidaceae > Platanthera > Platanthera guangdongensis. The sequence goes on from CM077166.1 coordinate 82,993,785, forward strand.
CTCCCTATGAGATTTTGAATGGCAGAAAACTAAACATATCCTATTTCAGGATCTTTGGTTACAAGTATTTCATCTTGAACAATGGTAAATCAAAAGTGACTAAGTTTGCTGCCAAATCCCATGAGGGTATCTTTATTGTGTACAACAATAATAAAAGAGCGTATAAAGTCTATAACTTGACTAATCAGGTTGTAGAAGAGTCTGTCCATGTAGTGTTTGATGAGTCAAGCATGATCATCAGTGAACTATTAAGCTCCTTGCCTAGTTCTGCAGGTACAGAAGTCATGATGGAAAAATTCTCCATCAAAGATAAAGACCCAGCTATGCAAGATGAAAGTGGAGAGGGATGCTGTCCAGAGGAAGCACAGGACTGTCTACCTAAAGATGAAGACTAGCTAGTTGAAGAAAATGGTGCTCGTAGTCATGCTGCCCCCTGCAGTTGGATATCTGTGAGATCATCTTCCAGATCAGATAATTGGTGAGGTCAGCCAAGGTGTATAGACCAGAAGTAAAAGTTTCAATACGGCTCTATATTCCAGCTTACTATCACAAGAAGAGCCCAAGAAAATTGAAGAAGCAAATCAAGTCCAATTCTGGATTGGTGCAATGCAAGAAGAATTGAACCAGTTCAAAAGGTGCAAGGTCTGAAAGCTTGTTCGCAGACTAGTTGGACATAATGTCATTGTAGTCAAGTGGATTTTCAGAAATAAACTTGATGAGAATGATATTGTAATAAAGAATAAAGCTAGACTAGTTGCCAAAGGTTATAGACAGGAAGAGGGGATTGATTATGATCAGACTTTTACTCCAGTTGCATGGTTGGAAGTAATCAGACTATTCCTTGCATTTGAAGCCTTCCAGGGATTCAAGGTCTTCTAGATGGATGTAAAGTCTGCCTTCCTGAATGGAGACTTGAAGGAAGAGGTTTATGCACAGCAGCCTCTAGGTTTTGTAGATTCCAACTCTCATACTGCTGTATATAGACTTAGGAAAGCTCTTTATGGGCACAAGAAAGGCCCTAGAGCATGGTTTGAGACATTATCTACCTTCCTCATTGAGAACATATTCTCAAGGGAGAAGATAGACAAGACACTATTCCAAAGGGAGTCTAAGGGCAAGAGCATCCTAGTTCAGATTTATGTTGATGATATAATATTTGGCTCTACTAATGATAACCTTTGCAGGAAGTTTGCAAAATTTATGCAGGGGAAGTTTGAGATGAGTAGTATGAGTGAACTGAACTTTTTCTTAGGACTCCAAGTAAGATAGACTGATGATGGTCTATCCATATCCCAGTCAAAGTTCACCAGGGTGATAATCAAGAAATATGGCATGGAGAATGCTTCCACCATAAGAACTCCCATGAACTCAAGTTTGCCTATAGACAAAGATGATCTAGGGAAACCTGTTGATCTAACTCTATATAGAGGTATAGTTGGCTAGCTTCTCTACCTCACTCCAAGAAGGCATGATATTATGTATGCAACATGTGTATGTGCTAGGTATCAGGCCTGCCCTAAAGGGTCTCACTACACTACTGTGAAAAGAATCTTGAGATATCTTAAGGGCACCGCAGATCTTGGCCTATGGTACCACAGGAATGGGCAATTTGAACTAACAGGCTATTCAGATGCAGATTTTGAAGGCTGCAAGGAGGACAGGAAGAGCACTTCTGGCTCCTGTCAATTTCTAGGTGGAAGGCTTGTCTAGAGCAGCAAGAAACAAACAAGTGTCGCAATTTCAATAGCAGAGTCAGAGTATATTTCTACTAGAAGCTGCTGTGCTCAATTGCTGTGGATCCAGCATCAACTTCAAGACTACAATATTCAGATAAGTAGAACTACACACTTTTGTGATTCTACTACTGCAATGTCTATAACTAGGAATCATGTCTCCCATAGCAGGACTAAGCATATAAAAATTAGGTATCATTTCATTAGATAACATGTAGAAAGGGAAGACATCAGCTTTGTGTTTGTCTCTACAGACAAGCAAGTGGCTGATATCTTCACTAAGCCACTCGATGAAGCCAAGTCCAACACCTTCAAAATTGAATTGGGTATGTTGAATCTTGTGTAGCTTCAATTCTCTCTTCTACCATATGCTACACTGTACATTTTGCAGGTAGTACAAGTTCTTCCTCCAAATAATGAAGATAGTCTGCAACTATTGAGGGGGAGCTAGCCCAACAGCTAAACTGGATTAAGTCAAAGTGGGAAGATCTACTCCAGACATATAGGGGGAGAAAAACCCAACAGAATGATCCCTATTACAAAAGTTAAAATGGGGGAGGATAGTCAAGGGGTAAGAATAATAGACAGGTGGAATATTAAGGGTGGCAGCATGCCAGGTGGAGTATGTAATTTTCCACGGGCTGGAGAAATGTGGTAACTTTTCCACACTCTAATAAGGTTAAATTTTTTTTTATGATGAATATGCTGTGTTGACAATGACCTGTACTATTGATCAAGCAAACTTTTTTACTTCTTCAAATAGAGGGAGATTTCTGGGTCGATTTATCCCAATTTCACAGATTTGTAAGAAGTCAAATGGGTCAACGAAATACACACATAATATATTTGATGTGTGCTTAAGTTCATGCATGCAGGCAGTCCATGATTGGACAGGTCAACAAAAAGAATATACTGGAGAATTCAAATTTTGTCAAGCTCAGTTCAAAGTGTGGGTCTCAGATTTTGTCGACCTCAGCTCGCAGTTCGTCGAGCTCAGCTCACATATCATCGAGCTCAGCTCACCATTCCTTGAGCTAAACTCAGGAGCTTAGGATTCAAATTTCATCGAGCTCAGCTCGCAGTTCATTGAGCTCAGCTTGCAGATCGTCGAGCTCAACTCACCATTCCTTGAGCTAAACTCACGAGCTTAGGATTCAAATTTCATCGAGCTCAGCTCATAGTTCGTCGAGCTCAGCTCACAGATCCTGGAGATCAGCTCACCACTCATTGAGCTAAATTCAGAAGCTTGAGTTTCATAATTCGTCGATCTCAGCCCATCAATCATCGAACGTAGTTCAACATTCGTCGACCTAATGTAAGACAAATTGACTAAGGGAAAACCGCTGAGACAGCTGAGACAGCTGAGAAGCATGTCTCAACATAACCATTGAGACAAAATAAGGTGTACTTCTCTAACTCCAAAAGGGAGGAAGCAGGTTCACTCATTGACTCTAATAAAGAAGAAAGTGTTGAGACTGCTGCGATAAAAGACAGTCTCAGCTGAGAAGAAGAAAGCATTGAGACCGCTGAGTAGAAGTTGCTGAGACAGATGACAGTCTCAGCTATGAAGAAAGAACCGTTGAGACAAAGCCAGCAGAAATTCACCAAGTCCAGAAGCATTGAGAGCCAACACAGATGGCGTTGTGTGACTTAATCATCACTCAACGCTTAGTGATATTCTTGAAATTTTCTAAGTCCAGAAGGTGATGACCACTGCTGATGTCATCAAAAGTCAACAAGTCAAAGTTTCTCATACTGTTGTAGGAAAGATACAGCAGCACCAAATGACGACTGATGATTTCACCAAAAATCAATAAATTCATGGTGCTGAGGGAATGCTATATTTGCGTCGAAAGCTACCTTTTGTCCTTTTTTGAGAGTGGTGGCACTCACCATCCTTGGGTGTGCCCACACTCAAATTGTTACGTTGATTCAAATCAACTGATATAAAAAGGAGAAAGAAAAAGACATTAGGGTTACAGAGAAAAAACGCAGAACATAAAAAGAAAACCAGAGGCGGCTGGACTTCATCTTCTCCAATAAGCACGGCTGGACTTCATCTTCTCCAATAAGCTTGAAAGCAAAAATCCAGCAGAGTTAGCTAGAAGGCAAAGAAAGAAAGCTGAAGCTCTTTAATTTCAGGAAGATAGTTCTCTCCAGAACAAGGCAGTTGATTCATCTATTCAGCAAGGAGATAACTGTGTGAAGGGCCATCAACCTTCAATAGCAGATTGCTGCTAACCTATGCAGCAAAGAAAAATTTGGTTGTAGAAGAAGACACATTCCTTCTACAGTCAGTGGGTTGGACTGATATCTGCTCAGTCCAGCAAAGTAGACTCAGAGATTTATCTCTAAGTTAGTGTTTCATTTTATTTATCTTAAATAAACTCCTATAGGATTAAGTTTATAAGAATCTGAGCTGTAGGGCCTTCTTTGCCTGAGTTGTAGGTGGCTAATTAGTCACTGAGGTAGGTGCCCTGTTGGGATACTAAGGTAGGATCCAAGTTTGGATCTGAGAGTAGGGCTGTCCTTCAAGCCAGAGTATTATACCTTAATGATAAGGTAGAGGTAGGTGACTGGTGATTCACTAATCTATAGGTGATACGTGTGTCACTAAGTGTAGTCCATGGAGGAGGCTGAGCTGTAGGTACCTGGAAGGGTTCTGAGTTGTAGGAGTGCTGCAATACTCTGAGAGTAGGTATTTGTGTCTGATGTTGTAGGGCTGAAGAGCCTGAGCTCTAGTCCTTATAAATAAGGCTGAGGTAGGTGGTCAGTGGACCACTGAGATATAGGAGCTCTGTAGGGCTCTGAGGTAGGAACCCTTGTAGTTCTAAGTTTGGATTCTGAAAAGAATATGCGTGTGAGGCTGAGGGCCTGAGGTGTAAGCTTTGAGGAGCATATTGGTGGAGTTTGTTCCTAGTCCGACAAATCAGTTGGATGGGTGGGAGGGAAAGTGCATGTACCCAATTGGGGAACCACTATAAATAACTATTTGCTTGGTTGTGTTGTTTGTTTAATTTAATATTGCAGGATCTAAGGATAAGCTCTAGATAACTTAAGAAGAAAATAGTATAAAGACTAATAAAATTTCAAAGACCTATTCACCCCCCCCCCCTCTAGGTGATTAGCTAACCTTAAGTTAAACAACTTTTAGTTCCTTCTATCACACTGGAAGCAAAACCTATCCGTAGGCCCACAATTGGTAGCATCGTGCCCCTTCATCTTACACACGACACAAACCAAGTCTCCTTTGGGAGCGCTCTAAATCACATGCACTTGCTCCTACTTTTGAGCTCCCAATCTCTTGAACATCTATCGAATGGATGGGCAGGCCAGCCACAGAAAATGCACACCTCATTGCTTCTTTTTCTTAAAGCAGAACTAGATTCCTGAGGTTTCTTACCACCCTCAGACATCCTCTTATCTTTTCTCATCAACATGACTCGGTTCTTGGCATTATCTATAGCTTCAACCTTAAGAGCAGCTTCAACTGCCTCTGTATAACTCTCAGATCCATAGGCACTAGCCTACTACTGGATGTCATTCCTACGACCACCTAGAAAGTGCTTAACTCTGTTAGCTTCTGAAGATACCAAATTAGTGGTAAACCAGCTAAACTTGTTAAACTCAATCTTATACTCACTAACAGTGAGTTGCCTTTGCTTTAGGTGCAAAAAATTATTCATCAAGCGGTCTTGATCGACCGACGGCAGAAACTTCCTTAACAACAACTCCCTGAAAGACTCCAAAGAACATCCGTCCATAAGGTTCTTCTTCTCTCTCAACTAACAGGTCTTTGCAAGGCCATTAAGCCAGTATGCTGCGACCATCACTCTCTGGTCTGCAGAAATTCCGGAGTGCGAGAACATCTCCTCTATTATAATTATCCAATCATCCAAAGCCATGAAGTCTGCTCTACCTTCAGAGTTAGGAGGTCTTAATCGCTGAAAATGCGAGATAAAGTTCATCTCTAGTGGCAGTAGGACTGGATGCACCAATGGAGAAGGAAGAATATGAACAACTTGACCTACAGTAGGGTCCCGCACTCTCGGTTGCTGTCCTGAAATAACATTCAACATCGCTTGGAACTGCGACAGCATCTCCACCATCTGCATCGACAGAGCCTCATTGCTCTACCATGGTCCCTTAATCACGACCTCACACTGCGCACCAGACGACTCTCCCTCAGACTGGGTTGTCGTTCTCGTCGCAACGCGCTTAAGCAGCATCCTAAGAATATAATGAAAAACCAATCAAAACTTAGCTTAACCACCAGAACTACACAACTTAGTTCAAACCATACATGTATAGATACTTGCTCAAGCTACTAACTTGCTCTGGGATTTTCATAATGATGTCATTCTTAAGCTTGGTATGATATACCGTCATCCTATTGACACATGTGCATAGACCATGAATACATGAATTACCATTATTTTTGTTTTAAAACTCATGTGTGTACATATGTCATCACGTAAATCTTATTCTTGGCACGTATGCTAATGCTATGTTATGTCATGCATCTTGTTCTATGCAATCTAATAAAGTCCTTAATGCATGTTATGAAAGGCATATATATGAAATATTATGCATCCCATACTACATAATATCGCATGTAATGAAAAGTAAAATATAATGTGCATTCATGTGATGATTGTTATGCATCCGATACTAAATAACAGTCACATGTTGCCTCCTATGAGGATCCATATACAAACACATATTATGCATCCCATACTACATAATATGCCTCGTATACTTCTTGTAATGCTTATGAGTGTAGTGTTCATGCTTCAGCCAAGATGTACTGATGGCATAATAGTGTGTGTATGCAATGGAACAAGACAACTGAAATCTACACGAGAAAGTTGTTCGACCAAATGCCAAACAACCTATCACTCTGATACCAACTGTCACAACCCGTATTTTCTCCGTAATTAATCGACATATCAGAGTAAGAGAAAACACGCGTCGTGATGCCACACTATGCAGGGGATAACTGCAGGCACTCAGACAAGACCACATCTCAACACTTTATATGAAATCCATAAGTTTAATATGAAGAAAACTATAATTTAGGTTAAGTTTTAATGGCCATATCCCTCGGCTCAGTGGATCAACTAGTCCACAAGTAGAAATATGAATATACGCTACAAAAAATACTTTGTTTAAATGGTTTAACATCCTTCATGATCATAAACATCCAGACAGGACAACTCATGTTATGCATATATCTAGATTTAATATAGTAAAGAAATAGCTTTTACGTTAGTTAAAATATAGTGACTTTGATTTAAAGTGATGTTATGCATGAGATAGTCAAAAGATGCTTTTATACTTTTAAAATAACTAACATGCCATCCTATCATAAAACCTTCTCAGAGAGAAAGTAAAACTAACCATTCACAATAACAGATTTAACAACTAGCAAGTACTAAACATTCTATAAGAAAACCACCAGTGGGCGCCAACAACCTAACACGAACCCAATAAAAGTATGTATGTCTAAAACAAAACAAAACAACTACTACTACCTAAAAATCAATGAGGTAAATGCAACCGTAACCGCTGCAGAATGCAAGCCCCAACCAAACCTTAGTCGCTCAACCGACTACTACTCCGAGCCTGAGGCATTCAAAGAAAGAACACCTCAACAAGAATATACAAGTGGTAAACAATTATATCAGTAGATTGTAATCAATAGAAAAGAAAAGGGGTTACCAATCCCAACTATAAGAATGGCTGATAAACCTCAGCTAAAAGGCCAGGTTATAACAAGTTAAGCAGGAATCTCAATAGTAGAGTAAAGAGAAATTGCACCAAGTGCGAAGTGAAGTCATGCTTTGATAATACTTGCAAGAGAAAGCATTCCACAAATGACTAAACAATAAGAATCAAAGAGACTAAACAACTCTAAACACGTGAAACATTAGCACTGGAAAAAACCATTGTTCTGAGTCGGTGGCCACATTATCTAACACGAACTAACAGACCCAAAAAAAACATATCAAAAAGGTATTGCGGTACATTGTTTAACACAACACAACAGTCCATAAGAAGTGACAAAAACCCATCAAGTGCAATGATTCACGAAATGACGTCATTTTGGTGATCCTTTATCCACTGCCAACCTAGCCATAAAAACATCTCCAAAACTCCAACAGAATCACAAACTTAAAACCAAAATACTCTCATGATAAGAGGAGAGAACAACCCAAAAAATTTACCCTATGTTGGATCCCTAGTTGGATTTGGGCTAGGTTCAATAAACAATGATGTTTGACCTAACATGTATAGCTAGGGTCATGTATGTGTCCTAGAGTATAGGTCATGTCCTTAGAGTCAAAACTGCATGGACCAGCCATCAACAGACTGTGAAATACTCAAGACTTGGAGAAATTTCAAAGACTCGGGAAATGAGTTCGACGTTCGTCGAACTCAGGTCGACGGTAGTCGTGCTCAGCTCGACGAACTCAGAGAAAATTCTCTGAGCTGAGCTCGATGAACTTGACTCTCAGGTCGACGATTTCCAGATAGTATACTTCCAACATTCCAAGTCCAGAATTCTTCTCACTAAACTCCAGTCGACGAAGTTAGAATATCAGCTCGACGAACCTGGATCTTAGGTCAACGATTTCTGGATCATCTACTTCAACACTATGAGACCAGAAACACTAAAGTATTCCAAGTCCAGAATCAATCTTCAGTCGATGAATTCACCTTCTCAGCTGGACGAACTTAGACAACATTCTTGGCAAGATTAATCAAGTAGCAGTTAGAAGTTCTCAGCTCGACGAAACTAGTTCTCAGGTCGACGAACCCAGTTCTCAGGACGACGATTTCTGGATGCGTTACTTCAATATTCGCAAGTCCAAGAAACATGGAATTCTGAACTCCAGTCGACGAACTTAGATTCTCAGCTCGACGATCTTGATGCACATGATTAGCAAGGTTCCAGAGAAAGCAGTTGTTTGTTCTCAGGTCGACGATCTTCGATCTCAGCTCGACGAACAAAGATTATCTGGTCGACGAACTTGACTTCTCAGCTCGACGAACTCTGGACCCAGGTCGTCGAATTCTGTTCTCTGTTCAACGATTTCTGTGTTGTTCCAGACATGGACTTTTCTTCCCTCTGTCCCTTAATTTATTGCAATAATTTCTGAGTAATCAATGCTAAATATACTCTGAATATTACCGTTAGACGCATCATTGATTATGGACTTCATCAAGATTATTGCTTGACATTTTTCAATGGGACAGTTAGGGAAATCAATCAATGCAAATATTCTCGAGGTCGTCAGCATTGAATGAAGGAATTTAAATTTCAGATGGAAGATTTCATGGAAAATATAAAAAGGATTTTTCCTCTTTCTTCTTGAGACAGTCAATAGAGTTTCTCTCCTTCCTTCTCGTCTAAACACAATGAAGAAAATACACAGGGCAATAACACAGTAGAGAAATCAGAAGCCCTAGACCAGAGAAAGAACAGCAAGTTGAAGAAGAAGAAGAACATCAATCAAAAATCAAGAGTCTTCTTCCTTCTTCATCTCAGGATTCTTTAGAGGACAACAAATATTCTATCTGTCAAAGAAGTTCCTGGATACGATCTGGTCAAGGCTGAAATATTGAAGGCCTACTCACCCTGCAGCAAGGCTCAAATCTTCCTGAGTTCAATATCTCAGGGGGAGCTTTTGCTAACATCATATATCCACTAAAGTTTTCTCAGTTGTATTTTGAGAAAGAGAAGACATAATCACTCTCTCACCCCCACTATAAAAAGCGTTCTTTAACTCCCTTCAAAAGTTATTCTTGATTGCAAGTCTCCTGATCAAAAGACTTGGGTTGGTTTTTGAGCACCTGATCAAAAGCTCATTGGTGGCAGTCACCTGATCAAAAACCTGAGTGGATTCCTACCAGGGCGGTAGAAGAGTTGATGTACCCATGTTTAGGGGAACCACTATAAAATTCTTGTGTTGTCTAGTTGCATCTGTTCTTTTGTTCTTGTTGTGGCTGTGCTAGCTAGGTTGTTGTGTTTGTGATATTTGGTTTTGTTGTACATATGATAGTGCTAGGTTATTTTATCTTAGGTCTGTTTTTATTTATAGCAAAAAGTTTTTAAGTTTTTCAAGATACTCTATTCACCCCCCTCTAGAGTATTTCAGATCTAACCCTTACTTTCAATTGACATCATAGCAAGTTTCCTTTAGTTGTACAAGTTAACCCTTGAACCAAAAGATCCTGTGTTAGATCTAACCTTCAGTTTTATTCAGTTTATATTCACAGCATGACACAAAACAAAGACTATGCAAGCACCAGACCTCTAGTGTGCAACCTAAATAGGTTTGCCATCTAGAAGGCAAGAATAAAATTATATATGAATTCTATTGATGAGGACATCTACAACTCTATTTTGACAGGTCCTCCTCAAGCTACTGCCTCTACATCTATAGCAGCTTCAAGAACTAATGCATTTCCACCACCTGAGTGGACTGAAGAACAGAAGAAAGCTAAGGTTGCTGATGCCAAGGACATGAACATTCTGGCCCAAACAATGTCAGATGACATTTTCCAAAAAGTGGCAGAATGCACATCAGCTAAGGCCATTTGGGACTCTCTCAACCAGATGGTAGCTGGATCAGCTGATGAGAGGAAAGATAGAAGATCCAATCTCATATCCTAATATGAGAACTTCAAGAAAGATGAAGCAGAATCTGTTGCAGATATGTACAACAGGCTGAGCTGAATCATCAATGAGCTGAAGACCCTGGATAAGGACATCACCCTCACTGAGGTGAATGCCAAAATCCTTATGTGCTTCCCAAGCTCATGGAATTCAAGGATTTGGCCAATCAAGGTGGCCAGAAGCTTAAATGAGATTTCCATTGAATCTCTTTTGGGAAAGCTCAAGTCCTATGAGCGGCTCATTAAATCCAGAGAAGCAGCAGAGCAAAGGACACCTCCACCAGCTAGGAAGGAACACAACCTGACATTCAAGGCTACTGAAGAGACAGAGAATTCAACAGTGAATGAAGAGTTAATGAGTCTGCTTGCCAAAAGATTCTTTAAAATGGCAAGGAAAGATTTCTGTAGAAAGTCATCCAGGCTGGATGACAAACCAAGGTATGACAAAACCCCTACTAAAGATGTAGTTTGTTTTTGATGCAGGAAACCTGGACACTTCATCTCAGAGTGCCCATAAAATCAAAAGAAGGAAAGGAGAAGAGAAAATGATTCTAGAAGACAGCAAAGCAGCAGGCATTCTTCCAACAAATACAAGAAGAAGGAGAAGGGCTATGTGGCAGAAAGCTGGAGTGAAACTGAGGATGAATCAACATCTTCAAGTTCCAGTGAAGAAGAAGAGGAGGCAAGGGCCAAATAAGTCTGCCTCATGACCATTGATGCCTCCAGAAGTCAATCAGATGAAGTAGATGAATCTGAAAATGAAGAATCTTCAGAAACAGAAGTTGATCAGGTACTTTTATCTTTTGACTACAATTTTGATGCTTTCAAATTTGAATTTAAAACCATGTGTATTGATTTAATAAACTCTGAAAAATAAATCAAAACACTTAGGGAAAGACTAGCTAATCAAGAAAATATAATTTCTGAAAACACTAAGATAAAAGATGAACTTACACTAGCTAATGAACAAATCATTGCTTTAAAAACAGAGCTATATGAGGCCAAACAACTTGAGGAATCTCTCAATGGGAGAATCATTAAGCTGATGGACATCACAAGCACAGTCAATGTAACACCTCCCCTGTAATGACCGTATAATGTGGGTCCGGCCGGGGCCCCACAATATACAGACGCCACAGCTTCAGTATTATAAGATGATATAACTACCTGATCTCAAAACTCATAACCACAGCACAACGGAAAAAGCAAATAGACTAGAAGTTATCCACATCGTATAGGAGTATCGAAGCGCCCTTAAGGCCTTACAATAGAAGTGAGTCCAAAACGCAAATAATAACAACAGTCATAAATGTGCATAAGCACTCCTAGACTATCTCGGCATGCAAGCCGGAAAATGTTAGCACCAAACATATAATGTCATAAAAGTAGAACTACAGCAAAACTGTAACCCTTCATGAGGCTTAGGCCCTTTTAGCCGGCAAGATAGCTCCTTCTTGCGATCCTTGCCCTGTAAAAATTTGATTGTAACGTGGGTCAGCAAAGGCTGACGTCAAACTGTGTAACCAACACATCTCCTCCCGGCTGAACCTAACGGACCCCGGGGAACCACACCAACCTGCAAGTCAGCACTTCGTATGCAATATATATATAAAAACAAGTAATACACTAAGAACAGGCTTAGATGTCTCAAACAACATACACGTTCTCTATTGTTGAGCATATAATGAAAGGGCCTACTTATGCAGCATGAATGCAAAACCCGGGCTTAACCCAAGGTACCCTATCGCGTATGCAACTAGCACATCATCAGATCATATGGGTACTCATCATTTCCCCATTGGCATAAAGCCACAAACAAAGGTGGGTTACCAACATTCCCCCAACGGCGTACAAGCCGCCACACGGAACTCTTGCAAAGGCCCCACTCGCTCAAGGTCTTAGACCCGGGCTTGCCTGCAAGCTCTGACTTCTCATGTCAGGATTCAAACAAACACACATACTGATTCTAAGAAGCCTTGCTGGACCCCACCCGCTCATGGACTCATTGCCCGGGCTTGCCCCATGCTTGTCATTCTCGTCTGTCTCAAAGAAGGGGACTAGTCTCGCCGGGACACTCTTCACACATGACGTGCACGTCACGGGATAGACAGTCGACCACGGAGACACAGCCACGCCTTGGCACATCACAATCCAAGACAATTCCACCCTAATCCCTCATTCGTACTGCAGCGTTCCCGCGTACCAAGGAAACCAACTACCACCAATGCGGAGCTAATCTTATTCACCAAGGAAACCATCTACTGCCATTGAGGAGCTAACCTTGTCCGGTTCTGACTACACGTACTCACTCGAGAAAAGGGGGAAACATCACAAACATCACAAACATCACAAACGACATCTTGCCGCAACGGATCTCTACAAATCCTTAATGCTCGTATGCAACATCACCGAGTCGGACTAACGGTCGCGACTACGACTTCACCCACCATGCCTAATCCACTAACGGAGCGGATCTCTAATGCAAAAACATGCCAGGGAAGGACTCAATCGACCCGGAGGTTCCTCTTGAACCTTGGCGACCCAAACCCCTCTCATTTGAGAGTTTGGTGCCCAAAAACTAGAAAATAAAAGATGCTAAAACATGCATCCTAAAACCAAGAGGAGAAGTGTCGTTATCTTCCGACCCCGCATCCAAGCCATGGAAACTTAGCTGGATGAAAACATTCGCAACGATCTTGCCTCCACGGATCTGGACTCGGCTCGCGATTTGGAGCACTGAAGCCTCTCCAACAGCCGGATCTCTCCTTCATCTTCTTCCTTGCTATCCCCTCTCTAGATCTTAGAAAGAGATTGCTTGGAGAAAAATGAGGGTTTGTAACCATATTCTCGGACTTAACTCAGCAAGGGAAACCCTAGAACATCAGATCCCAAAAGAAGGGAAAGAACGGCCATGATTCGAACTGAAAATCAAAGCACCTGGGCCGAATACGGCTTGGCACACGCCCGTGTCCAAGGCCGTGTTCCCCAAATGACGCTGAAACCGTTGCACCCAAAACAGCACACGGGTCCTTGACACGCCCATGTCACATTTGACACGGCCGTGTCCAACCTGATAAGGCTTGGGCTCCAGGCCGTGTCCAACCCCTCACAAGTCCCGGCTCACAACCCGAGAAGGACATGGCCTGGGACACGCCCGTATCTCAGGCCGTGTTTGAAGTCTCGACAATCGTCGACTACCTCTTCGTCGAACTCGAAGAAATTCGTCGAACATGCTCGACACGGCCCTTGACACGCCCGTGTCCCGAACCATGTTCACTGCCTCGATACTTCGTCGGGCGAAAAATGTCGACACCACAGGCGCTCAACGAAACCGGTAAGACACGCTCGTGTCCTAGGCCGTGTTCCCTGCCTATGTCGACACCTCCTCTATGTCGACACAACTGAGTAGACACTCGAGGGAACATGCCTGCAACACGTGCTCCGACATGGGCGTGTCGGAGGGCGTGTCCCCCACTAGTTAATGACCTGAGCGAAAAATCGTCGACTTCCCGGGCTCTCGACGAACCCGGTACGACACGGCCATGGACACGCCCGTGTCCTAGGCCGTGTGACCCTCACCAAGACTCAAACTTGGCTCTCGATGCTGCTCTCCCTTCTTTCAAATTTTGGGGCGTTACAACTCTCTCCCCCTTAAAAGAATTTCATCCCGAAATTACCAAAAAGAAAGAAGACGTACACAAAATTTAAATGATACCTGAACAGAAAAACTCTGGATATTCCTTTAGCACGGTTTGTTTTCTCTCCCAAGAGAGCTCCTCAAGGCCGCAGTTGTCCCATCGAACTTTTATGAGTTTGACCTCTTTGTTCCGCAACAGCCGAATTTCTGAGTCCTCTATAGCAATTGGACGGACTCGCGTCCTCAAGTCATCCTCTATCGGCACCGATGCCGATTCGATCACCACACTAGCCTCTATCAAGGCTTTCCTCAAGACGGAGACATGGAAGACGTCATGCAATCCACTCAACTCTGCGGACAACGTGAACCGGTATGCTGCTTCTCCCACCCATTCAACAACTTCAAATGGTCCCAAAAACGTTGGACTCAATTTCTTGAGTCGGCGAATCCGTGAAACGCCTTTCAACGGCTTGATCTTCAAATAGACCCAATCTCCTACCGCAAACTCCAACTTCCGGTGGCGCGCATTAAAGTATTTTGCTTACCGATCTTGAGCCACGTTCATGCACTCTTGAATGGTACGTACCAACTCAAAAGCATCCGCCACCACTTCTTTTCTAAATAGTTTGGTGTCTCCCGCCTCTGTCCATGAAATCGGTATTCGACACCGCCTCCCATACAGAGCTTCGTATGGTGCCATCTTTATACTTGCTCGGTAACTGTTGTTATATGCGAACTCCACCATGAAAAGGTGATCCTCCAATTTCTTGCCGAAGTCAAGAATACACATCCTTAGCATATCCTTCATAGTACGGTTCATCCTTTTAGTTTGCCCGTCAGTTTGAGGATCGAAAGCCGTACTGAACATTAGCTTCGTTCCCAGACTCTTCTGAACCAACCTCCAGTTCTTGGATGTGAAACGTCCATCACGATCGCTGACTATACTTTTAGGAATCCTATACAGTCGCATAATGTTGCGAACATACAACTCCACCAGCTTCTCCATGCTGTCCTCCTTCCGGTTTGGGATGAAGTGAGCCACTTTGGTTAAGCGATCCACAATCACCCAAATCGCGTCATTACCCTGTTGTGATCTAGGTAACCCATGCACATAATCCATGGAGATGTCATCAAATTTCCACTCGGGGATTGGAAGAGGCTTCAGGAACCCGCCCAGCTTCTGACACTCGGCCTTCACTAAGGCACAAGTTTGACATCGATTCACGTACAAAGCTATGTCCCGCTTCAGTCCAGGCCACCAAAAGGATCTCTTCATATCCAAGTACATCTTTGTACTTCCTGGATGAATGAAGTACTTTGTAAAGTGAGCCTCAAACATCAACTCCTCACGGAGCTTGTCGAACTGCGATACACAAATCCTTCCGTCCTTCCTCAAAATCCTGTCAATCATCTCCCAGGCGCTGCTCTCGCCTTTTTGATCTTCCACCACGATTGGCTGAAACTCCACATCCAAACGGGTCGCTTCCCGTATACGATCGGAAAAGTCATTCTGCATTTCAATCCAGTTTAATCGAGCCACGCTAGCAACGCCTCTTGCTACGCACTCGAAGCCGAGGGACTCCCATTCCCGCACAAACTGCTCATCATGAGCGTCAATCCAATTCCCTTGCCCAGAGTATTTTCTACTCAATGCATCAGCCACCATATTGGCCTTGCCTGGCGTATACTAAATCACCACCTCATAGTCTCCAAGGAACTCGACCCACCTGCACTGCCGTATATTCAGGTCCTTCTGATCTAGGAGATACTTCAGGCTTTTGTGATCCGTGAAGATCTCTACCTTCGCACCATAAACATAGTGCCGCCACATATTCAATGCGAAAATTACCGCCGCCAACTCCAAGTCATGAACGGGGTAATTCCTCTCGTGAGGCTTCAGCTGCCTCGACCCAAAAGCTATCACCCTGCCATGTTGCACCAAAACTCAACCCAAATCGCATCCCGATGCGTCACTGAAGATCTGAAATCCTTCGGTTCCTTTCGGTAGACTTAGGATTGGAGCCGTCATCAGTCTTTCCTTCAGTATCTCGAATGCCTGACTGCACTCTTGAGTCCACACAAACTTCTAGTCTTTATGAGTGAGTGAGGTGAGGGGTAGAGCTATCCGCGAAAAGTTTTCCACGAATCTCCTATAGTATCCGGTTAGTCCAAGAAAACATCGGACTTCTGCCACGGTTCTCAAAATCGGCCAATCTCTGATGACTTCCACCTTTGTTGGATCTACCACCACCGCATCCCCACTAATCACATGGCCCAAAAATGCCACATTCTCTAACCAGAACTCAAACTTCGAGAACTTTGAATACAACTGGTTCTCCCTCAACACTTGCAAGACCATTCTCTAGTGAGTCTCATGCTCCACTTCTGATTTGGAATACACCAGGATGTCGTCAATAAAGACAACTACAAAAGAGTCCAAGTATTTTCGAAATACTTGATTCATCAAATCCATGAATACAGATTGTACGTTCGTCAGCCCGAACGACATCACCGAGAACTCGAAGTGTCCATACCTCATGCCAAACGTTGTCTTGGGTATGTCCTCATCCCGAATCCGCAACTAATAGTATCCTGACTTCAAGTCCAACTTTGAATACACTACCGACCCCACAAACTGGTCGAATAGGTCGTCTATCCGAGGAATCAGATATTTATTCTTGACGGTCATTTTATTCAGCTCTCGGTAGTCTATGCACAACCACATACTACCGTCTTTCTTCTTTACAAACAACACCGGCGTGCTCCACGGTGAAGAACTAGGTCTGATATACCCTTGCTCCAATAGTTCCTGCAACTGTACCTTGAGTTCAGCCAACTCCTTTGGTGCCATCCTAAATGGAGGACGCGACACCGGCCTAGCCTCCGGTACTAACTCAATCGAGAAATCGATCTCCCGTCGAGGAGGCGCTCCAGGAAGTTCATCCGGGAATACATCCTCGAACTCTGCCACCACTAGAACTTCCCCAAGTGATAACCTGGAAAGGCAAACCTCCAATAACGCTACAAGCGCTACTCTACCCTGGCTAACTGTCCGCGCCAACTGCAAGGCCGAAATCAGAGAAGAGGACACTCCATTAAGGCCCTAAAATTTGACCTCCGTCTGCCCTTCGCTTATTAGGGTCACCACCTTGGATAGGCAATCACTACTGGCACGTTGCTCCACTAGCCAGTCCATTCCCAAAATTACATCAAAATCGACCAACGGTAAGACCGTTGCTATCAACATGAAGTCAACTCCGCTTAGCTCCAAACAATTGAGCCCTTTCTTTCCGGTGGTCATGGATGACCCATTGGGCATGCGCGCCTTCAGCACCGCGTTCGTAGAAAATGACTCAACTCCAATCCTCCGGATGAAGCTTTCTGCAAGAAAGGAGTGCGATACTCCCGTATCAAACAGTACTCTAGCGGGGTATCCGGAAACCAACACAAAGCCTACAACATAGACATCAACAATAACGGTCTAAACGTATGAGTGCAAGGTTAAACTTAAACTTCCTCATACCTGTCACCACGTCGGGTTGGCAGATCTCTTCCTGCTGTCCAAGGTTGTAAGCCCTTGGTTGTACTGGTTGGAACCGAGAAGCTCTCGACTCTGCCATCTTCCCTTTCTCTGCGGCACTAGGGATGGAGCGCACAGTCTGCTCCTGCCTTGTCTCCTGCTTCGCACACCCTTGGTTACAAAAACGAGCTATGTGTCCCACCTTACCACAGTTGAAGCATGTCAGTGGCCCCTTAGAGTGAGACCCTCCGGACGTCCACTTGCTTTTCTCACCGGACTTGTACGGGTGAGGCTTCTTCCTCCATATATTCCCTTCTGACTTTCCTTGGGATTGAGAAGGCTTCCCTTCTCCTTGCTTGTGTGCAAAACCGTTGCGGTATTGGCTTCGCTCTAGATCACTCTCCAACGTCCTGGCAGCCTCAATTAGCTCCATAAAACCAGCTCTCTTCATGGCAATGAGGGGTTGCCTTAGATTCTCCCTCAGCCCCTTGTAAAAGAGGTTATCCCTCTATACATCATCTATCATCGTCGTTCCCGCGTAACGACCCAAACGGGTGAACTCCTGCACATACTCGTCCACCGTCTTGTCTCGCTACATCAAGTGCAGAAATTGCCTCTGAAGGTCCAACCTCGTAGAAATGAGAATGTACCTCTTTAGAAAAGCATCCCCAAATTCTTCAATCGACGGGGTGCGTCCAGGAAATTGGCGGCCGCTATGGCTCACCCACCATAACTTTACGTCTCCCTCAAACATGAAGGCCGCAAATTCAGATTTCTTCTCTTCCGCCGTCTCTGCCGCCCTCAAATGCTCTTGAATCCGTGCCCACCAGTCCTCCGCATTAGTCGGTGTACCGACACCCTTGAATGTCGGGGGATGGAAGCTCAGAAAGTACTTCATCTGCTGGTCTCCATACCCGACCACCACTCTTTCTGCCAAAGGCTCTCCTCGCCTGGCTTCTCCGCTCGGCACAGCTGTCGTCGTATCCAGTGTAGTAGGGGTTGCTACCTGAGCTGTTGCTACAGCCTGAGCTGCCACCATTGCTTCTGCAAGCATGCGACATAAGTCGGCCGGGTTTACACCCATGCCGAAAGGACCCTGAGCTATGGAACTGCTCGCTGAAAGCTCTTCTCTTGGTCTCGACGTACCCGCCTCATTTCTTGCACTCTTCAAGGAAGCAAGAAAATAAGGAATCAGTCTCTAATCGCATGACTCAAACATAAGGACACTCATGGTCCCGCATTACTCCTATGTGGATAACTTCTATATGCACTGACCTTGAACCTAACCTCCCTCATATACCAAATTATAACACCTCCCCTGTAATGAACGTATAATGTGGGTCCGGCCGGGGCCCCACAACATACAAACGCCACAGCTTCAGTATTATAAGATGATATAACTACCCGATCTCAAAACTCATAACCATAGCATAGCGGAAAAAGCAAACATACTAGAAGTTATCCACATCATATAGGAGTATCGAAGCGGCCTTAAGGCCTTACAACAGAAGTGAGTCCAAAACTCAAATAGTAACACCAGTCATAAATGTGCATAAACACTCCTAGACTATCTCGGCATGCAAGCCGGAAAATATGAGCACCAAACATACAATGTCATAAAAGCAGAACTACAGCAAAACGGTAACCCTTCATGAGGCTTAGGCCCTTTTGGCCGGCGAACTAGCTCCTGCTTGCGATCCTTGCCCTGTAAAAATTTGATTGTAACGTGGGTCAGCAAAGGCTGATCTCAAACTGTGTAACCACACATCTCCTCCCAACCGCCCCTAACGGACCCCGGGGAACCCCACCAACCTGCAAGTCAGCACTTCGTATGCAATATATATAAACATGTAATTCACTAAGAACAGGCTTGGATGTCTCAAACAACATACACATTCTCTATTGTTGAGCATATAATGAAAGGGCCTACTTATGCAGCATGTATGCAAAAACCCGGGCTTCACTCAAGGCACCCTATCGCGTATGCAACTAGCACATCATCACATCATATGGGTACTCATCATTTCCCCATTGGCATAAAGTCGCAAACAAAGGGGGGTTACCAATATTGCCACACGGAACTCTTGCAAAGGCCCCACCCGCTCAAGGTCTTAGACACGGGCTTGCCTGCAAGCTCGGACTTCTCATGTCAGGATTCCAACAAACACACAGACCGATTCTAAGAAGCCTTGCTAGACCCCACCCGCTTATGGCCTCATTGCCCGGGCTTGCCCCAGGCTTGGCATTCTCGTCAGTCTCACAGAAGGGGACTAGTCTCGTCGGGGCACTCTCCACACATGACGTGCACATCACGGGATAGCCAGCCGACCACGAAGACACAGCCACACCTTAGAACATCACAATCTAAGACATTTCCACCCTAGTCCCTCATTCGTACTGCAGCGTTCTCGCGCACCAACGAAACCATCTACCGCTAATGTTGAGCTAACCTTGTTCACCAAGGAAACCATCTACCGCCATTGAGGAGCTAACCTGGTACGGTTACGACTACACGTACTCACTCGAGAAAAGGGGGAAAACATCACAACGACATCTTGCCGCAACAGATCTCTACGAATCCTTAAAGCTCGTATGCAACATCACCGAGTCAGACTAACAGTCGCGACTACGGTTCACCCACCATGCCTAATCCAATAACGGAGCGGATCTCTAATGCAAAAATATGCTGGGGACGTACTCAATCGACCCGGAGGTTTCTCTTGAACCTTGGCGACCCAAACCCCTCTCATTTGAGAGTTTGGTGCCCAAAAACTAGAAATAAAAGATGCTAAAACATGCATCCTAAAACTAAGAGGAGAAGTGTCATTACCTTCCGACCCCTCTTCCTAGCCATGGAAACATAGCCGGATGATAACCTTCGCAACGATCTTGCCTGCACGAATCTGGACTCGGCTCGCGATTTGGAGCACTGAAGCCTCTCCAACAGCCGGATCTCTCTTTCACCTTCTTCCTTGCTCTCCCCTCTCTCTAGATCTTAAAAAGAGATTGCTTGGAGAAAAATGAGGGTTTCTAACCCTATTCTCGGACTTAACTCATCAAGGGCAACCCTGGACCATCAGATCCCAAAAGAAGGGATAGAACGGCCACGATCCGAACTGAAAATCAAAACACCTGGACCGAATACGGCTTGTGACACTTCCGTGTCCAAGGCCGTGTTCCCCAAACGATGCCGAAACCGTCGCACCCAAAACAGGACACGGGTCCTTGACACGCCCGTGTCACATTTGACACGGCTGTGTCCAACCTGAACACACTTGCGCTCTAGGCCGTGTATAACCCCTCACAAGTCCCGGCTCACAACCTGAGAAGGACACGGCCTGGGACATGACCATGTCTCAGGCCGTGTTCGAAGTCTCGATGATCGTCGACTGCCTCTTCATCAAACTCGCAGAAATTCGTCAAATATGCTCGACACAGCCCTGGACACGCCCGTGTCCCGAACTATGTTCATTGCCTCGACACATCGTCGGGCGAAAAATGTCGACACCACAGGCGCTCAATGAAACCGGTAAGACACAGCCATGGACATGCACGTGCCCTAGGCCGTGTTCCCTGCCTGTGTCGACACCTCCTCTGTGTCGACACAACTGAGTCGACACTCGAGGGAACACGCCTGCAATACGGGCTCTGATACATGCGTGTCGGAGGGCGTGTCCCCCACTAATCGACGACCTGAGCGAAAAATTGTCGACTTCCCGGGCTCTCGACGAACCCGGTATGACACGGTCTTGGACATGCCCGTGTCCTAAGCCGTGTGTCACTCACTAAGACCCAAACTTTGCTCTCGACGTTGCTCGCCCTTTTTTCAAATTTTGGGGCATTACAGTCAATACCAGACTAAATGGCAAACTGGGCTTGGGTGCATCATCAAGTTTACCCCCATTCTCAAGAAGAACATATTATCAACCCCCATTAAATTTTTGTCAGCTAAGAATAAAGAAATAATGAACAACAATCAAACTGAAATAACACATAAAAATAAGAAAAATCAAAATCAGAAAACCTTAGACAAAAATAAAGTTCAGCAGATTTCATCGAACTCTGATTGATGAAATATGGCAAGTTCGTCGAACTCAAGTTGACGAACTCTAAAAGAAAATCTATATAAAAATCATTCATCTTACTGCGATCGACGAACTGTGTATGGTTCGTCGAGCAGAGGTCGACGAACTTGCGGCACAGAAAATGAACATGTTCATTCTTTGTGCAGAGGTAGACGATCTCATCCCGTTTTGTCGAACTCTGGTCGACGAACTCACAATTATTCTTCGAACCCCGTCAGACTTGGTAAAAATCAAAATTATGATAACAATTCTAATCAAACTAGGAAACCATTTAACCCACTTGCTGATTTGATAATTCCACCTAGAAGATATCACTCATTAGGATATAAATCACAACCTGAATTCTCTGTGATTTCATGTTTTTCCTATCAACAAAACAATGGACCCAAGGTAACCTGGGTCAAGAACAATTAATTATTTTCTCTGCAGGTGAAGAGCTGTCCAGTTGTAAATCAACTATGGTATCTGGACAGTGGTTGCTCCAAGCACATGACTGGCAGCAAGGATAACTTATACAATTACAAGTCCAAGCTGGGACCAGAGGTTATCTTTGGTGATTCAAAGTGTGGCCAGTCTGAAGGCTATGCAGAAGTAAGGATTGGAGCAGTAACATTCAAGAAAGTGACTTATGTAAAAGGACTCATGCATAACCTCATCTCTATCAGCCAATTATTTGATGAAGGTTATCAGGTACACTTTAACTCTACATCCTATATTATTTCTAATAAAGTAAAGCAAACAGTTTTAATTGGAAATAGACAAGGAAACATATACTTAGTTGATTTTCTTTCTGCCAATTCAGATACTTATCTGCTTAATATTGTTTGCAATCAAAATGAATTATGGAATAAAAGACTAGGACATGTAAACATGAAAA
This sequence comes from Platanthera guangdongensis, assembly GCA_039583875.1. Classification (NCBI taxonomy): domain Eukaryota; kingdom Viridiplantae; phylum Streptophyta; class Magnoliopsida; order Asparagales; family Orchidaceae; genus Platanthera; species Platanthera guangdongensis. Next base: position 83,016,319 of record CM077166.1, read on the forward strand.
ATATTGTTAGGCTATCTAAAGACAGCCTTGTAAGAGGCTTACCTTCTGGTCCCTACAAGAAGGAAGGCCTTTGCAGTGCTTGTCAACTAGGCAAGCAAACTAAATCTAGTTTTAAATCAATTAATAAAAGTGATTCACCTAGGATTTTGTACTTACTACACATGGACCTATTTGGACCTATTACTGTACAAAGTCTAGGAGGGAAATCCTATACTCTAGTCATTGTAGATTACTTCTCAAGATTCACTTGGGTGTTCCTTCTGAGATCTAAGTCAGATACCTTTAAGGTTCTTACAGATTTTCTCAGGACCATACAGATTGAGTACTGTACTCATGCTGCATTGATTAGAAGTGATCATGGTACAGAGTTTGAGTCTCTTCTTATGCATGAGTTCTTTGAGAAGGAAGGTATCAGGCACTACTTCTCAGCTCCTAGAACTCCCCAACAAAATGTGGCAGCTGAAAGGAAGAATAGAACCTTGATTGAAGCTGCATGCACATTACATGTAGATGCTTACATGCCACTATCCTTTTGGGTAGAGGCTGTAAGCACAACAAATTATGTACTTAACAAAAGTTTGATACATAAGCTTAAGAATAGGACTCCCTATGAATTACTTAAAGGGAAGAAACCTAAAATCACCTACTTTAAAGTATTTGGATGTGTATGCTATATACATAATAATAACAAGAAATATATTAGAAAATTTGAAGCTAAGACTGAAGAGGGAATTTTTCTAGGATATTCCCAAGTAAGCAAAGTTTATAGGGTGTTCAACAAATCATCTTTAAAAATTGAAGAATCAATTCATATTACCTTTGATGAAACTAACATTTCTTATAAGGAGAAAGAGATTTCTACCAGTAACACTTTGCAGGTACCTCACTTGTGTGAGAAAATGGGTGAATTAAACCTTCCACAATAAGCTATATCACCCTCTCCTCCACAAGTTATTGAAGACAGTGAAGATGAATCTTTGGAAGATGCTGAACCACATTAAACAACAAACATAATTCCACAAGAAGATTTAAATCCAAATGTTATTGCTGAACCAATTCCACCCACTGATCTTGTCATACTAAGGGATCACCCTAGATCCCAGGTGATTGGAGACATAACAATAGGTGTACAGACAAGGCATCAACTCAAGCAAGATGTTATGCATGCTTGTTTTCTCTCTCAAGTTGTGCCTCAATACATAAAAGATGCTGAGCAAGATCCCTACTAGATCATTGCAATGCAAGAGGAACTCAACCAGTTTGCGAGATGTAGAGTTTGGGATTTGATTCCAAGACTCAAAGACTACCCAGTATTTGGAACCAAATGAGTATATAAAAACAAGCTTGATGCCCATGATGCAATTTTGAGGAACAAGGCTAGGCTTGTTGCTCAAGGTTATAGGCAAGAAGAGGGTATAGACTATGACCAAACCTTTCCACCAGTTGCAAGGTTAGAAGCAATCAGAATCTTCCTTGCCTATGCTGTCTACAAAAAGTTTAAAGTCTACCAGATGGATGTGAAAAGTGCCTTTCTAAATGGAGTACTAAAAGAAGAGGTTTATGTTGAACAACCTCCAGGTTTTATCTCTCCAACCCATCCTTCTTATGTATTTAGATTGCATAAAGCCCTCTATGGTCTAAAGCACGGTCTAAGAGCTTGGTATGAGACCTTAGCTAGTTTTTTGATAGAGCATGAATTCACTAGAGGCATAGTAGAAAAAACATTATTCACTAGGCACCATAATGATAAAATCTTGTTAGTATAAATCTATGTGGATGACATCATATTTGGGTCTACTGATTATAAATTATGCAAGAGGTTTTCTGACCTTATGCATTCTAAGTTTGAAATGAGTAGCATGTATGAGCTCTCCTACTTCCTTGGTCTCCAAGTGACGCAGCTACCTGATGGCATCTTCATCTCCCAGACTAAATATGTTGAAGAGCTTCTTAAAAAGTTTGGGATGGTTGATGCCTCAGCTATGAAAACACCTATGTCTACTAATGCTTTAATAGACAGTGATGAACCTGGGAAACCAGTTGATCAGAAACTATATAGGGGCATTGTTGGGTCCCTATTATATCTTACAACTAGCAGCCCTGATATAATGTTTGCCACATGTCTTTGTGCTAGGTTCCAAGTGAACCCTAAAGAATCTCACCTAGTTTTTCTAAAAAGAATTTTGAGATATATAAAGAGTTGTCCTAGTCTAGGGATTTGGTATCCCATTGAGTCAGAATTTGATTTAACTGGATATTCAGATGCTGACTTTGCTGGATGTAGGGTAGACAGGAAAAGTACCTCAGTAACTTATCAGTTCCTAGGTATGAGATTATTGTCTTGGTTCTGCAAGAAACAATCATATGTGTCTACATCAACAGCTGAAGAAAAATATATAGCAGCTGGCAGTTGCTGTTCATAGATGTTGTGGATTCAGAATCAACTCCTCGACTATGGTTTCAACTTAAATAATTCAACTCTATTATGTGATAACACAAGTGCTATATCCATAGCACAGAATCCAATCCATCACAGTTGGACTAAGCATATAGACATTAGACATCATTTCATTAGAGAGTGTGTAGACAAAAACAAATTCAAACTTCTCTATATCTATACTGATTTACAAAGAGCAGATATATTCACCAAACCTTTGGATGAAAGAAATCACTTGTTCTTTATAAATCTACTGGGCATGATCAATGGAGAAGCTTTGATTTAACTTCTGTCTGCACTCGACGAATTTTTCAAAGTTCGTCAAACAAAGTTCGACGAATTGGGAAAGGTTCTTGAGATATTCGTTGAACGAAGATCGACGAACTCTCTGTGAGTGAAGTTGTTTTCATCGAACGGATATCGACAAATCTACTTCAGAAAACTTTCGTCGAACGGAGCTCGACGAAATGTCTTCAAATATTCAGACTGAGCTCGACGAATTTTTAACTACACTTTATTTTGTCGATCTCAGATCGAAGAATTATTTATTTTTCGTGGAACATAGTTTGTCAATTCATATTCTGGAAAATCTTATATCTAGGTTTTATTCGACCTCCGTCCCGCCCTTTCAGTTCCCTTGCACTTGATCTTCGTTTTTCTCTTGCAGGTGAACTAATGGCGATTCCAGCAGACAGCCTTGCGACAATGAAATTTGATACAAGCTTTGATGTGGACTTTGAATCATTTCAACATTCAGACCCTATCTTTCTGGACATCCTGCAACTCCTTGAAGAACAGCAGTTGAAGAATCTGATGTCCACCAGGATCAAGATAGCTGGCGCTGAGATCAGAGAGTGGGTCTACACTTCTTCCACCACCGATGAGAATATCATGACCGGAACTATATCGGGTAATGTCGTCTCCCTTACACACACTTCAAATTAGCTAAAACGAGAACTCACACACACTTCAAATTATAAATAAACAAAAAGAACTAAGTTACAAAAAAAGGAAAATTACAAATCCTACTCGAATGAGTAGGCGGGAAATAAGGACGCGCCATTTAACTCTTAACGAGTAGGCGGAAAAGAAAAAAAAGAAAATAAGATAAAGCACGCCATTTAACTCTTAACGAGTGGGCAGAAATAAATGCGCGCACACACACACACTCTACAAGAATTAAAAGAAAGCAATAAAATTATCTCCTACACACGCACTCTCTACATAATTGAAGAAAGCAATAAAGAAAGCATGAAAATTTATCTCCTACACACACACACGCTACATAATTGAAGAAAGCATAAAAGATATACTCATACACTCTCACACACATCATGAAAACTAAAAATAACAAAGTGAAAAACTAACTCATACACTCACACATAAAATTAAAAATAAAATGAAAATTACCTAAAAATTAAAACATCTACTTTTTTATACTTAGATTTTTCCAAAAACAAATAAAAAGAACAAATTAAAAATAAAAGGAACAAAAGTTTTTCAAACCAAATCAAAAACTAAAGTCTTTCAAAAATTAAAATAACAACTTTTTCACTCTTAGGTTTTCATAAAAATGGTTAAAAAGTGAAAAAAGTGAAAAGAACAAAAACGTTCTACAATACTACAAAAAAAACTAAGTAAAAAAACAAATTCACTATCAAACCTCTTTTATAAATTCATAAGAATGAAGAGAGAAAACCTAAAGCATGAAGAAGCTAGACATTAAAAATGAAACTATCTTAACAACATTTTTGCAATGAAAATCACTATAGCTTCTATCACAATAACAAAACAAAATAAGATGAAATAGAAACATCACTTGCAAACTCACACACACATTTGATAAAGAGAAAAACAAGGAGATACAAAGGGATAAAAGGAGAAAGAGATGAGCCACACCATATGAATTTTTCATGCCATGTAAAGAGAGAAAATCTAACATTTTTATTATCATAATCAAACTATTACAAAGCTAAAGCTAAAGCAAAAAACAAACATGAAAGGAAAGGGGGAGAAATCTCCTTACATAGCACTTGAATCCACAGATGCATCCCACAAAACACACTAAAGTGGCCCAAAAAAGTGAACCATTGGATCTTACAGAAATGGGCAATTTATTGAAAAAAAAATCAAAGAACATGCCCTCCAACACGGGCCTGTCGGGGGGGGGGGGGTGTCATTACTGTTCACGATGTGATCCGGATATTTGACTGGAAAGCTGACTTCAGGCTGCATACGAGGATGTCATGCCCCATGTCCCGGGCGTGACTCTGGGCGTGTCAGGGAGGTAGATCAGGCGCGAGTTGCACCAAAAGTCGCGGGCGTGGGTCTTGTCGGCCAGGTGGAGGAGTCACACCCCAGGTCATGAGCGTGACTCTAGGCGTGTCGGCTTGGTCAACGATCGTCGAGCGAATTTTGTCAAGCTTGAGTGTCACGGCCATGGTCACGGGGCGTGTCAAATGACACGGGCGTGACCCCGGGCGTGACCCCGGGCATGTCAAACTTTTCTCATCAAATTTTTCTGATTCCACGGGAAATGAAGCATCACGGCCTGGTCACGGGCGTGACCCAAAGTACACGGGCGTGTCAGGTCATTTTTTGACCTTTTCCTGAAATCTTTCAGCAAACAAAATTAAGCTAAGTTAGGTAAATATTTACAAAAAAGGAGCAATTTATTAAATAAAACTATCTAAAAAAGGCAAACTAAACTAAAATATCATAATAAAAATATAGAAAAATGCGTATAATTACAACTTATCAAATGTCCATACAAACATATAAGTTGAGGATCGGCACAACATAATAGTAACTCATCGTATAAGAGTGCTCATGCTAACTTATACCATAAGGAACTTGTGTATGCAATGTAATGTAATGATATTAATGCAATGCAATCACTCACCCATGATCACGTACATGCAATTGCTATGTCAAAACAGACTTGTAGTTCCCACTTTTCGAGCAGGTGGCTAACCTCTCAGCCATCAACCGTCGTGGCCATCCGGTGACAGTGGTGCGGGCTTCTCCACTACTAGGCGGCCATCTAGACTACCAAGCCTAGGCCTCTGTATGACTCAATGATAAGAAGAGAATAGCGGATCTCCCATGAGTACTACGACTCGGCGGGAGTCTTGGGTAGATGTGCACCGAGAACCAAGCCCCGAACTGGCCCATGTTGTGACCCGGAAGGAGCCTCAGAAAAAAGTCACGAGGATCAAGCCTAACCGTCCACTTAACACAGAAGGAGCCCCGAGAATGAGCACCGAGGACCAATCCCAACCGCCCAAAGTCTATCTGTCAACTCCCGTTGGTGCGACGACTTGTGAGCCCAAAGACCTGCCACACTGTCCCTAACCCGGGATTATGATACCGCGTGTTGACTCACACTATATGAAATTTCACATCATCGTGGCATGCAAGGAGCCTCGGGAATGAACACCGAGGTCCAAGCCCAACCGTAAACTTACATCACTTCTCAACATTACCAAACCAGTGCGGTCAAACCACCACACTTACACCCTTTTGCAACCTCGTGCCCCAAGGTGCCTATGGGTTCATTATCAGTGTAAGGCTATTTCACAAATTCATCATCTAAGACCACACCCATTTGTTCGTAATAGTCATTACCAATTATGTACAACATGTTCAAGCCAAACTCATCATTATTCAACACATTTCCACTGTAAAGTATGAAAGTGAGCAGTTAGATCAGGAATACTCTAGAGGGGGTAGTGAATAGAGTATTCAGAGTTTTATAAAATTCTTTGCTAGATAATGCAGATTAGTCTAAGTGCAGTAGTAAATAAATCAAAATATAAAAGCACAGAAACTAACTACCACAGCCACAGCAAGAAAATAAAAGAAAGTGGGCAACCAGACGACACAAGAAATTTATAGTGGTTCCCCAACCTGTGTACATCCACTCTTCTACCACCCTGGTAGGAATCCACTCAGGTTTTTGATCAGGTGCCTGACACCAATGAGCTTTTGATCAAGTTCTCAAAAACCAAATCCCCAAGTCTTTTGATCCGGTTACTTGTAACCAAGAATCACTTTTGATGGAAGATGACAACCCTTTACACAGTGGGGGTGAGAGAGTTGATTATGTCTTCTCTGTCACTAATCAGAGAGAAGACTTGTGGATTATTGATTGTAGCAAATTTCTCCCCCTGAGATATTGAATGGTTCAGGGAAATATGGAAGCCTTGCTGCAGGGTGATAGGCCTTCAAGCTTTTAGCCTTTATCTGCAGGATCTTCTTGACAGATTTGATAGTTGTTGTCCTTGGAAGTCCTGGAGTGTTGAAGTAAGAAGACTATTGATTTTGTATGATTGTTCTTCTTCTTCTGAGAGCAGATCTTCTTTTTATATCAGAGCTTTTGTGAAAGAAGCAGAGAAGCTGTTGAAGACAGACTGATTGCAAATCTCTGTGTCTGTGTATGTTGTGTCTCTGCAATTGCTCCGGTACTCTGATTGTTCTTACTTGCTTGCTTTCTTGCCTACTTTACTTACCATCAGGAAGGAGAGAAAAATCTCTTTTATATTTCCTGAGGGAATTTCCTTGCTAAATTTGAATCCTTCTGCGATAATCAATGCTGGCGGTCCTTGAAAATAAACTGCATTGATTTCTTTCCCCAACTGTCCCTTGGAAAAATGGAAAACAATAATTCTGATGAAAGCCGTGATTAATGTACATTCCAACGATAATATTCAAAGAATATTTTATCATTAATCATGTTGGAGTTACCATGGTGATCTAGAAGTGGTAAAACATGTAATCTCACTGCCAACGCGATATGAGCCTACAGGGTCGCACATAAGAGATGTGGAGAAGTTGGATGATTGACTGTGTTGGTAAAGGTTACCAATCACCGACTTGAATGGGGTTATGGGCAAAGTGTTGCCTTAAAGGATCGTCGGGTTGGGAAAATGTTGCCTTGAAGGATTGGTAAGAATAGTCGACCGAGGGTCGACGATAGTCGACCGAAGGTCGACGATCGGTCGACGATCGTCGACCGCGGGTCGACGTGTATCGTCATCCACGGGTCGACGAGTATCGTCGACCCACGTTCGACATGAATCGTTGAGTATTGTACTCTGATTCTCGCCGACTGATTCTCGCCGATCCTAGGTGATTCTCGCCGATCCTAGGTGATTCTCGCCGACTGATTCTCGCCGATCCTAGGTGATTCTCGCCGATCCTAGGTGATTCTCGCCGATTGATTCTCACAGAATTTGCTAGGTGATTCTCGCCGATCCTAGGTGATTCTCGCCGATTCTGGAACACTAATTTTCTGGAACACTAATTTTCCTAAGTATGTTTATGCCTTTGGTATAAATAGATACTTAGTGTTTTCGGGAATCTAGTTTTTAGCTGATCGAATCGACAGAAGTGTTCCGCCGTTCCTCGCTTGTTCCGCCGATCCCGAATCCCGCCGCCGACGGAAGTGCTCCGCCGCCGCCGTGCTCGCTCCGTCGACCTCCTCCTCTCTGGCGATTGTCGCTGGTGTTGCTATCCCTGGCGCGGACCTAGCAGTCCGTGGAAAAGCAAGGTGCGGTCATTCTCCTTCCTGATTATCCGTGCGACGGAAAAGGTCGGTGTTCTCCCGCTCGTGTGGATTTCTGCAGAGACGTGGACATCATTCCACGTAGAACTCGCCACCAGTAAGAACACGAAGCTTGGAGCATCTCCGCTGAGTTGTGACTCAACGCCATCGAGGTAATTTTTGCCTAGTTGTATGTTAACTTTTTGATTCAACTACCATGGCCCGATCCCATCTCTTTTGGGTTTCTTGATGTTTTTATTCTTCCGCTGCGTGCACAAGTGTTGTGCCATCCTCATAGAGAAAACCCAATAGTGGTATCAGAGGGAGGTTTCGGCCATGGTTGTTGTATTGGAAGTTTTGTTATTCCAGTGCGTGTAAACCTAGGGATTTAGAAGTGTTCTAAATGTCTAGATTTAGTCTTGGTACCCCGCCAAGAACGTCTGGGATTTCGTGGAAATTTCTAATTGTTAGAAATTGTAGTCTCCTTAGCAGTAACCATCCCTCGAGATTGTTTTTGATTTTGAATCCAACATAGAGATATGAGCTTGTCTACTGCTTTAAGTTGAATTGTCTTTGTTTTTGTTCAATGCATGTAAATCTGAGGATTTGGAAGTTTCCGGATGTTCAGATTTAGCCCTTCCTTCTATCAAATGTTGATGGTGTCAGGTTGTGCACATAAGGGATGCATGTGGTTTTAGAAAAATTGTTTTTCTTTGGATGTGCACATTGATCAAATGTTGATCATGGTTAACTGTTAACCTATAATCAAAATCCCTTCATCAAATATTAAGTGTTCGGATGCCTTCCGATGGATGACACTCTTCCTGCCTCGATCAATGAAGTGTGGGCTTGCCAAAGTAAGGTGAATTAATCTATCTTGGTAAGGGTGCAGGCGGATAATTGTGATATCTCACTGTCGACATCGGGTCCAGCTTAACTAGGTGACCTCAAAGGTTGAGTGCCTAGAGGAATAGGGTTGGCATGCACCATATGATGGATGCGAATAAGGAGTTATTCACCAACCATACAAGAATTGCATGAGGATGCAATTGGCAAGCATTGCCTACCTAAATAACCGCATCGTGAGAGGAAAGCCAAAGTTGACTCATTGTGTTGGTGAAATACGGATCTTGTCCACTAAGAGAGTAGCTCGCATGAACTCTCCGAATTGTTAGTGAGGGATATCATTTCGAATAAAATAGTGGGAGTGTTTTAATTGAAGTCCAAATTAAAATAATTGTATTTGAAATTTTGGTACTGCTTTTATTCTGCATAAATTCTTGTAGAATTCCATGGCAAGTGTTTCACACTCCACGTTGTCTCTGAGAGCCATCCTTGAGAAGGATAAGCTCAGTGGGACTAATTACATGGACTGGTACAGGAACCTGAGAATTGTTCTCAGGCAAGAGCGAAAGCTCTATGTCTTGGAAGAAGAAGCCCCCGAGGTGCCGACCAGGAACTCTTCCCGTACTGAAAAGGATGCTTATAAGAAGTATACTGATGATGCTTTAGATGTCGAATGCCTTATGCTTGCCACTATGAACTCTGAGCTTCAGAAGCAACATGAGAACATGGGGTGCAAGGAGATTGACGAGCTTCTCAAGAAAATGTTTCAAGGGCAGGCTCGTCAAGAGAGGTTCGACATCACAAAAGTGTTGTTTCAGTGTAAGATGGGAGTTCGAGACTCAGTAGGGACTCACGTACACAAGATGATTGGGTATATAGAGAAACTTGAAAGACTGGGTTTTCCTCTTGCTCAAGAGTTGGCCACAGATCTGATCCTGCAATCATTGCCGGACAGTTATGAGCAGTTCGTCTTGAACTATAACATGAATGAAATAGACAAGACACTGCCCGAACTCCTAGGCATGTTGAGAACTGCCGAAATCAATATGAAGAAGGCCAAGCCTGCCAGCCCCATACTGATGGTGCATAAGGGCAAGGGCAAGGCTAAGGGCTCTAAGAAGACGAAGGTAGGACCTAAGTCATATCTTGAGCCCAAGTCTTCTGCACTGATGAAAAAGAAAAGCACGGTGAAGGAAGGGAAATGCCACCACTGTGGCAAGGCTGGTCATTGGAGGAGGAACTGTCCTTCGTAGATTGAAGGTCTGCAGAAAATGAAGGGAGGTATGACTTCCGCTTCAAATGTTCACGTTATAGAGATAAACCTTTCTGCTCCTTCATCTTGGGTATTGGATACCGGATGTGGTTCTCACATTTGTACAAATGTGCAGAAACTGGGAAGGATAAGATTGTTGAGTAAAGGGGAGGTGGACCTCCGCGTCGGCAATGGAGCAAGAGTTGCTGATGTAGCCGTAGGGGTTTACCGTCTTTCTTTGCCCAGTGGGCTTGTAATAGAACTAGATAATTGTTATTTTGTTCCGCCATAACTAGAAACATTATATCTATTTCATGTTTGGACATGATTGGATTTTCTTTTATAATTAAGAACAACTGTTGTTCTATATTTAAGAATGATGTTTGTTATGCTGTAGCCCAATTGTTTAATGGTCTTTATGTTTTGAACTTGGACCATCTGATCTGTAATGTAGAAAATAATAAAAGACTAAGAACAAATGACTCGAACCCTACATTTCTCTGGCATTGTCGTTTGGGCCATATCAACGAGAAGCGCATATCCAAGCTCCATAGAGATGGACTTTTGGACTCATTTGATTATGAATCATTTGAGCGATGCGAATCTTGTTTGTTAGGCAAGATGACTAAAGCTCCTTTCAATGGTTATACTGAGAGGGCTGAGAATCTCTTGGGTGTTGTACATAGTGATGTATGCAGACCCATGAGTTCCATGGCTAGAGGTGGGTATTTCAACTTTGTTACATTTATTGATGATTTCAGTAGATACGGATATGTGTATCTTATGAAGTGCAAATCCGAGGCCTTTGAAAAGTTCAAAGAGTTTAAGAATGAAGTAGAAAACCAGTTGGGTAAAAGGGTTAAAGAACTCCGATCTGATCGAGGTGGCGAATACCTGAGTCATGAGTTCTGTGATCATCTGAAAGAGTGTGGTATTGTATCACAGCTCACTCCACCTAGAACACCACAACATAATGGTGTGTCTGAGAGGAGAAATCGTACTCTGTTAGACATGGTACGTTCGATGATGAGTCATGCAGACTTGCCTGTTTCCTTTTGGGGTTTTGCTTTAGAGACTGCTGCAATGACATTGAATCGCGCTCCAATGAAAATGGTTCTGAAGACACCATATGAGATATGGACTGGGAAGCATCCTAGTATGTCGTTCATTAAAATTTGGGGCTGTGAGGCATACATGAGACGTCAAATGCCTGACAAGCTGGAACCCAAATCGGATAAATGTTATCTGGTGGGATATCCTAAGGAAACAAAAGGGTATTACTTTTACCTACCATCTGAGGGCACAGTGTTTGTCGCAAGGACTGGTGTCTTCTTGGAGAAAGAGTTCTTATCAAGAAAGACTGAAAAGGTAGAGCTTGAAGAAGTTCAAGAACCACATGTAGTGAATGAACTGGAATTGGATTCTGAGACAGGACTACAAGATGTTGTAGCTAGAGAATCTGCTCAAGGAACACAAGTCCTACGTAGATCTGGTAGACCGAGGTTTGAGTATGAGAGATATGGATTTCTCGTGTCTCAAATAAGTAATGTGTTGCTTATGGATCATGATGATGAACCAGCAACCTACCAAGAGGCTATGAATGGACCAGACTCCGACAAATGGCTTGAGGCTATGAAATCTGAAATGGACTCCATGTATGCAAACCAAGTTTGGAACTTGGTGGAACCACCTGAAGGGGTACGACCCATAGGGTGCAAGTGGGTCTTCAAGAAGAAGATCGACATGGATGGGAATGTACAGACATTCAAAGGGCGACTGGTGGCTAAGGGTTTCAAGCAAATTCATGGTATTGATTATGATGAGACCTTTTCCCCTGTTGCCATGGTAAAGTCCATAAGGATATTGCTTGTTGTTGCTGCGTATTATGACTACGAGATCTGGTAGATGGATGTCAAAACGGCTTTCCTTAATGGAAACCTCCTTGAGGAAGTGTATATGACACAACCCGAGGGTTTTGTATCCCCAGATGAAGCCACTAAAATATGCAAGCTGAATAAGTCCATCTATGGACTGAAACAGGCCTCTCGAAGTTGGAATCTTCGTTTTGATGAGAAAATCAAAGTGTTTGGTTTCATCAAGAATGAAGATGAGCCTTGTGTTTACAAGCGAATCAGTGGGAGCATTGTTGTCTTCCTGATATTGTATGTAGATGACATACTGTTGATTGAGAATGACATTCCTACCCTGAAAGTTGTTAAGAACAACCTAGGGAACTGCTTTTCAATGAAGGATTTCGGTGAAGCGACTTATATACTCGGTATTAAGATCTATAGAGATAGATCGAAGAAGTTGTTAGGTTTGACCCAGAGTGCGTACATCGAAAAGGTGTTGAAGCGGTTCAACATGCTTGAGTCCAAGAAAGGATTTTTGCCCATGTCTCATGGTGTGAATCTCTCTAAGGACCAGTGTCCAAAGTCTTGTGAAGATAAGGACCGCATGAAGTTGATTCCATATGCTTCGGCAATTGGATCAATCATGTACGCGATGTTATGTACTCGACCCAACGTCTCCTTTGCTTTGAGCATGACTAGCAGGTATCAGTCAGACCCCGGTGAGTGTCACTGGATTGCAGTCAAGAATGTCCTGAAGTACTTGAGAAGGACTAAGGATGTGTTCTTGGTGTATGGTGGAGAGGAAGAGCTCATTGTAAGTGGTTACACGGATGCTAGCTTCCAAACTGATAGAGACGACTCCAAGTCTCAGTCAGGTTTTGTGTTTTGCCTAAATGGAGGAGCTGTGAGCTGGAAGAGTTCCAAGCAAGAGACAGTTGCTGATTCTACAACAGAGGCCGAGTATATTGCCACAGCTAATGCGGCGAAGGAGGCTGTATGGATTAGGAAATTCATCGGCGAGCTTGATGTAGTTCCTAGCATTGTTGGTCCCGTAGTTCTCTACTGTGATAACAATGGTGCAATTGCACAATCTAAGGAACCTAGATCCCATCAGCGCTCCAAGCACATACTTCGGCGGTTTCATCTTATTCGTGAGATTGTCGAACGAGGAGATGTGAACATTTGCAGAGTGCCGACTGAGGAGAATATTGCGGATCCACTGACAAAGCCTCTCGCGCAGAGAAAGCATGATTGTCATACTAGATCGATGGGTATACGATACCTAAATGATCAACTCTAGTGAGAATCTTGTGGATTTAATGTAAACATGTATTTTGTTGGCCATTTGTTCATATGATGAACAGTGTACCTAATTTTTCTCTTATAATTAATGACAAGTTCTTTTATTATGAGTTTTTCTATATGATAGTTAAATGTTAACATAATAGATACACTTAGAATGTTCGCTTCCATGGGACATCAAGTACGTGACTTGAATGTGAGAGCCTATGATTTATTTGAAGCTTCATTCTTAAAAGGTCCCTGGTCGAGTATCATCATAGAAGCTAAGGGTGATGATGGTACATGAAGGCTAGCACGTGCGTTGACTAATGACCGGTTCTCACAGGTCATGATATTGTGATATTAAGTCATCACGTGGGTACTTGTTAGTGAATAGGTTGTACTGGACAGACCCAACCTGAGACTACTCTGTGGAATGTCATCCAATCGTGTCACGAGTAGGTCTCAATTGATAATGGTGTTGTGGTCCTTTGACCTAAAGTCACATCATTCATCAAGTGAGGAAGAGCGTGCTTTGATGCCATCTAAACTCTTCCTTGAGAAAGGTTGATGATAAGGGTGGTTGTTGGGCATGTTACGAATCATTTGGGTGTTTGTGTGTGAGCAGATATGGGATTTGTCCTCCTGTATGATAGGAGTTGCATCCATGGGCCCCTTGATGGAACTGGACTGAGAAATGCATGACCATGCTTGGTTGAGTCAATATGTGATATTGGACTCACCATTCTCTGGAAGTCTGTCCTGGATCAAGAAACTTGGATTGAGCTATTATGAGGGTGACACGGTCCATGCCTCTAGTTCTTTCCGGATGTAAGGGACAAAGGGACAAAGACAACGCTGATACATTGGTCATAAAGGCTTATGAGTTATAAACTCTTATTGCTTGGGGAGCAATGATGCATTGCTAGATGCCGCTCATTGTTTGTGAGGTTTTTGGTTTGATACTTTCAAGATCAAGTGGGAGACTGTTGGAGTTACGATGGTGATCTAGAAGTGGTCAAACATGTAATCTCACTGCCAACCCGATATGAGCCTGCAGGGTCGCACATAAGAGATGTGGAGAAGTTGGATGATTGACTGTGTTGGTAAAGGTTACCAATCACCGACCTGAATGGGGTTATGGGCAAAGTGTTGCCTTAAATGATCGTTGGGTTGGGCAAATATTGCCTTGAAGGATTGGTAAGAATAGTCGACCGAGGGTCGACGATAGTTGACCGAAGATCGTCGGTCGACAATCGTCGACCGCGGGTCGACGTGTATCGTCGACCGCGGGTCGACGTGTATCGTCGACCACGGGTCGATGAGTATTGTCGACACACGTTCGACGTGAATCGTCGAGTATTGTACTCTGATTCTCGCCGACTGATTCTCATCGATCCTAGGTGATTCTTGCCGATCCTAGGTGATTCTCGCCGACTGATTCTCGTCGATCCTAGGTGATTCTCGCCGATCCTAGGTGATTCTCGCCGATTGATTCTCACCGAATCTGCTAGGTGATTCTCGCCGATTCTGGAACCCTAATTTTCTGGGTGGTCTGCGGATAGCGATATTCCTAAGTCTGTTTATGCATTTGGTATAAATAGATACTTAGGGTTTTCGGGAATCTAGTTTTTAGCTGATCGAATCGACAGAAGTGTTCCGCCGTTCCTCGCTCGTTCCGTCGATCCCGAATCCCCCCGCTGACGGAAGTGTTCTGCCGTCGCCGTGCTCGCTCCGTCGACCTCCTCCTCTCCGGCGATTGTCGCTGGTGTTGGTATCCCTGGCGCGGACCTAGCAGTCCGTGGAAAAGCAAGGTGCGGTCATTCTCCTTCCCGATTATCCGTGCGACGGAAAAGGTCGGTGTTCTCCCGCTCGTGTGGATTTCTACAGAGACGTGGACATCATTCCATGTAGAACTCGCCACCAGTAAGAACACGAATCTTGGAGCATCTCCATTGAGTTGTGACTCAACGCCATCGAGGTAATTTTTGCCTAGTTGTATGTTAACTTCTTGATTCAACTACCATGGCCCGATCCCATCTCTTTTGGGTTTTTCTTGATGTTTTTATTCTTCCGCTGCGTGCACAAGTGTTGTGCCATCCTCATAGAGAAAACCCAACAAATCATTCAGAAATTATTGACATAGACTAAGGATAGAAGGAATAAATGCTAAGTCTGGAATCGTCGAACTGATGATAGAATTCATCGAGCTAATAACTATGTTCGTCGATTGGAGTTCAGTAACTATTCTGGACTTAGAATATTCACAGTTGTATCTGAGAAGAAAGTTAAAGTCTCCAGAATTCATCGACCTAAGATTTGATTTCGTCGAGCTGAGTTTCTGGAGTTTTCAAATATTCTGTGTGTCGACACAATTACTCCTGGTGTCGACACACGTGGTGTCGACTAATATCCTGTGTGTCGACACAAGTCTTCTGTGTGGTGTCTACACAAACTTTCTGAAAGACAATAGTTGCCAACCTAAATCACCTAGAGGGGGGTGAATAGGTGAGTTGTGCGTCTTTTTGTGGAATAAAAAAATCTCAACCAAAGCACAGAACTATTTACCAAACAAGCAAACACAGACGAGGCAAGATTTATAGTGGTTCCCCAACCTTGGGTACATCCACTTTCCCTCACTGATCTAGCAATATACTAGACTCGGCTACTCCACTATCTCGCATTGGAAAATAATCCTACCCTCGGAACAAGGTTCCTACAAACTCGATCCACAAACTGATCTACACTGGGAAGACAAAACTTCCTACAATCTCCGCGTTGAACACTCCTACACTCGGAGAAATCTTCTCCTAGAATAATAAAATACAGAAGTACATAAATACAAACAGTTAATATCTGGTTCAGATCTGCAACAGAAAATCAGAAAATCCTTCTTCTAGGCGTGCGGCTTTATCAAAATATTGAAGAAGAATTTCGGCAAGATCAGATCTGGAACTTATCGACTTTACACGATTGAAGTAGTAGATGAATCGTTGAGCGGAGATCTCGATCTGTAGAGTCTTCTTAATCTGAATCCTCTGAAAAGAAGAAACCCTAGCCGGTCGGAATTTAGCGATGGCAGCGGCGGCGAGTTTCTGGTTCTTGTAGAGAGAGAGAGGAGACAGAATTCTTTTGGAAAGAGACGGCTACAAAACTTAGAGTAGTTTTCTTCTTGAAAACTTAGGGTTTGTCAGTTTGACAAGACCTTTTATAGGAGACAAGAAGATTAGACTTAGATGATTCAGAAAGAGAAAGACACATGGACCAATCACGTCAGAGTTTAAGAATAAGACCGTTAGGTCTGGACTTAAGGAATTTCTGAAAATAGTCAAAGTAAGTTACTCGAGTCAAGCAGAACTACTCGACTATATGTAACACTACTCGAGTAGGTAGAAGGGACTACTCGAGCACATGAGAAAAAGTACTCGGGAGATAAAGAAATCATTACTCGAGTACATGGAGTCAACTACTCGAGTAAATAAGAATGAGAGGGACTCAGTTACTCGAGTAACAAAAATGACTTACTCGAGTACTTATGTACTTACACGAGAGGTGGAGTACATTACTCGAGTTCAAGAAGTACTACTCGAGTATATAAAAATGAACTACTCGAGTATATCAGAAACTTACTCGAGACAAACACTTGGAAAAATTCTGGAGCAGGAAAAATTGAACTACTCGAGTATGTAACATAGGCTACTTGAGACAGAATGATCTACTCGAGTATATAACATGAACTACTCGAGTAAATCACTTAGTGAAATTTTCTGGAATAGAATTCTGGATTACACGAGTAAAAGCATTTGACTACTCTAGTAGTAGATGAACTACTCGAGTATATAAGTTAGACTACTCAAGTAACTAGAAACTACACGAGAGTCAGAATACCATTAACTCGAGATAGAAGATAGAACTACTCGAGTATATATAATACTACTCGAGTATTTCACTTAGACAAATTTTGAGTAGAGAGAATCTGGAAACTCGAGAGATAAGAGGAAATTACTCGAGTATATATGATGAATTACTCGAGAACCATAATTGGACTACTCGAGTACATCTTAACTACTCGAGTAAGTGAATTACTACTCGAGTATAGACTCAGTAACTTACTCGAGTAAATGAGAAGGTACTCGAGTACTTTACTTAGGAAAAAAATTTCTGACAGATTTTCTTCTTCTAAGGGAAATCAACATCAAGTCTTTTCTCATAGTCCTAGAGCTTGAATATGAAGTGTATCTCAATAGAGAGGCTACACATGAGTCAATACTTTGGAACACACAATGAGAGATTACATTATATGGTCCTGTGTTTGGTGACCAATTATAGACTGACATTGGTCTACACTTCCCATTAGAATCCTACAAATACATAACTCAAACCAAGCATCAAATACAACTTAATTCATCTTAGTTCAAGGGTAACTTCATCAAATCTGGGTTAGTGTGGATACAATACCTAACAATCTCCCCCTATTTGTAGAAGTCAGAACCCTTTACAGTAAGGTGAATTATAGACATAAAAAGAATGCTAAGTAATCAAGTAGTGTAAGCAAACAAGGAACTATGAAAAAGATAATAAGATCAAAAACTTTGAATTATATAAATATGATTATCCAAAAATATCATAAACAACTAAAATCCATTTTCATAGCTCATGAGTCTATTGGGCTAGCTCTGATGATGTTGCTTGTCTTGTTTCTCTTGATGTCTTCTCTGATAGCTGTAGGGTTTAGAATAATATTTGGGTGGTCTGGGAGGAGCAGTTGGAATATTTCATCCATATTCCCTGTCATAGATTCTCCTTTTGGACATGGACTTCTCATACAACTCCCATTCATGGGAACTGTAGTGAATGTTTTTGCTTTCATGGAAGTCCAGAACTAACTTGAGAGTTTCCAGGATGAGAGACTTTGAAGTAGGAGACCAGACTTCAGCATGTTCAGGAGCTTTAGCAGGAACAGACTTGCTAGCAGAAGGACCTTCACCATATTTCCTTTTCTTCTTGTAAGTCAGTATCTCAGGAGGGGCTTTGAGAAAGATATCGGCAGGATCATCTTCCCAATCCTGAGCATAAGAATCTGGAGGAGCAACAGAATCACAAGGCCTTGGAGAGAATGTGGTTTGCAGAGGAGGAGCAGTTGCAGGAGCATCAGCACCAGCTAGTGGATTTAGGTGATAAGGAATAATGTTAGGATCAATAACAAATTCTGGTATAATCTGGTTGTGCATCCAAACAGCAGTATCATAAGTGTGGAATTTAACACTCTGTATCTGAGTTAGAACATCATCATGAATCTCTTTAACTTTGGCTTCCCATACTTTTTTTTGGATGGCATCAGATTGTTCTAAATATTCTTTTACCAACTTCTCCCCCTTTTTGACTTCAACAGATAGCAGAGAGATGCCATCATCTTTGAAAAGTCCAACTTCCTCACAAATCTTAATCTTATTTGTTTCAGCCCTTTTGTCCAGTTCCATTTGATTGTTGGCAAGAGTCAGGCCGTGCTCCATAACCTGTCCAACACTGGTGATGGTGTGATCTAAAGCTTTGCCACCAATCTGGAAGAGATGTTTGAGCTGATCAGTGTTGTGCTGGATCTCAGCAAATCATCTACTCATCTCAGTTTCTAGAGCAGTAAGTTTATCTATGACAGTCTTGATACAAGTATCAAAGTATGTTTTCTGGTTTTGAATAAGAAGTACAATCTGATTCATCAAGTCTGTGGAAGTAGGAGC
Organism: Platanthera guangdongensis; assembly: GCA_039583875.1. Classification (NCBI taxonomy): domain Eukaryota; kingdom Viridiplantae; phylum Streptophyta; class Magnoliopsida; order Asparagales; family Orchidaceae; genus Platanthera; species Platanthera guangdongensis. The sequence goes on from CM077166.1 coordinate 83,035,271, forward strand.
TGGAGCAGCAGGAGAAGTAGAAGTGGATGGAGCAGAGGGAATGGGAGGAGCCACCCATGGAGCAATTTCAGAGAGAGTGACTGAGCTCTAGTAGTGGGTATCATGGCATCCTCTTCATTCATAATCTGAGGGATAGTAAAATCTAAATTTCTGAGAGGAGCTTCAGCTGGCTCAGGTGAGGGCTCATCAGAAATGAGAATTGTTCCTTGCTGTTCTATGGGGGCATCAGGAGATTTTGCTGGTGTCCTTGCTGGAGAATTGTCTGTAGAATGTCCAGGAGTTGGGTCCTTGTGAATTTCAGTGGATGGAGCTTGAGGAGATTGAGGAGGAGGAGGTACATCTGTAGTTAACTCTTCTATCATTTCATTTATAGCAGCATCAGTAGAATGGAGTGCATCTTGAACCTGTTGATCTGAGAGGAAATCTTCTGGAGTGACTGGAGGAGGAGTAGGTGGCCTGGCCTGAACAGTAGGAGCAGGATCCCCCTCAATAGGTGCACCAGAGGAGCTGGAGACCTGAGATGGAGAAGAAGATGGGGTCCTATCCTCTGTGTCTGCAACTTCAGTAATTTTGGCAGCTTGAGAGGGATTTTGCAACTTCAACTCCCATCTCTGGATGGAGGATATGGAGACCTTCTTCATGTGGTGAATGATACTTCCTTTGGAGAGACTGAAAATCTCTGGATTGAGCTCATGGAAAAGCAGGGAAATTATCCTTGCATAGTTTGGGGACTGTATACTCTCCTTAATCTTAGTTAGAATTAACAAGCCAAACAGAAATGCTTTTCTACAGACTATAGCTTGCATCAATTCAAAGAAATAAAGGGGTATGACACTGATGGAGTTGGTTTTGCATAGAAGAATCTTACCAATAACATCAACCAGGAATTTCCCTTCATCATGCATATCAGACCTATTGATGTGTCTAGCATCAGCAGAAAGTCCACATAATGAACAGGTTCTGGAATAGTCTTCATCACTCAGAAAATCGTCTACATCTAGAGCTGGCAGTCAGAGAAGTCGAGAGACCGATGTTGCAGTGAGTTTAATGGTGATACCTTTGACTGAAGACTTCAAGACTGTTGCATGGTGCTTGACTTTGACATTGCTAAAAAACTCTGCAACTTCGGGGAAGAGGATACGACATGGTTCTTGGAGAACAAATGTTAAGCCGGCGTTGTCGAGCAAAATCAGAAGATTATGGAAATCAGCGGATAGGTCTGCAATCCCTGCGACAACTAATTCCGAACCAACACCAATCTTAGATGAGGTGGCCATGATTCAGAAGTCGTGGGGATGGCGAAACCCTAGAGAATGTCGACGGGGAGACGGGAAGAGGCGCGACTCTACAACTAAAGGAGGATGGTGAAGAGGCAGCCGGGTACTCGAGAGACGGAAAAGATTTCATATAGATGGAATTTCCTGATTTTCTTATTTATATAACCCTAGGTTTAGGTCTAATTATTTGAAAATTAAAGCTGAAGTAAACCATAGAATAGGCGGCATAAGCCTTTGGTTTGCGCATAAGAAAATTTTAATAAGAGATGATTCTGGATATACATGAGTGAGGAGAATATCTCGAGTAGATAAGTCCGCGGTACTGGGGTAGGAATACAGAAGTACTCGAGTAGATGTATGGAAGTACTCGAGTAGGTCAATGAGGTACTCGAGTAAGTGAAGTTGACTACTCGAGTATGTCAGTTTGCTACTCGAGTAGGTCAAGTCGACTACTCGAGTATAGTATTCCACTACTCGAGTAGGTCAAGTCAAGTACTCGAGTATGTCATTCTACTACTCGAGTAGGTCATATACTTACTCAAGTATGCTGTTACTTACCCGAGTCAAATACTTGAACTTTTGGAAAAATCCAACTTTTGACTAACCTTTGAGCTTTGAGCCTTCTTGAAAGTCCAGCCTCTTGTAGTCTTCCTTGTTGAGCATCCCAAGTTCTGTTTTGAAGAACGAGAACTTGGTCTCATCCATCCGCTCCGTGAAAATATCTGCAATTTGCCTATCTGTAGGGACATATTGAAGGTCTATGTCCCCATGCTCCACATGCTCCCGGATGAAATGATACCTTAGATCTATATGCTTTGTCCGGCTTTGCGATACTGGGTTGTTGGCTATTGCTATTGCGCTGGAGGAGTCGCAAAATAGTGGAATCTTTGCAAACTTCATGTTGTGGTCTTCGAACTGATTCTTTATCCAAAGTAACTGTGCACAGCAACTGCCTGCAGAGATGTACTCTGACTCGGCCGTTGAGATTGCCACACAGTTTTGCTTCTTGCTACTCCTGGAGATAAGCCTTCTTCCAAAGAATTGACAAGTCCTTGAAGTGCTTTTCCTGCCATCTTTGCTACCTGCAAAATCTGCATTTGAAAAACCTATCAGTTCTCTATCATTACTTCTTGGGTACCATAAGCCAAGATTTGGTGTACCTTTAAGGTATCTTAAAATTCGCTTCGCAGCAGCATAATGAGATTCCTTAGAGTTCACCTGAAATCTAGCACAAACACATGTTGAGAATATTATGTCAGGTCTACTTACAGTAAGGTAGAGCAATGATCCAATAATGCTTCTGTACTTTGTTTCATCAAAAGGTTTCCCTTTTTCATCCTTGCCCAGATACATTGTTGAACCCATTTGAGTCCTTATCGAGGTTGTGTTCTCCATTCCAAATTTCTTAATCAGCTCTTTGGTAAACTTAGTCTGCAAGATGAAAATTCCATCTTCTGACTATTTTACCTGAAGCCCTAAGAAATACTTCATCTCGCCCATACTGCTCATTTCAAACTTCCCTTGCATAAGTTTTGAAAACTTTTTGCAGAGGTTGTCATCAGTAGAGCCAAAAATAATGTCGTCGACATAGATTTGCACTAGCAAAATCTTGCCCTTAATTTCCCTAAGAAATAATGTCTTGTCTATCTTTCCCCTTGTGAACTTGTTCTCAAGTAGAAAGCTCGACAACGTCTCATATCAAGCTCGAGGAGCTTGTTTCAGACCATATAATGCTTTATACAGTAAATAAACGTAATCAGTAAAGTTAGGATCAATGAAACCTAGAGGTTATTCCACATAGACCTCTTCCTTTATGTCACCATTAAGGAAGGCAGACTTCACATCCATCTGCTAGACAGTGAAGCCTTTAAGTGCAGCATATGCTAGGAATAACCTTATAGCCTCCAGTCTTGCAACTGGAGCGTACGTCTGGTCGAATTCGATTCCTTCTTCTTGATAATAGCCTTTGGCGACAAGTCTGGCCTTGTTCTTTACCATAGTTCCATCCTCGTCCATCTTGTTCCTGTAGACCCATTTTGTCCCAATGATGTTCTTACCTTTGGGTCTTGGAACAAGCTTCCATACTTTTCAGCGCTTGAACTGGTTCAGTTCTTCTTCCATTGCCATTATCCACGATGCATCTGAGTTTGCTTCCTCAAACTTCTTTGGTTCAACCTGCGAGAGAAAACTTAAATATAGATTCTCATTAGTTGTGCCTCTACGAGTTCTGACACCATCTCGGGGATCTCCTATGATCTGGTCCATGGGATGATCCTTCAAATGTCTGAGCTCTAGAGTCCTTGCATCTGGATTATCTTCTATCACCGGAGTGACTTCTTCATCTTGGATGACTTCTTCATCTTGATCATCAGCCTCTCCAATAGGGGTTGGAGTGGTGATCTTGATGAACTTTTCGCCTTTGTCTTCGGACAGTTCATCCAAGCTAATTTCTTTCAGCTTTGCACTTGCATCTTCAATAGGCACACTAGAAGAGTTGTTTTGTAGCAAACTCATCTCATTAAATACAACATGTATCGATTCTTCTACCACCAGGGTTTTTCAATTAAAAATCTTATATGCCTTACTATGGCTACTATAACCTACAAAAATACCTTCAAAACTCTTTTCGCTAAACTTAGTAGTGTGATACTTGCCATTGTTTAGCACGAAGCATTTACAGTGAAAAATTCTAAAATATGAGACTGTTGGTTTCCTGCATTTCAGAAGTTTGTAAGGTGTCTTATCGTGGTTTTTGTTTATGAGGGCTCGATTTTGCACGTGGCATGCAGTGTTGACGTCTTCAGCCCAGAAATATTTCGGAAGTGAAGCATCACTCAATATGGTCCTGCATTCCTCTATGAGTGTTCTATTCCTTCTCCCGGCCACTCCATTTTGTTGAGGAGTGCGAGGAGAGGAAAACTCATGAAAGATACCTAATCTTTCACCAAATTCTATCATGGCCCCAGACTTGAACTCTGTTCCATTGTCACTTCTGATTTTTAATATGGAGCAGTTGTACTCATTCTGGACTTGCCTCACAAAATTAGTAAAGATGTCGAAGGTCTCTGACTTGTGTTTCAGAAAAAACACCCACGCAAAGCGCGAGTAATCATCAACAATTACCAACATATAATCCTTACCTCCCAAACTTCTAATTTGTAGTGGACCAAACAAGTCCATGTGCAGTAGATGAAGACATCTATTAGAATCTTTGCCAATAACGCTTTTAAAGGTAGCCCTTGTTTGCTTGCCTTTTACACATGCATGACAAGGTCTATCTTTAACGTACTTGACATTTGGGGCATCACGAACTAAGTTCATTGAAAATAATTTGTTTATACTTTTGGAATTAATATGTGCTAATCTCTCATGTCATTGGTCACCAAGAGACGCACTATCTTTTGCTAAAAGTCACACTGGTGTCGAATAATCTATACAAATGAAATTCAAACAGAAAATGTTTCTGCTTCAAGTGTCGGATAGAATAGTTTCCATATTGTCAACAGATTTAATCAATCACTTGTCAGCGTGAAACTCAACTATGTATCCTTTATCGCAGAGTTGGCTTATGCTTATAAGGTTATGTTCCAAACCTTCAACGTAAGCCACATCTGTGAAGGATACATTTTCGTTAGTAATCATACCATAGCCTCTAGTAACTCCACGGTCTGAACCTCCAAAGATGACCTTCGGTCCATTCACAACTGGAGTAAAGTTCTGAATAAGGCTTCTTGTCCCGGTCATATGCCGAGAGCATCCACTGTCCAAATACCAGATTGGCGTTTTGTTGGCCTTTGGACATTCCTGCAATCACAATCAATTAGCCTTAGGAACCCAAATGCGTTTGGGTCCTTGGTCTCAGGTTAGAACACTCCCCCTACGAATATTAGCATTAGGAGTGGTCTTCCTCATATTGCCAACATGTGGGGTTGCAATATTTCTAGGATTAAACCAACAATCAATGGCAAAGTGACCAATTCTGCCACAACACCAACAGTCAAATTTGTTGTATCTTTGCCTTAAGTTCTCCTGCTTGACCTTTTGGAATTGTGGTCTAGCAGGGTCAACATTCTTGGAGGAAGATGCCTCATGATGATGGTAATCACATGGCTTCTTCTCCTTCACAGGCTTTTCTACAACAGGCTTTGTCTTTGGTGCCTTCTTGAAGTTATGCCAATGATTGAAAGGGCCATAGCTCTGAAGAATAACTTCTTCATAAGGTGCCTTAAAGACACTTTCGCCAAAGTTTCTGGGTCGAGTCCATCCTTGATAACGGGACTTTGGCTCTACATAGGTAGGCCTAGCAAAGTGCCCGTAGGATGAGTCAAAATCAAACTCATTTGAAGGAAATATAACCTTCTTGAACGTGGTCTGATCTTGAGGGGCTTTCCATTTCTCTTTGGCTAAGGACTTTTTGGTGGCCTTATTCTTCCGTTGAGCCTTATTTCTCCTAGAGGATTTACTAGGAGTTTCTTCATGGCCTAATCCAGCACCCGTGGCCTTGGCTGAGAATTCAAAAACGAATGGAAGAACTGTCTTGGGCTTCGAGAAACATTCAACTAGTTTCTTTTTAGCTGCAAGTTGGGCTTCCAATTCCTTGATGATTTTCTCTTTGAGTTCAAGGTGCTCAGGAGCCTTGTTATATTCTTCAATAGCATTATTGAAGTTTTCTTCGAGGGAGTCAGTCTTTGCGACTTTCTCTCTCAAGATTCTCTCTTCAGCTTTGAGAGATTTTATCTCCTTAGCCTGAGTTTTCACGACTCGGGGACATTTGTCGTAAGCCATGGTTAACTCCTTATATTGGGTCATGAGTTCTGACTCATCGTCAGAAGAGCTATCCTCACAATCATGTTCAAAAACTTCAGAATCAGAGAGAGGAGTGTGAGGGTTTACTTTCCCAGTGAACTGGGGCTCTTGTTCATCATCAGTCTGAGCCATGAGTCCAAAATAGGCTTCTTCTTCTTCACTCGACTCAGATGAGTCAGAGTCACTAAGAGTCTTGCCCTGTTTGTCCATCAAGCTCTTCTCTATCCCCTTCTTGCTGTACGAGGACTTCTTTTCCTCTCTTCTACCACCCATCTTATTCTTATAAGGGCAGTCAGCGATGACGTGTCCTGGCTTATTACAATAGTAGCAGATAATGTCAGTCAAAATATGTTTGTTCTATTTAATATTATACCTATCATGGATGCTTGAGCCTTTTCTTTGTCGATCACCATCACATCGTGATCTTCTATAAGAGGCATCCTTGCCTTTCCATTGTTTCTTATTATTCAAGAATTTCTTGAACTGCCGAGAGAATAGTGAGAACTCTCCTTCTGATAGTTCAGAACCTGAGGTGCTTGGCTCTGAGGTTTCTTCTTCACTAACTTCTGGTGCTGGAGTAGGAGGAACAACCTTGGACTTCTTAGAGGTGTCTACCTTTAAAGCGATAGACTTATCTTTGAATGCAGACCTGTTTTTCTCTTCTTCAGCCTTCCTGGTGTTGAGTTGGAGCTCATAGGACATCCGCTTCCCGAAGAGATTCTGAGGATCTGTCTCGGCCAGTTTTCCAAACTCACTGATAGCACAGACCTTGTTATCCCATTCCTTAGACAGGGATCTCAAGAACTTATCATTCAGCTCTTCATTAGTGAAGACTCTGCCGTATACCCTTAGCCCATTCACTATCTTTAAGAAGTTCTCAAACGTGTCAGCAATGGTTTCTTTGTTTTGTCGGAAAGCCTCATACTTCTGATTAAGTAGGGATCTTCTATCATCCCTCACTTCCTCGGTACCTTCCATCAAGGTAACTAATGCCTGCCACATCTCCTTTGCAGACTGGCAGTGAATCAGATTTTGCAGCATTGAAACATCGACTGCACTTGCTATGATATTTTTCGCCTTTTTGTCCAATGAGACAAGTGCAATCTCATCCTTGTCTAGATCCATAATTTTCTTGGGGACTTTCTTAGTAGGATCTATAGTGGAGACGGTCATGGGAATATAAGGACCTTCTTCAACTATCATGAAGATCCTTGGATCCACAGCTTCCATGAAGAACTTGATTCTTTCTTTCCATATAGGGAAATTATTTTTGTTGCACAAAAAAAGCTTGGCAAAATCTTTAGCCTTATCCATTTGGTAGATCTCAAAAGACAACTATTTAAGGATCTGATCAAGGAGTTAACCTTTTAACGATCAATCTCCCTCTGATACCAATTGAAAGATAATAGTTGCCAACCTAAATCACCTAGAGGGGTTGAATAGGTGAGTTGTGCGTCTTCTTGCGGAATAAAAAAATCTCAACCAAAGCACAGAACTATCTACCAAACAAGCAAACACAGACGAGGCAAGATTTATAGTGGTTCCCCAACCTTGGGTACATCCACTTTCTCTCACCGATCTAGCAATATAATAGAATCGGCTACTCCACTATCTCGGATTGGGAAACAATCCTACCCTCGGAACAAGGTTCCTACAAACTCGATCCACAAACGGATCTACACTCGGAATACAAAACTTTCTACAATCTCGGAGTTGAACACTCCTACACTCGGAGAAATCTTCTCCTACAATAATAAAATACAGCAGTACAGAAATACAAACAGTGAATATCTGGTTCAGATCTGCAACAGAAAATCAGAAAATCCTTCTTCTAGGCGTGCAGTTTTATCAGAATATTGAAGAAGAATTTCGGCAAGATCAGATCTGGAACTTCTCGACTTTACACGATCAAAAGAGTAGATGAATCGTTAAGAGGATATCTCAATCTGTAGAGTCTTCTTAATTTGAAACCTCTGAAAAGAAGAAACCCTAGCTGGTCGGAATTTAGCGATGGCAGCGGCGGCAAGTATCTGGTTCTTGCAGAGAGAGAGAGGAGACAGAATTCTTTTGGAAAGAGACGGCTGCAAAACTTAGAATAATTTTCTTCTTGAAAACTTAGGGTTTGTCGGTTTGATAAGACCTTTTATAGGAGACAAGAAGATTAGACTTAAATGATTCATAAAAAGAAAGATACGTTGACCAATCACGTTAGAGTTTAAGAATAAGACCGTTAGGTCTGGACTTAAGGAATTTCTGAAAATAGTCAAAGTATGTTACTCGAGTCAAGCAGAACTACTTGAGTTTATGCAGCACTACTCGAGAAGGTAGAAGGAACTACTCGAGTACATGAGAAAAAGTACTCGGGAGATAAAGAAATCATTACTCGAGTAGATGGAGTCAACTACTTAAGTAAATAAAATGAGAGGGACTCAGTTACTCGAGTAACAAAAATGACTTACTCGAGTACTTAAGTACTTACAGGAGAGGTGAAGTATATTACTCGAGTTCAAGAAGTACTACTCGAGTATATACAAATGAACTACTCGAGTATATCAGAAACTTACTCGAGACAAACACTTGGAAAAATTCTGGAGCAGGAAAAATTGAACTACTCGAGTATGTAATATGGACTACTCGAAACAGAATGATCTACTCGAGTATATAACATGAACTACTCAAGTAAATCACTTAGTGAAATTTTCTGGAATAGAATTCTGGATTACACGAGTAAAAGCATTTGACTACTCGAGTAGTAGATGAACTACTTGAGTATATGAGTTAGACTACTCGAGTAACTAGAAACTACACGAGAGTTAGAATACCATTAAATCGAGATAGAAGATAGAACTACTCGAGTATATATAATACTACTCGAGTATTTCACTTAGACAAATTTTGAGTAGAGAGAATCTGGAAACTCGAGAGATAAGAGGAAATTACTCGAGTATATAAGATGAATTACTCGAGAACCATAACTGGACTACTCGAGTACATCTTAACTACTCGAGTAAGTGAATTACTACTCGAGTATAGACTCAGTAACTTACTTGAGTAAATGAGAAGGTACTCGAGTACTTAGGAAAAAAATTTCTGACAGATTTTCTTCTTCTAAGGGAAATCAGCATCAAGTCTTTTCTCATAGTCCTAGAGCTTAAATATGAAGTGTATCCCAATAGAGAGGCTACATATGAGTCAACACTTTGGAACACACAATGAGGGATTACATTGTATGGTACTGTGTTTGGTGACCCATTATAGACTGACATTGGTCTACACTTCCCATTAGAATCCTGCAAACACATAACTCAAACCAAGCATCAAATACAACATAATTCATCTTAGTTTAAGGGTGACTTCATCAAATCTGGGTTAGTGAGGATACAATACGCAACACTTTCCAAAGTGTCGACTGATGATCTGGGTGTCGACATAAGTGCTTCTAGTGTCGACTCAGTTGCTGTCGACATATACTCTGAGTGTCGACACAAGTCTTCTAGTTCTAAGCTATTGTAGTAGATAATCGAGTGTTCGTCGGGCAGAGAACTAAGTTCGTCGACCTGAGACTAGAGAACATAGTCTTGACAGAATGCCGTAGTAGTCCAAAGATTCGTCGACCAAAGAATAAAATTCGTCGAGCTCAGATCAGAGAATTTTCTCTGAGATCGTTTAGCTGAGCTTGACAATCATCGACCTGAGTTCGACGAACATCGAACTCACTTTACAGAGTCTTGAAATCTTCTAAGTCTTGAGTCTTTGGCAGTCTTGTTGATAGTTGGACCATGTGATGTTGACTCTAAGGATTTGGCCTAGACTCTAGGACACAACTGTGACCCTTGCTATACATTGTGGGTCATATGATCCTAACTTAGTGAACCTAGCCCAAATCTCACTAGGGATCCAACAATCTCCCCCTATTTGGGTGAGGTCACTAATTACAGACTCAAATCAAAATTGAAAAATAAACAAAGCAGAAAAAGCATATATCTGGCAGAGATCAATAACACATGCAACAGATATATATATACATAAGCTTTATTCAGAATATAGAGCAGTTATAGATAATTGTAGAAAACAAAATAGTTCAAAATTTACTTCTTCTATTTCTTTTCCTTTGGCATTTCTTGCTTGCTCTTCTCTTCAGGCTTTGTAAACACAATCTCTCTTTTGGGATCTAAAGCTTGCACTTTTGTCACGATCATGTTAGCAGCCCCTATAATCTTCAAAGATGTAGCTCTGGGGACAACTGCTTCTGGGTGCAACTTCATGTAGTCATCAATATTGAAAAACTTGTTTGCTTTATCAAATCTTTTAAGTTCCTCTTTCCTATACTTTGACATTGTTGAATATTCAGAAGGATCCTTTCCTTCGGCTTTGGCTTTGTTAATCATAGAAAGGCCTACAATTTCCTAGAACCTGGCCATTCTAGCAGTAGTAGCTGTTTTAGGATCTTTAAAAGAAAGAGGAGGAGAAGATGGTCTTTTAGAGCCTTTAGCTGGTTGATGTTCAGTGGATTGTTGCTGTTGTTGTTGATGTTGTTGCTGCTGCCGATGTTGATTTCCTGAAGAGTATTTCCTGTGCTAGTTGCTTCCATATGATCTCTCTTGGTGTCTTTGATACGTTTGAAGTGGGGCAGATCTTTGAGAAGATGTGCTTGAAGCACGAGCAGATGGAGGAGGTGGAGGAGGTGGATCTTTTCTGAATCTTTGAACTGGAGGAGGAGAGTACCTTCTGCTTTTCTTCCTCTCCTTCTGCTGATTTTTGGATAACCACATCCAAGATGGCATCCATTTGTATGGAGTTATCTTTTGGAGAATATAATAGGGAGTGTCATTGTTTGGATTAGGCTTAGGAGAAGGAGGAGGAGGGGCTTTTCTTTTCTTTGATACTAACTTCCTCTTAGGTTCATCATCTAAATCATCTTCCTCATCCTCATCATCATCATTATCATTAGTTGATCCCTGAGGGTTATCATATAGGTCATTGAGTGCTTTCAGAGCCTCAGCAGAAATGATTGTTTTTCAGGAGCTCGAGCAGAAACTTCAACAGGACCAGGAGAAGAAGCCATAGGAGAGACTGGAAAACTGGTTCTGACAGTGCTTTCAGCAGCTGCCTTACTTTCTTCTTCTATATCAGCCAAAATCAAATCATCCAGATTTTGTATGGGTGAGTCATCCATTATTAATGTTGAACATAAATAACTTCTTCTGGAGAAGGCACGACTGTTGGCTTTGAAATAACATAACTATCTCTAAGTTACTTAGCAACTTTTGGAGAGATTGGAGAAGTATATGGTACAATAGCCAAGGATGGCTTAGTGGGTACTGCTGGAATATAATTCAGAAAGGCAGTATCAAAACTTTTCAATAAATCAACTAAGTTTAATGTGGGATTAATTATGAATTCAGAAATAGAAAGAATGTCTTCAACAACTGTCTCTTCAGGGACTGACTCATCAAGGTCCATGTCAGTCTCAATGAAATGTATCAAAGCAATTAAATCTCTATCATCAAGAATAAAATCTGTATCTGCTATTAGTGCTTCTGCCTCTGCTGTTACTGGAGCTGCTGGAGCTGAGATTTCTGCTTCTGTTGGAGGTGCTGCAGCTTCTTCATTAAGCATCTCACCCTGCCTGGTTTCAGTGTATACTGGAGCCAGGCCCCTGAATGAAGAGGGGGCAGCAGTGAACGCAGAACGTTGAGCAGATAGAGTAGATATAGAGGTAGCAAGAGGTATAATGGCCTCTGCTATGATGAATTTTATGAGGGGTGTGATGATAGCAATGATGGAAGATATGGTGGAGGGGTCCAATGTTGAAGCAGTGGATGGTTTAGTAGAATGTTGTGTGGAGACATTTTGAGGGATGGTAGATGTTGGAGATGGTGGAGGAGCGACATCTGTCATGGGGACATCCTGAGTGGATGGATGTGGAGGAGGAGGAGAATTGAGGGGGGAAGTCAGAAGATCAAAAGTTAGAATGGAGGATAGGTGAGGTGGAAGAGGAGATGAAGGTGTTGTTGGAATATATGTGTCATGGGGGGAATCAGGTGGTGTTGGTGGTTGGTTTTCCTGAAGGGTGAAAGATGGGATCTCTGTAAGATCAATTTGTGGAGATGTAGGTGGAGTAGGAACATGAGTAGAGTGTTGTTGTTATTGTAGTAGAGGTTGTTTTTATGGTTGTGGAGTTAGAGAGATGGTTTGGACTGTTTGTGGAAGTGTAGGTGGACTAGATAGAAGAGATGAAGATGTGAGGATGATCTCTTCAGTAGGGTGGGGAGTGGCTCATACAGCCCTGGTGCTTTCAGAAGCTGGGGTGGAAGAGGTTGAAGCCTTGGATGGCTTAGTTATGGTCCTCTCCCACCTGCCAAACAAGGTGTATGTGAGCCTCTTGCTGGCATTAATGAATATGGTCTGTGAGAACAGGGATTCAACAGCCTTCTCCTTCAGGAAGATCCCTAGGATCCTTCCAAAGCATACTTCCTTCTTCTTGTTCTTTTTATTTATCAGATCAAATATAATTTGAGCCCAATCAACTTCCTTCTTATTAATCACTGCGCACATAACCAAAAACTGGTGTCTGGTAATTTAGTCATGGGCAGTATGCTTGCCCAGCAAAACGTTTCCACAAAATCTGCCAGAAATTTGTATTCGGCAGATAAGTGTTTCTTTAACAACTTATTTGGGTTATCTCCAACATAACCCACCAGTCTCAGCATCATATCATATTCTTCAGAGTATATGTCTAATTGTTCTTCTCCATTAACCAATCCAAAAATTTCAGTAAGTACAGCGGGAGATAAAGATACAGAGTTACCCGCAATTGTTCCGATCATAGTGTTTTCTTCTGATGTAGATGTATATACCCACTCTCTGATTTCAGTTGCAGATAGTTTTATCCTTGTTGACATCAAATTTTTCAGTTTCTGTTCCTCTAGAAGTTCTAATATATGCAGAAATATTGGATCTGAATGTTGCAAGGATTCGAAGTCAACGTCAAAGCCCGTATCAAACTTCATTCTGGTTAGCGCACCTGCTGGAATAGCCATTGGAATCACCTGCAAGAGAGACAAACGACGATCAAGTGCAAGAGAATAGAAAGCGCGGGACGGAGGCCGAAGAAAAACTAAGATATAAGGTTTTCCAGAATATGAATCGACAAACTCCGTTCCACGAAATTTAAGAAATTCTTCGACCTGAGATCGACGAAGTAATTAATAGTCACATAATTCGTCAAGCTCTGTCTGAAGATTTGAAGACATTTCGTCGAGCTCCATTCGACGAAAGTTTTCTGAAGTGAATTCGTCAATCTCCGTTCGACGAAAACAACGTCACTCACAGAGAGTTCGTTGTCCTGCGTTCGACGAATATCTCACAAACTTTCCATAGTTCGTCGAGCTCCATTCGACGAACTTTGGCAAATTCGTCGAGTGCAGACTTAAACTAAACTAAGTCTTCCCCATTGATCATTCCTAGCTGATTTATAAAGAAGAGATGATTTCTCTCATCCAGAGGTTTGGTGAATATATCAGCCCTTTGTAAATTAGTGTAGATATAGACAAGCTTAATTTTGTTTTTGTCTACACACTCTCTTATGAAATGATGCTTAATGTTTATATGCTTTGTCCTACTATGATGGACTGGATTCTATGCTATGGCTATAGCACTTGTGTTATCACAAATTAGAGTTGAATTATTTAAGTTGATACCATAGTCTAGTAATTGATTTTGTATCCACAGCATCAGTGAACAACAGCTACCTGCTGCAATGTATTCTGCCTCAGCAGTTGAGGTAGATACAGATGACTGTTTCTTACAAAACCAGGATACTAATCTCATACCCAGGAACTGGCAAGTGCCTGAAGTACTTTTTCTATCCACCCTGCATCCAGCAAAATCAGCATCTGAGTATCCAGTTAAATCAAATTCTGATTCTTTGGGATACCATAGGCCTAGACTAGGACAACCCTTTATATATCTCAAAATTCTTTTTAGGAAAATAAGGTGAGATTCTTTTTGGTTCACCTGGAACCTAGCACAAAGGCATGTGACAAACATGATATCAGGTCTGCTTGCTGTAAGGTATAACAGGGATCCAACAATGGCCCTATATAGTTTCTGATCCATAGGTTTCCCATGTGCATCTGAATCAATTACAACATTTGTAGTCATAGGTGTCTTCTTTCCTGATGCATCAGCCATCCCAAACTTTTTGATAAGCTCTTTAGCATACTTAGCTTGGGAGATGAAGATGCCATCAGGGAGCTGCTTCACTTGGAGACCAAGGAAGTAGGAAAGCTCACCCATGCTACTCATTTCAAATTTAGAATGCATGAGATCAGAGAATCTCTTGCATAATTTTAAATTAGTAGACCCAAATATTTTGTCATCCACATATATTTGTACTAACAGTATTTGATCCTTATTATGTCTAGTGAAACGTGTTCTATCTACAATGCCTCTAATGAATTTATGCTCTAACAGAAAGCTAGCTAGAGTCTCATACCAAGCTCTTGGAGCTTGCTTTAGACCATAGAGAGTTTTATGCAATTTGTAAACATAAGAGGGATGAGTTGGAGAAACAAAACCTGGAGGTTGTTCAACATACACCTCTTCCTTGAGTACTCAATTCAAGAATGCACTTTTCACATCCATTTGATAGACCTTGAATCTCTTGTAAGCTGCATAGGCAAGGAATATTCTGATTGCTTCCAACCTTGCAACAGGTGCAAAGGTCTGGTCATAATCTATTCCTTCTTCTTGCCTATATCCTTATGCAGCAAGCCTGACTTTATTCCTTACTATTACTCCTTGTGAATCCAGCTTGTTTCTGTAGACCCATTTGGTTCCAATGACTAGGTAGTCTTGATTCCTTGGAACCAAATCACAAACTCTACATCTCTCAAACTGATTTAATTCCTCCTGCATTGCAATGATCCAGTGGGGATCTTGCTCTGCATCATGGATGGATAGAGGTTCAATCTGAGAGAAAACAGGCATGCATCAAATCTTGGTTGAGTTGATGCCTTGTCTGTACACCTACTGATATGTCTCCAATAATTTGAGATCTTGGGTGATCCCTAAGTGTGACAAGATTAGCTGGTGGAGTTGGTTCTGCAACAACATTTGGAATTAATTCCTCCTGTGGAATTATGTTTGATGTTGGGGGAATATCACTCCCTTCAATGCCTTCATCTTCACTTTCTTCAATGCCTTGTGGAGAAGGATGAGTTGGAACCTCTTGGGTAATGTTTAGTCCATCCAAAGTCTCACACAAGTGATGTACCTGAAAGTTGCTTCTGGTAGAAATTTCTTTCTCCTTGCAAGAAATATTAACTTCATCAAAATTAACATGGATAGACTCCTCAATTTTTAAAGTTGATTTGTTATAAACTTTTTTAAAGTTGTTTGTGTGATATAACATATACAACCAAAGACTTTAAAATAGTTTATTTTAGGTTTCTTTCCTTTTAGTAATTCATAGGAAGTCCTATTCTTTAGCTTATGTATCAGGCTTCTGTTCAGGACATAGTTTGCAGTGTTCATAACCTCTGCCCAAAAGGATAGTGGAATGCAAGCATCTATAAGTAATGTACCTGCAGCTTCAATGAGTGTCCTATTTTTCCTTTCAGCTATCCCATTTTGTTGAGGAGTTTTAGGAGCTGAGAAGCAATGACTGATATCTTCCTTCTCACAGAACTCATGCATAAGAAGAGACTCAAACTCTATGTCATGATCACTTCTGATCAATGCAATATGAGTAGAGAACTCAATCTGTATGGTCCTGAGAAAATCTGTAAGAACCTTGAAGGTATCTGACTTAGATCTCAGAAAGGATACCCAAGTGAACCTGGAGAAGTCATCTACAATAACCAAAGTGTAGGATTTCCCTCATAGGGTTTGTACAACAATGGGTCCAAATAGATACATGTGTAGCAAATATAAAATCCTAGGTGAATCACTTTTATTAATGGATTCGAAACTATATTTAGTTTGCTTGCCTAATTGACAAGCCCTGCAAAAGCCTTTCTTCTTGTGGGGACCAGAAGGTAAACCTCTAACAAGGTTGTTTTTTGATAGCCTAGCAATATTTTTCAGGTTTACATGACCTAGTCTTTTATGCCATAAATCATTCTGGTTACTAATTAAGTTAAGTAAACAGATATCAGAATTGGCAGATAGAAAATCAACTAAATATATGCTGCCTTGTCTATTCCCAAATAAAACTGTTTGGTTTTTTTTATTAGAGATAATACAGGAAGATGAAGTAAAATGTACATGATATCCTTCATCACATAATTGACTTTTGGAGATGAGGTTATGCTTCAGTCATCTGACATATGTCACTTTCTTGAATATGACAGCTCCAATCTTCACTGCTCCAAAACCTTCTGACTGGCCATATTTGGAGTCACCAAAGATGACCTTTGTCCCCAGCTTGGACTTATAGTTGGATAGAATATCCTTACTGCCAGTCATATGTTTGGAGCAACCACTGTCTAAGTATCCGGTGAGATTCACACTTGGACAGCTCTTCACTTGTAATGAAAAACAGTTAAATGTTCTTGACCCAGGTTACCTTGGGTCCTTTGTTTTCCTGGTATGAAAAGCTGGAAATAACAAAATATTCTGGTTGGGATTTATATCCTAGAGGGTGATATCTCCTAAGTGGTATTAAAGGCTTTCCTGGAATTATTTAAGTTTCTATTATAATTAAAGTTTTGGTTAAGTCTTTCTGGGTTCGACGAATTTTTTTGAGTTCGTCGACCAGAGTTCGACGAATAGGGTTGAGATCGTCGATCTCTGCCCAGAGAATGAATATATTCATTTTCTGTGCCCCTTATTCATCGACCTCTACTCGACGAACCATACAGAGTTCATCGATCACAGTTAGACGAATTACTATAACTATAGTTTGCGTTCAGAGTTTGTCGATCTGGGTTCGACGAACTGGCTAGATTTCATCGATCTAAGTTCGAAGAATTCTACTGAACCTTGTTACCTATGGTTTTCTGGTTGTTGGTTTTCTGACCTATTGATTTAGAAACATTTTTTGTTGTTTGTTTATTGATTACTTTTTCTTTTCCCTTAGCAGTGACAAATTTTGTGGGGGTTGTTAAGATGTTCTTCCTGAGAATGGGGGGCAAACCTGATGAAGCACCCAAGCCTAGCTTGGCATTATGTCTAGCATTCACAGTGCTTGTGATGTCCAGCAGCTTGAGGCTTCTTCCATTAAGAGTTTCCTCAAGTTGTTTAGCCTCACAAAGCTCAGTTTTTAACAATGTTATTTGCTCATTAGCTAAGCATAATTCATCTTTTAACCTATTATTTTCAGAGTTAATATTTTCTAAAATTCCTAATTTTTCCCTAAGGGTTTTAATCTCTTTTTCTGAATTTATTAAGTCTATACATATTGATTTAAATTCAATTTTAAAATAATCTGAAGTGTCATCAAAAGAAGATAGTACCTTATCAGCTTCTGAATTTGAAGCTTCATCATTGTCTGATTCCTCTTCTTCTGAATTTCTCCTCGAAGCATCAATTGCATGAGGCAAACCTCCTTAGCCCTTGCTTCTTCCTCATCTTCACTGGAGATGGAAGATGTTGATTCATCTTCAGTTTCACTCCAGGTTTCAGCCACAAAACCCTTTTCCTTCCTCTTGTATTTGCTGGAAGAAGGTTTGCTGGTGTGCTATTTCCTGGTGTCTTTCTCTCTTCTATTCTCTTTCTTCTGATTCTCTGGACACTCAGAGAGGAAGTGCACAAGTTTCCTGCACCCATAACATACCACTTCTTTAGTTGGTGTTTTATCATACCTGGGTTTGTCATCTTACCTAGATGACTTTCTTCTGAAGTACTTTCTTGCCATCTTGTAGAATCTTTTGGCAAATAGACTCATGAGCTCTTCATTTGATGTTGATGTCTCTGTCTCCTCAGCAGCCTTGAAAGCTATACTTTGTTCTTTTCTGGCTGGTGGAGGTGTCCTTTGCTCTGCTGCCTCCCTGGACTTGATCAGTTGTTCATAAGACTATAACTTGCCCAATAGAGATTCTGTAGATATCTCATTTATGCTTCTGGACTCCTTGATGGGCCAGATCATTGAATCCCATGAGCTTGGGAAGCACATCAGGATCTTGTCATTCACCTCTGTGAGGGTGATGTCCTTGTCCAAGGCTTTTAGCTCATTAATGATTGAGCTTAACCTGTTATACATATCAGCTATTGATTCAGCTTCTTCTTTCTTGAAGTTCTCATATAAGGATATGAGGTTGGATCTCCTATCCTTTCTCTCATCAGCTGAACCAGCCACCATCTGATTTAGTGAATCCCAGATGTCTTTGGCTGAGGTGCATTCAGCCACCTTCTGAAAAATATCATCTGACATAGTCTGTGCCAGTATGTTCATAGCCTTGGCATCAGCTATCTTTGCCTTCTTCTGGGGTTCAGTCCACTCAGGTGGTGGAACTTCAGTAGTGCTTATAGATGTTGCAGAAGTTGAAGCATGAGGGGGACCTGTCAAGATATAGTTGTATATATCCTCAAAAATAGAATTCATGTATAATTTAATTCTTTCCTTCCAGATGGCAAACCTGTTTAGGTTGCAAACAGGAGGTCTGGTGCTTGCATAATCCTTATTTTGTGCCATAGCTGTGTATATAAATCTAATATGGAAATAAAAATAAAATTTAGATCAAACAAAGGATCTTTGGTTCAAGGGTTAGCTTGTACAACCAAAAGAACCTGCACTGATACCAATTGAAAGTGAGCACTTAGATCAGAAATACTCTAGATGGGGGGGGGGTGAATAGAGTATTCAGAGTTTTATAAAATTCTTTGCTGGATGATGCAGATTAGTGTAAGTGCAGTTGTAAATAAATCAAGATATAAAAGCATAGAAACTAACTACCACAGCCATAGAAAGAAAACAAAAGAAAGAGGGCAACCAGACGACACAAGAAATTTATAGTGGTTCCCCAACCTGGGTACATCCACTCTTCTACTACCCTGGTAGAAATCCACTCAGGTTTTTGATCAGGTGCCTGACACCAATGAGCTTTTGATCAAGTGATCAAAAACCAAATCCCCAAGTCTTTTGATCAGGTGACTTGTAACCAGGAATTACATTTGAAGGGAGATGACAACTCTTTACACAGTGGGGGTGAGAGAGTTGATTATATCTTCTCTGTCAACAATCAGAGAGAAGTCTTGTGGATTATTGATGGTAGCAAATGGCTCCCCCTGAGATATTGAATGGTTCAGGGAAATATGGAAGCCTTGCTGCAGGGTGATAGGCCTTCAAGCTTTTAGTCTTTATATGCAGGAACTTCTTGATAGATTTGATAGTTGTTGTCCTTGGAAGTCCTGGAGTGTTGAAGTAAGAAGACTCTTGATTTTGTATGATTGTTCTTCTTCTTCTGAGAGCAAATCTTCTTTTTGTATTAGAGCTTTTGTGAAAGAAGCAGAGAATCTATTGAAGACAGACTGATTGAAAATCTCTTTGTCTATATATGCTGTGTCCCTGTTGTATCTCTGCAATTACTCTGATTGTTCTTACTTGCTTGCTTTCCTACTTTACTTACCGTCAGGAAGGAGAGAAAAATCTCTTTTATATTTCCTGAGGGAATTTTCTTTCGAAATTTGAATCCTTCTGCGGCAATCAATGCTGGCGGTCCTTGAAAATAAACTGCATTGATTTCTTTCCCCACCTGTCCCTTAGAAAAATGGAAAACAATAATTCTGATGAAAGTCGTGATTAATGTACCGTCCAACGGTAATATTAAGAGAATATTTTATCATTAATCATTCAGAAATTATTGTCATAGACTAAGGACAGAAGGAATAAATGCTAAGTCTGGAATCGTCGAACTGATGACAGAATTCGTCGAGCTGATAACTGTGTTCGTCGATTGGAGTTCAACAACTATTTTGGACTTAGAATATTCACTATTGTATCTGAAATGAAAGTTAAAGTCTCCAAAATTCGTCGACCTAAGATTTGATTTCGTCGAGCTGAGTTTCTGGCGTTGTCAAATATTCTATGTGTCGACACAATTACTCCTGGTGTCGACACACGTGGTGTCGACTGATATCCTGTATGTCGACACAAGTCTTCTGTATGGTGTCGACACAACCTTTCCAAAGTGTCGACTGATGATCTGTGTGTCGACACAAGTGCTTCTAGTGTCGACTCAGTTGGTGTCGACATATACTCTGAGTGTCGACTGATGATCTGGGTGTCGACACAAGTGCTTCAAGTGTCAACTTAGTTGGTGTCGACATATACTCTGAGTTTCGACACAAGTCTTCTGGTTCTAAGTTGTTGAAGTAGATAATCCAGAGTTCATCGGGAAGAGAACTAAGTTCTTCGACCTGAGACTAGAGAACATAGTCTTACAGAATGCTGTAGTAATCCAAAGATTCGTCGACCAAAGAATAAAGTTCGTCGAGCTCAGCTCAGAGAATTTTCTCTGAGATCGTCTAGCTGAGCACGACAATCGTCGACCTGAGTTCGACGAAAGTCGAACTCACTTTACAGAGTCTTGAAATCTTCTAAGTCTTGAGTCTCTTGCAGTCTTGTTGATAGCTGGTCCATGTGATGTTGACTCTAAGGACTTGGCCTAGACTCTAGGACACAACTATGACCCTGGCTATACATTGTGGATCATATGATCCTAACTTAGTGAACCTAGCCCAAATCTCACTAGGGATCCAACAAAGTGCTTCCTCATTATTTCATATATTTAAATCCTTCTCTACCTCCACCATATCACCTTGGTTGAGTACACCTTACAGCACCATATGTTCATTAAGGATTTGACTAACAAATGTACTTAACATATTTCACACCGATCATTTATAGTCTAAATTCCACAAACATTAAGGTTACTGTACTATGATCTATTTACCAATACAAAACAAACATGAGATTTACATGTGCAGAAATGATTACTGTATAGTAAATTTAAACGGGGATTCCTGAGACTACAGGAATCCGGTGAAGGCATTTAACAACTCATTGGAAAGGTATTTCCAAGGGCTGCGACTTTCGTGTTTACCTGAAACCCCAGATCTGGCCGCATCGTGACTGAAATCGGCCTCGAAGGTTGCTGCTCGAAGAAAATAGATTTCCGCGCGCATCTTAAAGCAGAGCATATGACATTGGTTCGTCTTCTTCCCTCAACTAACCTTTTAAATAACATACAGAATTTCTCCTCCCTTATTCACCCTCATAAGGCCACTTCTCATCACAAAACCAATCCACAAACTGCATTTGAAGTGAGGGAAAGGTTGAAGACTCTAATTCCTAGGACTCAAGTCCTACCATGGCCTTTCCTAGAAACCTTCTTCTCACGAATCAAGACCCTTTTGAGTCGATATCTCTCTTACAAATAACTAAAGATCTAGGAACAAGAGAGAGGATAGGAAGCTCACCTCGTTTTTAGCGTTTCCACCATTTCCAACCATTGATCTTGTCACCCTTCTTGGCAGCATCTTCTTCCCGCTGGTTGGTGTTCGTACTTCATAGGAAGAAAATCAGCTCCATCACATTCTTCCTCTCCAGATATTTCTTACAGAGATGCCCTGGAAGGAAGACTAGAAACGGCTAGGGTTTTCTCCCCTTTTCATGTGAGAAGTTGGGCAACTGTATAGCCACGTGTAGGCCTGGCATTGGACCACCAATGAACTCAGTAAATGAGCCCCTTTGAAACGACGCAGCCAGAAAATTTTCTAAAACCCGAAGTTGAACTACACGGGTAGGGACACGCCCGTGTCACTACCCGTGTCCTGCTCGGGAGGAACATTGTCGACGATTCGTCGAGCTCCGCTCGATGAATTGTCGAGCATCTGCTTGGAACACACGGGTAGGGACACGCCGGTGTAACTTCCAGTGTCCTGCTCAGTAGGAAGACGGTCGACACTTCGTCGAGCTCTGCTTGACGAATCGTCGAGCTGCTGCCTGGAAACACATGTGTAGGGGTCGACGATTCATCGAGCTCAGCTCGACGAATCGTCGAGCTAAGCACACGGGTAGGGACACGCCCGTGTCACTACCCATGTCCTGCTCTGGAAACAACAAGTATTGTGTGCAGTTGCCAGAGAACCACACGGGTATGGACATGCCCGTGTCACAACCCGTGTCCTTCTCTGAAAATCTCACAAAGAAGAAGGAAAGACACCGGAGTACCACACAGGTATGGACACGCCGATGTCAGTACCGGTGTCCTACTATGGAACAACTTCTCCTCCCTTACTCGAGTACAAGCCCAACTTCCAGCACTCCCTGAGCCCAAGTCAACTCTCCTTACTTAAAAGTGTGCATGAGTGGCCTAGCGTGAATTGGGACGTTACACAACATACTCAACTCCTTCAGTAGGCAAGGTTAAACCTAGAGTAGTACACAATCTCTTCTTCAACCCCTGGAAAGCTTCTTCACAGTTATCACTCCATATGTACGTAGTATTCTTCTGGGAAATTCTAGTTAGAGGAGCAGACAACACTGAAAACCCTTCCATGAATCTTCTATAATAGCCAGCCAGGACTAAGAAGCTTCTAATCCCCTTAGGTGTAGAAGGTCTCTCTCATTCCATCACATCAGAAATCTTAGTCGGGTCTACAGAAATACCGTCCTTGCTTACAACATGACCCAAAAAGGAAACCTGAGGTAGCCAGAACTCACACTTGCTCAACTTTGCATATAACTATGCTCCCTCAGGGTCGACAAAACCAATCGCAGATGTTGAGTATTCTCCTCAACACTGCGGGAATACACAAGAACGTCCAAGAAATTCTATGAATACAATCATGAAACGGTCCAAGAAATTCTTGAACACTCTATTCATTAAATCCATGAATACAGATGGTGCATTGGTCAAACCGAAGGACATCACCAAAAACTCAAAATGTCCATGTCGTGAACGGAAAGCAGTTCGTGGAATATCTGCCTCACGAATCCTTAACTCGTGGTAGCCTGAACGAAGATCGATCTTGAAAAATACCGAGCTACCACGCAACTTATCGAACAAATCATCAATCCTCAGCAAGGTATATCTATTCTTAATGGTCACCTTATTCAATTCTGTATAATCGATGTAAAGTCTCATCGATCCACCTTTCTTCTTTACAAAAAATACGGGAGCACCACATGGAGAAGAACTCGATCTAATAAAAACATACTACATCAACTCATCAAGATGATTGCGTAATTCATCCAACTCAAGCGGAGCCATAAGGTACAGTGCTTTGGCAATAGGACGAGTACCATGCTGGAGGTCTATCACAAACTCTATCTCCTTCACAAGAGGAAGTCATAGAAGACAATCATGAAAACATCTGGAAACTCTCGCACCACCGAGATATCCTTAAGATGTGGTGTAACAAAAGTTATTTCCAATGCAGAAATAGAAACCAAATATGCCTCACGACAAAACTCTATTGCACGACAAGCACGTACAGCAAAAATAATAGGAGAAACCCTATCCTGAAAACCATAGGCGCTCATAGGTTTGCCATTATCCATCTTGAAGTCCTGACACATTACCTTGCACTGGATGACCGCATCGTACTTGGACAGCCAGTCCATGCACAAAATCACATCAAAGTCCGCTAAATCCAAACCCATCAGATCTGCAAAGGCTAGGAAATTCCGTAGATAAATAGGGCATCTCAGAACTCCTTGATTATATATCACCGAATCACCAGAGGGAAGCTTGACGTTGAAGGAGTCTCCTAATTGAGCCACGTCCAATCGATGTTTATCTACAAGCTCCACGCCACAAAGGAATGGGTGGGACCCGAATCAAAAAGAACACGTGCCCACCTATTCTTCACCTTAAACTCCCCTAAAATCATAACATACATAACTAAATGAACTAAAACTAGGGCAATAATAGAGAGTAAAAACAATTAAACTAGGGTCTAACCTGATATCACTTGCATAGAGGTCTGAGCTTCCTCCCTGGTCACCACATTCAGCTTTCCTTTCCCTTTGTCCTGGTTTGGTGGCGGCGGCAGAGCTCGAAGCGGGGCAGGCTGCAGTGGAGTCTGAGCCTGGAGGCATGAAGTCTTCAGGTGCCCCTTCTGCCCGCACTAGAAGCAAGTCTTATCCTTCAACTAGCAACGACTCACGTCGTGCCCCTTCCTTGAGCAGTACATGCACACCAGATCTCCTTTTGGGTGCACCTTGCATGGCGAGCACCTACTGCTGCTTCAAGGTGGCAGTCCTTTTGAAACACATTTCGTAAGGGTGGCCAGATCTACCAAAGAAGCTACATAATTCTTTAATTTTCTTCTTCGAAGAAGGGCCAACTACCCTAGAGCTTCCATCCTCATCACATTTCCTCTTCTCCTTTCTTGTCGCGACACCTCGATTCTTGACATTCTCGATCACCTCAACCTTCAGAGCGACTTCCACTGCCTCAGCATAGCTTTCAACTCTATAAAAGCATGCTAATTGTTAGACATTGCTTCTTCATCCTCCGAGAAAGCGCTTCACTCTTCCTGCCTCTGAAACTACTATATCAGGAACAAATCTGCTTAACTTACCAAACTCAATTTCATATTCGCTCACCATGAGCTGTCTCTGCTTCAAATGCAGGAAGTTATTCATCAGACGATCCTGCTCGACCAAAGGTAAAAACTTTGTAAGTAGCATCTTCTTAAAGGACTCCAAAGAGCATCCTGACATCAAACTTTCCTTTTCCTGAATCCACCAAGTCTATGCCAGGACTTTTAGGTGGTAGGCCGCAATCATTACCTTCTGGGCTTCAGCAATCCCCAAATACGTGAAAATCTCATTGATAGTGATGATCCAGTCATCCAAAACCATAAAGTTGGCACTCCCGTCATAAGTGGGAGGTCTCAATTGCTGGAAATGCGATATAAGGTTCATATCTGGTGGTAGCATCACTGGGTGTAGCAAATGAGCAGTATTAGCAGGTACAGCTTGACCCGTGGTAGAATCTTGTGCAAGGGGTTGCTGTGCGGGAGTGGTAGACAATAAGGACTGAATCTACGACTGCATCGCAACTAACTGCCTCGTTAGAGCCTCGTTACTATGACGAAAACTCTCGATCACCGCATCACTTTGTGCACCAGACGACTCACCCTCCAACTGGGAAGTCAACCTCATTACAGGACGTCTAGCCGACATTTCTAGAAAATTAACAAACGAATCATCAAAAATCATAGATTACGACTAGGCCACATAACTAGTTCATACCATACTTTAAAGACCCTTGCATTTGCTGCAAACTTGCTCAGGGATTATGACGATATGTCCTACTTAGGATGATATGCTCTCAACCTATTTACTCATATGTCTATGATATGAATGCATGAATTCTTTATTCTTATTTAAAATCATGTGTGTATATGTGTCATCACGTAAACCTTAACTTAGCACGTATGCTTATGCGATGATATGTTATATATGCAGTGCTATGCATTCTAAAAAGGCCATAATGCATGTATGAGCAGTGTACACATAAAATGTTATGCATCCTGAAAGTGCAGCTAGATCTGATATACTCTAGAGGGGGGGGGGGTGAATAGAGTATGGTGCTTAAAAACTTTTTACAACAATTGTTGCAATCTGAGTGAACAAGGAAGCAAATAATAAATCTAAACACAGCAGTTATCTAAATACAATCTACAAAAGAAACTAATCACAGATCCTAGCTAACCACAGAACAATCACAGCCAAAAACAAAAATAAAGACAAGTAAGCCAGAAGACACAAGGAGCTATAGTGGTTCCCCTAAACTTGGGTATATCCACTCTTCTGCCACCCTAGGTAGGAATCCACTGCAGGATGAGTTGATCAGGTGCCCTGGGCACTAATGAGCTTTTGATAAGGTGCTCAAAAACCAATTCAGATTTTTTGATCAGGTGTCTTGCCACCAATGAGCTTTTGACAAGGTGCTCAAAAACCAAGCACAAACTTTTGAAGGGAGTTTGAAAAACCCTTTATAGAGATGGGGATGAGAGAGTTATGGAAGTCTTCTCTTTCTCAAAGCAGCTGAGAAGACTATGTGGATTTGATGTTGTCAAAGCTCCCACTGAGTTCTTGAGATGTTCAGGAAATGAAGCTTTGCTGTAGGGTGATAGGCCTTCAGAACTTGATCTCCAGCAAATGATGATTTCAGCAACAGCTGAAATGTTAGGTGTCTGGAGTCTTTGAATGATGTTGGCCTTGAACACTTGAATCAAAGGGGATCTGAAGATTTCAGATGGTTGATCTCCTTGGATGTGTGTTCTTGTATGAATTCTTTTAGACAGAGAATGTCTGCAACTCTTTCTCTTGTGAGCAGTTGGTGTTGAGAAAGATGTTGTTACAGAGAAGAGTTGTAGCAGAGAATAATTTGTTCTTCTTCTTGTTAATTGCTTTCTGGAATTCAAAAATCTTGAGTTTTATTCCCTGGTTCTGAATAGAAAATAATCCTCTGTCAAGAATAGCCGTTGGCCTGTCATTAAATGACTTCCTTAATTGCAATTGTCTTCTAGGGGAAAGTCCAAAGAAACATTTCTTGATAATCCCTTGAAACTTGGTCTAGAATAAATGAAAGCGGCTAGAAAATCTTCTGAATTAATTGTTGAATAACTCCTTAACTGTTCTGAATTTGAATCTTGAAAATCCTTTAACTCTTCAGAAAAACGTCGAACTGAGCTCTGCTATAGTCGAACTGAGCTCAGCGATTTGGACTTATACAGCAACAGAGATCGTCGATCTGAGCTCAATTATCGTCGAACTGAGCTCAGAGATAGAGAATCAACACTGGAGTCAAGATCGTCGAACTGAGCTCGAAGTTCATCGAATGGATTTCGACGATGTGTTGAAGTTGAGCTCAGCGATCGTCGAATGGAGTTCGACAATCCGTCGAAGTTGAGCTAGATGATCGTCGATTGGAGTTCGACGATTCGTTGTACTGAGCTCGACGATATGACTTAGTCTCCAAACTGAAAATCCTTGGTCTTGAGGGCAGCTTCCAAACCTAACTACTAACCCTTACACTTAATCTTAATTGACCTTTAGATCTATACAATGAGGTCAAAAACAGGTTTCCTAGTGACATAGTGATCCTGACCCAAATTAGTAATAGGGTGTTCCAACAATCTCCCCCTATTTGGCTTAGGATTACTATTTACAGAATTTGGAGAAATTAAATAACAACATACAAAGCAACAATACAAAAATGTAATAAGCAGGACATTGCAGGAGCACAGATATATAATATCCCAGACAGAAATCAGAAATCAGAATATTTGTCACCTTATATAATTATTCCTTCTCCTTGCTCTTTATAAGTTTGATTTCTCTATTAGGATCAAGAGCTTCTTTCTTTGACCTTCTGTCATCTGCTGCACCTAAGGAAGTTTGTTGTTTAGGCTTGGGAACCACAACTTCAGGATGCAGCTCCATATATCTTTCAGAATCAAAGAATTTGCTTGAGGCATATCTTTCCAGTTCTTTCTTTCTTTGTTCAGATAATGCAATAATGTTGGAGGAATCTCTGCCTTGCTCTTTAGCTTTCTTAATTTGATCCAGGGCAGCTAGCTCTTTCATCCTGGCAGTCCATGCAGTAGGGTTATTTTCTGGATCTTCAAAGGGCACTGGAGGTTCATATCTGTTGGATGGATTATCTGGAGGAGCTCTGGATGAGACTACTTCTTTCAGCTTATAGGGAAAAGGACCTGAAGTTGTGTCTGATGAAGCTTGTCCTTCCCTGGAGTATGGATGTTGCCTTGAATAGCCTTTTGAGTAGACTTGGAATTCCCTTTGGCTTCCTCTGTAACTTCCTCTTCTAGATTGAGAACCTCTAGACTGGCTTCCCCTATAATGAGATCTTGCATGAGGCTGATAGGGGGTTTGGCTTTTAGTATAAGGTTGAGCAGTTGAGCTTCCACCTGCACCTGCATCAAGAGGAGGTGGTGGAGGAGGATGAGGATGATGAAACTGAGAATATCCTTTTTCATACTTCCTTTTCTTCTTCATAGCCTTCAGTTGATTCTTGGAATACTACATCCAATGCTCAGTAATGGGGCAATCATGAAGAATGTAATAGGGAATATCATTAGTGTACTTCACTTTGGCTGGAGGCACCCTTTTCATAGCTTTGCTCCTTGCCTTTCTCTTCCTGGCAATACTGTAGAAGAATCATCAAAATCAGTCCTAAATTCATCACTTTCAGATCTTTGCTCATCATATAAAGCATCAATCTTTTTCAAATAATCTTTCTGAAGTTGGTTTTGAGCAGATGAAGCAGCAGTGGTGACAGCAGCAGATACATCACTAGTAACAACAGAAGTTGTAGCAGTATCAGTAGTAACAACAGATACAGAAGTTTCAGGAGCAGGACTCTTAGAAGGTATAGCAGCAGTAATAACAGTATCAGCTGGAGCAGCAACAGATTCAGATAAAACATTTTCAGATACAAAAATATCAGCAACAACAGTTTCAGATATACTAGGTTCAATAACATTAATATCATCAGCAATTGCAGCAGTAATATTAGCAGGAATAACAGTAGTCTCAAAATCATATGCCTCTGTCTGCATATCCTCAAAAACTGGAACAGCATCAGCATCATCACTGACAGCAGCAACAACAGAAATAGCAATAATATGCTCAGCAGGAGTAGCAGCAGCATTGTTGGAACCAGAAGGCTCAGCAGTATAAACTTTATTTATGAATGAATGAATAATGCTTGTGTCATAGCTAGAGAAGGGCACAATGGCCTTGGAAAGATCCTCTGAGGGCTGGACTGCAACTTTCTCTGGAAGACCACTGAAATAAATGGAATCAAAATCTGAGAGCAGGGACCTGAGGTCTACTGAAAAGATTGCAACTGGAGGAGGTGAAACTGGAGCTTGATTTGGGGTAACAACAGTAGCAGCAACAACAACTGAAGAAACAACACACAATTTCACCACTTCATTAGGCATCTCCCCCTGCCTAGATTCAGAGAAGGCTGGATCAAGGCACACTGATGAAGGGATTTCCTGAGGAAATAGAGAGGATAGCCTGGCAGAAAGGGCTGCCACTGACTGGAGAAGTGGAGCCAAGGAGGTCTCCAATATAAGTGATAGCCTGGGGGCTAGCAGTTCATATAACTTGTCAGCTAGGGCAGGAATGTCTACTTGCTCAGCAGGGACTTGAGCAGAGGTAGAGAGGGATGGAGGAGCAACTGGTGATGGTGGTGGAGAGCCGGTGTATGGGTTAAGTGAAGGTTGAGGTGTGGGTAGTGTGGAAATGGAAGACAGTGGTATTGAGATAGAGGGAGTGAAAGTGGGTTGATCAATAATGTATTGTAGAAGCTATTGATAGGAAGTAGAGGAGGTTAGATCAAGAGGAGATGAAGGTGAGTCATCCATGAAGGAATCATCAAGAAGATTGAAAGAGGGAATGTTGGGTGAGGTGTCAATGTCTGGTTGAGGGTAGTGGTGTAATGGATGGAATACTTCTTCTGGTATTGGAAGAGTTGGGATTGGAGATGGTATTGATGTTGGAGATGGGCCTGAGATAATGATTATGGATGAGATTGGAATGGTGGATGGAATAGGAGGAGAAGGAGAAATAGCGGCAGGCATGTCATCTGCAGGGGCAGAGACTTGAGGGGAAGAGACTATTACAGTCCTTGTGCCTGAAGTTGTGCTTGCAGAAGGCCTGCTGGGCTTTGTTATCTGCCTGTCCCATTTGTCAAAGAGGGCACAGGACAATCTCTTTGATGCATTGATGTGTATCCCAGAAGATACTAGCAGAGCAGGGCATCTGTTCTGAATAAAAAGCCCTAGGATCCTCCCAAAATTCACAAAATTCTTGTTTATTTTCTTCTTGATCAGGTCAAAGAAGACCTCTCCCCAATTCAACTGTTTCTTATCCACAATGGCTCTGATCAAGCACAGCTGATACCTAGAGATAGTATCATGTGCTGAGTGCTTGGCCAACAAAACTTTTCCTACTACATCAGCCAAGAACCTGTATTCCACAGCTAGTTTCTACTTCAGCAGCTTGCTAGGGTTAGCATCAGAGTGACCCATTCTTGCAAGAAAATCAGAAAATTCCTCTCCAGATAACTCAGCAGAATCTCTTCCAGAACTTAACTCAAAAACCTCTGTCAGAATGGCTGGATTCAAGGGTACCTGGGTTCCAGAAATTGAACCAACTACTGTGTTTTGGTCCTGGTTGTGGGCAGTATAGACCCACTCCTTAATCTCATCAGCAGCCAACTTGATTCTTGTCGACATGATTATAACAAGATTCTGCTCCTTGAATAGTTCTAGAATATCTTGAAAATTTTGATCAGTGGTGCTGAAGGACTCCTTGTCTATATCAAATCCAGCATCGAATTTCATTGCGACAAGAACAGCAACAGAGACGGCCATGGTTACCTGCAAAAAATCAACAAACAAAACGACTAAGTGTAGGGCTGTTTGGAGGGAAAGAGAGATTTTTGCAGAGAGATTGAAAGCGTAAAAGGAGAACGACGACGAAAAATGAATTTTATATTAGGGTTCGACGCAGAAAAGGAAAGATCGTTGAACTCAGTTCGACGATCGGGGCTTCTAAAGGAATCTGAAGATTCTTCAATATCGTCGATCTCCGTTCGACGATGTTGGAGAGCGTCGAGCTCCGTTCGATGATAGTTCAGGGAACAAAATCGTCGAGCACCGTTCGACGATCGTTGACCGGAAGAGATAGTTCAGACTATCTGAGAAGCGCTGAACTCAGGTCGACGATTTCGGAAATCGTCGATCTCCGTTCGACGATCTGGTGGAAAATCGTCTAGCGCAGTTCAGAGTCCAGAAATACACTCTAGACACTTAGAAAAATCAAGATGTTTGCCTAGTCTTGGTCAATTTTTAAAGTTTTAAATTCTTGGAACTTATTTTAGACTTCCTCCATCTAACATTCCTAACTGATTTAGGAAGAAGGTATGTTTCTTTTCATCCAAGGGTTTGGTGAAAATATCTCCCCTTTGTAAATCAGTTGGGATATATTGAAGTTCAATTTTGTTCTTCTCAACATTATCCCTTAAAAAGTGAAGCCTAATTTCTATGTGTTTTATCCTACTATGGAGGACTGGATTTTGAGCTATAGAAATAGCACTAGTGTTATCACAAAATATTTTAGACTTATCTAAGTTGTAGCCATAGTCTATGAGT
The DNA here is from genome assembly GCA_039583875.1 of Platanthera guangdongensis. Lineage (NCBI taxonomy): Eukaryota > Viridiplantae > Streptophyta > Magnoliopsida > Asparagales > Orchidaceae > Platanthera > Platanthera guangdongensis. The sequence goes on from CM077166.1 coordinate 83,066,509, forward strand.
TGGTTTTAAATCCACAATATTTGTGAACAACAACTGCCTGCAGCCATATATTCAGCTTCAGCAGTTGAAGTTTACACAGATGTTTGTTTCTTGCAAAACCAGGAGACAAGTCTGTCACCAAGAAACTGACAAGTTCCATTGGTGCTTTTCCTGTCAATTCTACATCCAGCATAATCAGCATCAGAAAATCCAGTTAAGTCAAATGCTGAATCTTTTAGATACCAGAGACCTAGATTTGGACAACTTTTAACATACCTGAGAATCCTCTTTACTAATGTTAGGTGTGACTCTCTAGGGCTTACTTGGAATCTAGCACATATACATGTAACAAACATTATATCAGGTCTACTAGCTGTAAGGTACAATAAAGAGACAATCATTGCTCTATATATTGTCTGATCAACAGGTTTCCCATGTTCATCAGCATCCAATACAACATTGGTAGGCATGGGTGTTTTCATACAAGATGCTTCAGACATACCAAATTTCTTGACCAATTCATTTGCATATTTGGTTTGAGAAATAAAGATGCCTTCAGCATGTTATTTGACTTGCAATCCTAGGAAGAATGATAACTCACCCATGCTACTCATTTCAAATTTGGAATGCATTAGGTTGGAGAACCTTCTGCACAAATTTTAATCAGTAGAGCCAAAAATAATATCATCTACATAAATCTGTACTAGTAGGGTATGAGACTTATGGGTTCTAATGAAAAGAGTTTGGTCTACTCTACCCCTTATAAATCCATTTTCCAGAAGGAAGCATGCTAGGGTCTCATACCATGCTCTACGAGCTTGCTTGAGACCATATAATGCTTTGTTCAACTTAAAAACATAATCAGGATAAGTTGGAGAGATAAAACCTGGAGGTTGTCTGACATATACTTCTTCTTTGATGTCTCCATTTAGAAATGCACTTTTTACATCCATCTGATATACCTTGAAGCCTTTGTGTGTTGCATAAGCTAAAAAGATTCTGATGGCTTCCAATCTTGCAACTGGTGCAAAAGTCTGGTCATAGTCTATGCCTTCTTCTTGAGAATATCCTTGAGCAACTAGCCTTGCCTTATTCCTTACAATTACTCCTTGATCATCCAATTTGTTTCTGAACACCCACTTTGTTCCAACAATGGAGTGATCCTTAGGCTTTGGCACTAGTTACCAAACTTTGTTCCTTTCAAATTGATGCAACTCTTCTTGCTTTGCAATGATCCAGTGTGGATCTTGCTCTGTATCTTGAATGGATTGAGGTTTAATTTGAGATAGGAAGCAAGTGTGCAACAGGTTTTGGTTGACCTGATTTCTGGTTTGCACAGCAGCTGAGATGTCTCCAATTACTTGGGAAATTGGATGGTCTCTTGATGTTACTAAATCAACAGGGGGTGTTGATTGTTCACCAACCTGTGTTGTTGTTTCCTCTTGTGATACAATAACTGTCTCTTCAAGTTGTTTCTCTTCAATATGTTGAATGCTTTCTTCATCTTCACTGCTTTCCTCTTTTTGAGTAACCTGTAACTTGTTCAAATCTTCAGCAAGAGAATGTACCTGCAAAGGTTCTATGGTAGAAGTGTTCTTCTCCTTGAAAGACATGTTAGATTCATCAAATGATATGTGAACAGATTCCTCAATTTTAAGAGATGATTTATTATATACCCTATAAGCCTTACTGATCATGGAGTATCTCAGAAACACTCCTTCGTCAGCTTTAGCTTGAAATTTTGCTAAATATCTCTTGTCATTCTTATGTATATAACAAATACAGCCAAAAATCCTAAAATAATCAACTTTAGGTTTCTTCCCTTTGAGTAATTCATAGGGAGTCTTGCCCTTTAGATTATGTATTAAACTTCTGTTCAGCACATAGTTGGAGGTGTTCACTGCCTCTGCCCAAAAAGATAGAGGAAGGTGAGCATCTGACAACAATGTAGTGGCAGATTCAATAAGGGTTCTATTTTTCCTTTCAGCTACCCCATTTTGTTGAGAATTTCTAGGAGCTGGGAAAGTATGCCTGATCCCTTCACTCTGACAGAACTCTTGCATAAGAAGAGAATCAAACTCTGTCCCATGATCACTTCTGATCAGGGCAATGTGAGTATTGAACTCAATCTGTATACATTTGAGAAACTCTGTCAAACACGTAAAGTTATCAGACTTCTTACTCAGAAAAAACACCCATGTGAATCTATAGAAGTCATCTACAACTACTAAAGTGTAAGATTTCCCTCCTAGGCTTTGTACTGTAATGGGTCCAAAAAGATCCATGTGTAACAGATACAAGATCCTAGGTGAATCACTCTTATTAAGTGATTTGAAACTGTTTTTAGTTTGCTTGCCTAATTGACAAGCCTTGTAGAGTCCTTCCTTCTTGTAGGGGCCAGAAGGTATTCCTCTAACAAGGTTGTCCTTGGATAGCCTAGCAATAGTTCTAAGGTTTAAGTGTCCTAGTCTCTTATGCCATAAAACATTTGGTCTACAAACAGAATTAAACAGGCAAATATCTACATCTGTTGAAAGAAAATCTACTAGATAGATGTTACCTTTCCTTTTACCTGTCAACACAGTTGTGTTGTCCTCTGACTTGATCTTGCATAAAGCTTTGCTGAAAGTCACCTGGTAGTCTTCATCACATAGCTGACTGATGCTGATCAAATTGTGCTTCAGTCCTTCCACGTAGGCTACCTTCTTGAATGTTACTGTCCCAATCTAGACTGCACCATATCCTTTAGTTTGTCCAAAGTTTGAATCACCAAATATGACTTTGGGTCCAAGCTTGGCTTTAAAGGATGTGAGGTTGTCCTTGTTTCCTGCCATGTGCTTAGAGCACCCACTATCCAAGTACCATTATTGGTTTGATGTTGGATAGGTCTTCACCTGCACATAAAATAATTCACTTGTTTTTGACCCAGTTTACCTTGGGCCTAGGTTGATAACCTTTAAACTCAGAAATAAAAGACATCCCAGGTTGACTCTTATAACCTTCAGGATGATATCTCCTTGGAGGTATTATCCATTCAGTATAAGGGTTAAAGCTTTGGGATGAAGGACCCCTAGGATTGGATTTTGATTTGCCCTTGAAAGAATTTCCAGAGCTCTGATCTCTGTTCGACGATCGTGGAGATGCGTTCGATGATCTTGGGTCAGATCGTCGAGCTCCGTTCGACGGTCGACTGTGGTAGAGTTCAGGTATTAGAGATCGTCGACCTGAGTTCGACGATTTTGCCTGAGATCGTCGATCTGCGTTCGACGATCGTCGAGCTTCGTTCGACGATTTTTGCTGGAACTTAGTTTTCTTAGGCAGATCAGAATTTTTCCTAGCTACCTCTACAACTCCCTTCCCTTTATCAGAAATGAACTTGATTGGGGTTGTTAGAACTATAGGTTGGCTGGATGAAGCACCCAAGCCCAGTATACTATTAAATCTGGAGTTCACTGTGCTTGTGATGTCCATCAGCTTGATACTTCTCCCATTATGGGATTCTTCAAGCTTCTTGGCCTCTGATAGCTCACCTTTCAGTGAAGCTATCTGCTCCCTACAACACTCCAACTCCTTAGAGAGTTTGAGGTTTTCTGACTTTAAGATATTATGTTCAGATAAATGATTTCTGAGAGAAATAATTTCCTTCTCAGATTTTAGTAGGTCTAAACATAATGCTTTAAACTCAGATTTAAAGTTATCTAAATTGAAATCAAAAGAACTAATTACCTGGACTTCTTCAAGTTGAGTCTCTGAGTCTGACTCTTCTTCATCTGAATTGTGTTGAGAGGCATTTATTGCCATCATGCAGAACTCCTTCTCTTCTACATCATCTTCATCATCACTGGAGCTGGATGAAGCTTCTGACTCCTCTTCAGTTTCACTCCAGGATTCAGCTACAAATCCCTTCCTTGTCTGTTTGTTCTTGCTTGAGGAGGGTTTGTCATTTCCATTCTTCTTGAGGTCTTTCTCTCATCTTCTTTCTTTCTTGTCCCTTCTGTCCTTGTTTTTATTTTCTGGACAGTCAGGTACAATGTGCCCTGGTTTCCTGCAACCAAAGCAGATAATTTCTTTATTATTTGACTTATCATACCTTGGCTTATCATGCTCCTTGTATAATCTCTTTCTAAAGTCCTTTCTGGCCATCTTGTAAAATCTTTTGGCCAATAGACTGAGCAGCTCATCCTTGCCTATGACTTTGTCTTCAGGCTGATCTTCAGTTGCTTTGAAAGCTATTGTCTTTTCTTTCCTTGTGGCTGGTGAGGCAGCCTTCTGCTCTTCTTCTCTATTTTTAATGAGCAGCTCATAAGATTTAAGCTTGCCCAAGAGATCTTTTGTGGTGATCTTATTCAAACATCTGGCATCCTTGATTGGCAAGATTCTTGAATCCCAAGTGCTTGGGAAGCACATTAGGATTTTATCATTTAGTTCAGTCAGTGATATCTCCTTATCCAAAGTCCCGATTTCACTAACTATCATACTGAGTCTATTGTACATATCTCCAACTGGCTCAGCTTCTCCCTTCTTGAAATTCTCATATTGAGATATGAGGTGGGATCTCCTATCCTTTCTTTCATCAGCTGAGCCTGAGACCATTTCAGAGAGTATATCCCAGATTTCCTTTGCTGAATTACATTCAGCCACCTTTTGAAAGATGTCATCAGACATGGTCTGGGCTAAGATATTCATAGCCTTTGCATCAGCTACGTTCCACTTCTTGATATCAGCATCTGTTCCTGATGGAGGTGGAACAACATTTGTGCCTGTGTTCTCTAGAGGTCTTGGACAAACTGTCAAAATAGAATTAAAAATGTCCTCGTCAATATAATTCATGTATAATCTAATCATTGCTTTCCAAAGTGCAAACTTAGACAGATTGCACACTGGAGGTCTGGTGCTAGCATAATCTTTATTTTGGGCCATGATTGGTGAAAACAAAATCTAATAATAAAATCTACAAAAGCAGATCTAACTAGAGGGATCTTTGGGTTCAGGTGTTAGCCTGTGCAACCACCAAGGTGTGGTATATTTAACCAACCTGCCTCTGATACCAATTGAAAGTGCAGCTAGATCTGATATACTCTAGATGGGGGGGGTGAATAGAGTATGGTGCTTTAAAACGTTTTACAACAATTGTTGCAATCTGAGTGAACAGGGAAGCAAATAATAAATCTAAACATAGCAGTTATCTAAATACAATCTACAAAAGAAACTAATCACAGATCCTAACTAATCACAGAACAATCACAACCAGAAACAAAAATAAAGACAAGCAAGCCAGAAGACACAAGGAGCTATAGTGGTTCCCCTAAACTTGGGGACATCCACTCTTCTACCACCCTAGGTAGGAATCCACTACAGGATGAGTTGATCAGGTGTCCTGGCACCAATGAGCTTTTGATAAAGTGTTCAAAAACCAATTCAGATTTTTTGATCAGGTGTCTTGCCACCAATGAGCTTTTGACAAGGTGCTCAAAAACCAAGCACAAACTTTTGAAGGGAGTTTGAAAAACCCTTTACAGAGATGGGGATGAGAGAGTTATGGAAGTCTTCTCTTTCTCAAATCAGCTGAGAAGACTATGTGGATTTGATGTTGTCAAAGCTCCCCCTGAGTTCTTGAGATGTTTAGGAAATGAAGCTTTGATGTAGGGTGATAGGCCTTCAGAAATTGATCTCCAGCAAATGATGATTTCAGCAATAGCTGAAATGTTAGGTGTCTGGAGTCTTTGAATGATGTTCGCCTTGAACACTTGAATCAAAGGGGATTTGAAGATTTCAGATGGTTGATCTCCTTGGATGTGTGTTCTTGTATGAATTCTTTTAGACAGAGAATGTCTACAGCTCTTTCTCTTATGAGCAGTTGTTGTTGAGAAAGATGTTGTTACAGAGAAGAGTCGTAGCAGAGAATAATTTGTTCTTCTTCTTGTTAATTGCTTTCTGGAATTCAAAAATCTTGAGTTTTATTCCCTGGTTCTGAATAGAAAATAATCCTCTGTCAAGAATAGTCGTTGCCCTGTCATTAAATGACTTCCTTAATTGCAATTGTCTTCTGGGGGAAAGTCCAAAGAAACATTCCTTGATAATCCCTTGAAACTTGGTCCAGAATAAATGAAAACGGCTAGAAACTCTTCTAAATTAATTGTTGAATAACTCCTTAACTGTTCTGAATTTGAATCTTGAAAATCCTTTAACTCTTCAGAAAAACGTCGAACTGAGCTCTACTATCGTCGAACTGAGCTCAGCGATTTGGACTTATATAGCAACAGAGATCGTCGATCTGAGCTCAACTATTATCGAACTGAGCTCAGAGATAGAGAATCAACACTGGAGTCAAGATCGTCGAACTGAGCTCGAAGATCGCCGAATGGAGTTCGACGATGTGTTGAAGTTGAGCTCAGCGATCGTCGAATGGAGTTCGACAATCCGTCGAAGTGGAGCTAGACGATCGTCGATTGGAGTTCGACGATTCGCCGTACTGAGCTTGACGATAAGATTTAGTCTCCAAATTGAAAATCCTTGGTCTTGAGGGCAGCTTCCAAACCTAACTACTAACCCTTAGACTCAATCTTAATTGACCTTTAGATCTATACAATGAGGTGAAAAACAGCTTTCCTAGAGACATAGTGATCCTGACCCAAATTAGTAATAGGGTGTTCCAACACATCCCATACTACATAACATCGCATGCAACGAGAAAATAAAATGTTCTAATGGGCACCCATGTGATGGTGGTTTTGCATCCCATACTGCATAACCTTCACATGTTGTCTCCTATGGTGGATCCATATACAAACACATATTATGCATCCCATACTACAAAATATGCCTCGTATACTTCCTATCATACTATGAGTGTAGTGACTATGCTTCGGTTAAGACGTACTGATGACACATCGATGTGTGTGTATGCAAATGAATGAAGGTAAACAAACTATACGAGATTGGCTGGTTCGACAAACTTATCAAATCAACCTCCCTCTGATACCAACTGTCACAACCTGTATTTTTCACCGCCATAAAAGATAAATCAGAGTAGGGGAAAATGCGCTTCATGATGCCACGTTAGCAGAGGATAACTGCGGATACTCAGGAAAAACTCCTACTTAACCAAGAGGAAAGATCTTTGAGTTATTTAGAGGCAAATCAGTTTATGCGTAGTAGTTAGCCATATCTCTCGGCTTAGTGGCTCATTTAGTCCACAAAAAAAAGTTAAATGCTGCGGAAAATAAATACTTCTTTTAAGGGTTAGACATCCTACATGAGTTTAAAGGTCCCTAGAGGGCGACTCATGGTATGCAAGCTCAAGATTTATAATAGAAATAAAGTAGCATTTTATGGTCGTTAAATGTAGTGAATTAACATTTTAAAACATGCAATGCATGAGGTAATAATAGTATTTTTTTTACTTGATAATACCTACCATGCAATCCTAACATAAAACATACCAGAGAGCAAGTAATCCAAATACACAGAAAGAAAACTAAGCAGCTAGCAAACATTCAAAATCAACAATCATGTGGGCATCAACGAACTTACACGAACCCACATAAAACAAAGTATGTCTGAACTAGTAAAGTAAACTAAAATAACAGCCTACCTCGGTATGGCGAGGCAAAAACCACCGCCAACACAACTGCTCAGGAACTCCAAAACCAGCACCGAAGTCAGCTACATCTCTGAACCTGAGGTATTCCAAAGACAGGACACCTCAACAAAAATATACAAGTGATGGCAGAAAGTAAGCCAAAAGTAAACAAAGTCAAGGGGTACTAACCCAAGACAAAAGGAAGGATACTTAAATAAAGTACAGCAGTAAGATACCAAAGTCAAAAAGGGAACACTTACATGAAGTGTCTGTACCACAAAAGTACCCCAAATGCACAAGTCTAAAAGGGGAAAAAGTCATGATTAAATCATCAGGAATAAAACCAGACTCTAATAGCCACCTGTGGTCAACTCCACCAAAAAACAAAACAAAACGGGCAGGGTGGTCAACTCATCTGGACACACCCCCATGGATATAATTTAATCTGTCATAAATGTAGGGGAGAATGGATACTCCACCATACACAACAAAAGCCCAAACACCCGATAGAGTCCCACAAAGTACTAACAGAGGGATCAAGTGTTGCGGCGGTGGATTCGCCCACAAATAACACCCGCAACGAAGAAAATCATGAAGTCACACCCCGTAACGATCCGGGTTTAGAGCTCATGGGCACACCATAACCCAATCGGGACTTGGCGGCTTGTCTCTCCCCACGGCATCGCCACAGAGAAAACCATGATATAGATCTCAAGGCAACAATGACACATCAGATTCTACTAAACAATTCTAGATTGAAGCGGGTGATCAACCTTTAAGAAGAATTTTCAATCCTAAATAAACTCTAATGCGTCCTACATAAACATTGAGGAACGATTATAAGAGTGAGATTTTACCACATCATCAAAACACCTAGCACTTAACAAGGTTAGGTAGCAAAATCAAGAACATAAAAATCATAAATAGAGTTAGACAGGAGATCTAACAACACTATATTCAGCAAGTTATAAATAATGATAATAAGAAGTTCGAAATTTCTGCAAATCAGGTTAAAGAAGGGACGAGAAGGAGGAATCCATCACTTGCCTTGGTTTTTACCAGAGAAGACCTCCAAATCACGCCACGGCGTAGATTGGGACCAAGATAGACGAGGGAAAATGAAATCTAACAAAAATTGCCAAAAATAGGAGTTAGGGCCGAAACCCCTAGCGAGAAAAACTAAAGGAATGTGGAAGATTTTACCACAATGGCGTAGCTCTCGATGAGAGCTTTTCGGATCTATATTCGGTTGAAGATTTCGAGCAGCGGATCGCCGTCGGTGTCCACCGGAAGATTCATGAACGGACGAGCTCTCTCTCTCTCACCCACGGCTCTTTTGTTCGGAAGAGGGAAGAAATTCATCCTAAGTAGGAGGAGAAGAAGTTTATCCTATTTATATATATGTGTGTAAATATATAATATCGAAATAAATAGCATATTGGGTCATTACACTTAAAAAAAGAAAGTCAAGGGTCGGCCGAATCGGAATTCTCGAGACGAAGCAAGGATCTCTCGAGAGCAGCTGAATTTCTCGAGAAGGGCCAGGTTTCTCGAGAGAAAGGTTGGATCACTAGAGAACAAGATGAGGAATTTCTCGAGAATAGATGAAGCTTTCTCGAGAACAAGGACCAGATGCTTCTTGAGAATAACATGCCTTCTCGATAACAACATGACTTCTCGAATACTGAAATGGACTTCTCAAATACTGAAATGGACTTATCGAATACTAAAATGGACGTCTCGAATTCTGAAATGGACTTCTTGAGAACCAGGAGGACAGTTCTCGAGTACAGGTAAAATTTATCGAGAAAAGAGGGAAATTTCTCGAGTGAAGGAGGTAACTCGAGAAATGGAGGAGAAATTTCTCGAGTACCCGGGAGGCAATTATCGAGTACAAAGGGCAGATCTCGAGAACAAAAGAACATTACTCGAGTACTAAATAACCTTCTCGAGAAGTAAAAAGTGCTTCTCAAGAGCAAGACTGCACATCTCGAGAAAGATGGGGTACATCTCGAGAACAAACTAGTACTACTCGGGAACAACTCAAGCATTACATGATAGTTTCTTTTGTATTTAAGCTATTAGAGTTTTGTTTAGGTCTTTATTATGCAAATCTTGTCCTTTTAGCTTATATGTCCCCTGTTGAAGCCGGGAAAAAATCCTAACCTCAGATTTCGGACCAAAGTCGCCTAAGGTTACCGACTCAGAAGCTAGATCAGACGGCTAGGGTGACTAGGATGAAGAATCAGGTCAAATAGGACCCTAGATGTTGCGGCAGGAAGGTCCCACAACGTACCCGAATTCTCGAACGGAGCAGCCCCTTCTCAAGCAAAGATGGTCAAACTGGGTATGAGGGAAGCTAGCTGGCAAAGTCGCAAGGTTGCGAGTTGCTCTCCAAGGAAAAAGAATCCAAAGACTGAGTTAGTATCTCAAAAATGAAGCTCACGAGTATCCTGCCGAGGATTTCAAGTGCCTCACCTCGTACTCCTGGTGTCCTATTTATAGGCAAATCCAGCGGCAGTCAAATTTATACCCCACCCCCCTAGCGTCTAGGAGACTTCTAAAGGAACTCGCACAGGCTGGGCGAGTATCTCTCCCAGTCGCGTACCTGGCGAGTATGCGAGGGGAGCTCGCCGATACTCGCCCAGGCCTTCCGCGATCTTGTAGGCTGTCTTTGACTCCTGCCTTGACTTGTTGACCTTGACTTCGGCTGACCTGGCTGTGGTAGGACCCACACTCGATGAATATGGGTTGTACACAATGTTAGAAAGTAGCGAAAAGAAGCGAAAAGTAGAGAACAAGCGAATAGACTTTTGAATAATTGAAATTTTATTATCCAAAAAAAGATATCTATTACAAAGGTATGCCCTCCCTTATATAAAATGGAGGAGAGATGAGAGAATACAAATAAGAGATGTGGGACTAAAAATTACAGGACTAAGCGGACTATACAAGACAAACCGCACAAACCGCGCGGTTAGACAGCAGGGCTAACTGCACGGCTACCACCAGAGAGGAAGCGAGACTGCCAGGGTAGACCGCCAGAGTAGACCGCCAGACCGCCCGGTCTCCAAGCCGGCTGAGACAGACCGCCAGACCGCGTGGTCTTCAACCCGCCAATACAAACCGCCAGGCCGCCCGGTCACCAACTTCAACACTCCCCCTCAAGCTGGAGCATATATATCAATCATGCCCAGCTTGTCGCAGATGTGGAAAAAGGAAGCGGACACCGGCTTGGTGAAGACATCTGCCAACTCGTTGTCGGACGTGACAAAAGGAGTGCAAATCTGTTTCTTCAATATTTCTTCCCGAATAAAATGACAGTCGACTTCTATGTGTTTTGTTCTCTCATGAAAGATCGGATTTTTTGAAATGTGTATTGCGGCCTTATTGTCACAGAACATAGGAAGAGGATAGTTGTAAACCTCTCCTAAGTCAAGCATGAGAGCCCTCAACCACTTCAACTCACATGTAGTCGATGCCATGCTACGATATTCCGCCTCTGCACTAGACCTGGAAATGACAGACTGTTTCTTGCTCTTCCAACTCACAAGATTGCCTCCAACAAATGTGCAGAAACCTGAAGTCGATTTGCGGTCCCCTTTGTCATCCGCATAGCTTGAATCAGAGTAAGCTTCAACCCTTAGGTGACCATTCTTCTAAAATAGGAGTCCTTTCCCTGGAGCAGCTTTAATATACTCTAATATCCTCAGAGCAGATTGTAGATGACACTCCCTCGGAGCTTGCATGAACTGGCTCACCTTGCCAACAGCATAAGAGATGTCGGGTCTGGTTACCGTGAGATATATGAGCTTGCCCACCAGACGCCGGTATCTCGTAAGATCAGAGAGAAGAGGTGAGTCATCTGTCCAAGTTTTGTCTTCGCCAGCAGCCATAGGACAACGTGCAGGTTTAACACCAGTGAGTCCTGCCTCCTTTAAAAGATCAAGAGCATACTTCCGTTGTGAAAGGACCATGGAGTTGGGCTTTCTAGAGATTTCAATCCCCAGAAAGTATTTCGGGGAGCCCATATCCTTTGTAACGAGATGTTGATGAAGGTGTTTCTTGGTCATCAATACCCCATCCTGGTCATCGCCAGTAAGAAGAATGTCATCAACATAAACCGCAAGAACAACAAGACCAGAGGCGGTTTTCCGAACAAACAAGGAGTGATCTGCTGAGCTTCGTGTAAAACCAATGGCCGCAACAATGCCACTGAACTTGTCAAACCAGGCACGAGGACTCTGCTTGAGGCCATAGATAGCCTTCCTTAGCCGGCATACCCGTGTCTCCCCCTGAGCAACATACCCAGGAGGTTGCTCCATGTAAACATCTTCCTGCAGATCACCATAGAGGAAGGCATTCTTAACATCTAGCTGCGAGATGGGCCAATCCCTGTTGACAGCCACAGAGAGAAGAACCTGAATAGTGCTGAGGCGAGCCACGGGAGAGAAAGTGTCAAAGTAATCAACCCCATAAGTTTGGGTAAAACCCTTGGCAACCAGGCGAGCCTTATAACGATCCACACTGCCATCCGGGAGAAACCTCACTACGAAGACCCAGCGACAACCAACAATATCTGTGCCGAAAGGAGGCGGAACAAGGGTCCAGGTACCCCGTTCAGTGAGAGTAGCAATCTCCTCATCCATGGCAACTTTCCAGTGAGGAATAGTAAGGGCCTCCTGGTAGGAACGGGGGGGGGGGGGGTGGCAGTGGCCGAGATAGCCAGTGCAAAAACTCGGCGAGCAGGGGTAAGACGATCGTAGGAAACAACTACAGCAAGCGGATGGTGGGTACAGGCCCGAACCCCTTTGCGAAGAGCAATCGGGAGATCCAGGTCAGCAGGTGCCTCAGTATCCGGAGTATCCGTGGTGGAGAGAGCTGGCCCGGGAGTAGAGAGAGATGGTAGCGGAGTGGAGGGAGAAAGCGGAGTAGAGGGTGGAGATGAGTAGGATGGGGAAGACGGTGGAGTGGGTGGAGAGGGTGGAACATCAGTGGGAGCAGAGGGAATGGATGGGTTGGTAGGAGAAGTAGGAGCAGGAGGAGTAGAAGAGGAAGTGGGAGAGAAGTAAGATGCATTGGCAAAGAAGGTGACATCCGCAGAGACAAATTGCTTGCGGGTAACAGGGTCAAAGCAACAATATCCTTTCTGAGTGGGAGAGTAGCCCAGAAAGACACATTTGGTGGCACGTGGTGAGAGTTTATCACGGGTGGCAGCGGGAGAGTGCACAAAAGCGGTGCACCCAAAGATGTGCAGAGGAAGAGGAAATGGATCCTTGTCCGGATAAAGAATGGAGAAGGGGGTAGCACCGTGGAGAACGGTGGAGGGAAGGCGATTGATGAGATAGCAGGAGAGGAGGACAGCATAGCCCCAATAGGAGCGAGGAACATGCATTTGAGTCATCATAGTGCGAGCGACATCAAGGAGGTGACAGTTTTTGCGTTCCGCACCGCATTTTGTTGTGAGGTGTAGACACAGCTGGTTTGACGAATAACACCATGGTGAGTACAAAAGGAGGAGAAGTCGTGGCTAAGATACTCCTTAGCATTATCAGAACAAAGGATTTTAATAGACGTAGCAAACTGAGTTTTAACCATAGAATAAAAGGAGGTCCAAACAGAGAACAACTCGAAGCGATCTTTGAGAAGATATACCCATGTAGATCGAGAGAAATCATCAATGAAGGTGACAAAATAGGAACTGCCCCGACCGATGGTGAGGGTAGGAGCGGGACCCCATATGTCAGAGTGAACAAGGTCGAACGGATGGGAAGAGCCTCGACTTTGCGTTGGTGGGAAGGAGGAGCGGTGATGTTTGCCAAGTTGACATGCATCACAGTTTAGAGGAGGATGATGAGGAGGGAGGTGCGGCAGGAGCTGTCGTAGTATTCGGGGAGGAGCATGTCCAAGGCGAAGATGCCATTGGAGAAGATCTGTAGAGGAGGAGGAGAAGGCGGATAGAGCAGAAACGTTGTCGAGGAAGTAGAGGCCACCACTCTCAGTCCCGGTAGCAATCGTCCGTTGGGAGTCCGGATCCTGAAATGCACAAGAGGTAGGGGTGAATGTGACAGAACACCGTAGTTGCTTGCATAAAGAAGTAACCGATAATAAATTGCACGGAAACTTGGGCACATAGAGGGTATCAGCCAAGCAGAGAGATGGAGGACTTGAACCATGCCCGTCCCATGGACCGGGGAGGGAGATCCATCAGCAACAATGACCGGGGGCAACTGAGCCTGTGTGTCAAGAAGAGAGAAACTTGAGGGTTGCCTGTCATATGATTTGTTGCACCAGAGTCGATGAGCCATCGTCCGCTAGTCACCACATGAGCACTACCAGAAGAGGTGACCACGGAGGCGGACAGGCTGGAGGAGAGGAAAGCCATGGAAGCAAGAGAGGAGCAAACCGCGACGAGAAGAACAAGCCGCGAGAAGAGAATAGAGCACCAAGCCGGGCGACCAGAAAATAGGTCGGGCGGCTAGGAAGGCCGCTTCCAAGAAGCCGAGCAAAGCAGAGGGAAAGAAGTCGCACAACCTGAAAAAGTCGGGCGAACAGAGGAGAACAAGTCACACGGCCAAAGATGAGGCCGAGGCGACTAGCAAGCAGGAGCGGGTAGAAGGCAACAAGAAGTAGAGCACGGCGGAGATCGCGAAAATGGTCGCGAAACAAAGTTGGGGCAAGCCGTGCGGACAGGTCGCGCGGGAAGACGGAGAAGCAAGCGGCTAAAAAGCAGGCAAATGTCCAGCGGGGAAGAGGTCGCGCGGACTGAGAAGCCCGAGCGAACAGAAGAGAAGAGAAGAGCAGGTGACCGCGACCAAGATGCGGGTGAAAAAGGAACAACCCGCACGGTCAGGCAGATCACAGCAGCAAACCGCGAGAATTGAGACAAGCGGTAATGCGGAAAGTAGAGGCGGAGAGGGAGAAGAAGGCCGCAGCGGGTAGAGACAAGTCACGCGGACAGAGACAGGCTGCAACGACTAGGAAGTCGGAGAGGCAAGAAAGAACAAGGAGCGCGGCGACAAGGAAACAGGTCGCTGCGACGAATAGAAGAGGAGAAGAGAATCAAGAAGAAGAAGCAAGTCGCGCGAACAAGGCAGCGGATAGAAACAAGCCGCGCGGATAGAAACAAGGCGCGCGGACAGAAGAGAAGGCAAGCCGCGAGATAAGTCGCAGAACGCGGAAAACAAGCCGCGAACAACAGAGAGTGCACAGAATCAGGAGGAAATGACCGTGTCCTCTGATACCATGTTAGAAAGTAGCGAAAAGAAGCGAAAAGTAGAGAACAAGCGAATAGACTTTTGAATAATTGAAATTTTATTATCCAAAAAAAGATATCTATTACAAAGGTATGCCCTCCCTTATATAGAATGGAGGAGAGATGAGAGAATACAAATAAGAGATGTGGGACTAAAAATTACAGGACTAAGCGGACTATACAAGACAAACCGCACAAACCGCGCGGTTAGACAGCAGGGCTAACCGCACGGCTACCACCAGAGAGGAAGCGAGACTGCCAGGGTAGACTGCCAGAGTAGACCGCCAGACCGCCCGGTCTCCAAGCCGGCTGAGACAGACCGCCAGACCGCGCGGTCTTCAACCCGCCAATACAAACTGCCAGGCCGCCCGGTCACCAACTTCAACACACAATCCCCGCTCTTTCTGAGCGACGTAGGAGCTCGGAAAGAAACATCCAATGCCTATTCGGCGAGCTGTTGTGCCGAGTATCTGGGTTGCTCGCCCCTTGTAACTGCCTGCCGATATCTATTAATAGGGGGACCTGGTCTTTTAGTCGGATTTTCAGAACTCGCGCATAATGTCGGATGCCGTGAAATTTCTTCATGACAGCCTCGCTGCGCTAACCGGTGCCCTCGGCGTTGCCAAGCCTAAAAGGTCGTGCGAGGAAGACGCCGCCACCGATTTGCCCCCCCCCCCCCCAAGAAGAAAAAGGTCAAAAAGGACAAGAAGAAACCCGCCTCTGGTGACGATAACTCGCTGCAACCTCTCTCACAAGTCGCGGCTTCCACTAGCACCCCCGCTCGCTCTGCTAGCACGCAGCAGCTGCTCATCGACTCGGGGCTTGACGAAATCCCCATTGTCACTGCCTCTGATGCGAGCCTCCTTGGATTTCTCGATATCCCAGAACTCACCTCCAGGATTGCGCTGAAAAACGTCTCCACACCGGTGCCACAGCAGGTTGAAGTCGTCGACCTGCCAGGTTGCCATATTACTGAGATACCCTTTTATTCATTGATGGTCGTTGCCGCTTATCGCTTACTTTAACTTGATACTCAAAGATTCACCATCGGGGGGTGCTGGCGCGGTTCTGAATGTCGCCCCGCTGAGCTCTGCGCCGCTGGTCGGCCTTCCTGCCGGTAGACCAGTAAAGACCGCGCACACGGTGCGGATCCATGTCAGCGACAAAAAGATATCTGAGGCCTCGGTTCCTTCGTCGAGCAAGGAACTGCCACTGAAGAATCCTCCTCCAAGGAAGGTTCCGACAGCGAGCAAGGAACTTCCGGTGAGTAAGGCCCCATCCGCCTCTGCGTGAGATTCTGTGGTGCCCGCGAAGAGTTCTGCACTGCCCGCGATGAGGTCTTCACTGCTTGCGGCGAGCTCTTCACTTCCCCCGCCGAGTTCTTCGTTGCCCTAGTCGAGTTCTTCGCTGCCCCCGCTGAGTTATTCGCTGGCCCCGCCGCCGCCTCTTACAAATGTCGCCACCATCCAGGTGATAATTGCATCCTTGTCGCTGTCTCCGCCTTTTGTCGTGCCTTCCCAAGTTGCCACGACGCGACTCCCTCCGCCTCCTCTGCTGAAGAACCCACAGCAAACGGCGAGTTCGTCGCTGCCCCTGCACCCTTCATCGCAGCGTGCGGTCAGTAAGCCGGTCAAGTCACGGCCGAGTTATTTCCCGCCGAGGGTTGCGGATTCCGGACAAGGGGATGCGGGCAAGGCAAGACGGCGGAGCACGCTAGTGGTCCATCTTTGACCTGACGAGATGAGCCAACTCGCGGATCCTCTCCTCGCCGATCTAGATCTCCTCGCCGCGGTATATTCTGACTTCGATGTTGCATATGTCGACTAAGTGTCCTATTCCTAATCCTGTGACTTTCTCGTTCTGACAGATCGGCTGACGACTCCAGGGGCGGCGTTCATCGATGCCATTGGGTTGGCGGGCATCGAATACCGCCATGCTGCTGCTCACACTTACATGGAGCTGGAGAGCAAGTTCGACCAGTTGGCGATCTACAAACCTCATCGGCGAATATCATCGCAGGAAGTGTGGATGTCGAGGATGGAAGAGCTCTGGAGTACTCTGGAGAGCATTGAAGCCCGCTTCCACATGGTAAAGGGGAATGATCGCCAGCTGGCGATTAACAACCATCGCCTCCAGCTTGTTCTTGATGAGCTGGCCGGTATTCGCGCGAGTATGGACTCTGTTGGCCGGCTGACGAGGATGTAGGAGTAGTTGCAGCTTGGCGATGACGCGATGACACTGGTGACGGAGCACTTTCGGCGGGCACACGAGATGGGCTGGGCTGGGCGACATCCTCACCCTCCAGAGAGACCTTCAAGGACTTAGGATATTTTTCTTTCTTTTATTTGAAGCTCGCCGAGTGGGACTTTATGAACATTTATTGGTTGTAATAAGCAAGTTTGGATCTCGCGCTGTTATTAACTTTTTCTTATTTCAAATGTTTGTGCAATATCTTGTTTGGATTGTGCCGAGTTTGTTCTGTAGGTTTCGATCATGCTTTATCTACACTGTGCGACCTACGCAACGGAATCAGCTTACTCGCTTAGGGCGTGACTTGGGTCGATACTCGCCGTAATGAGGATATACCCCCCTGGAGCCTATAAATAGAGGGGGTAGGTAGGACATAAGTACGATGTTGCGCTTTTCAACCCCTAGCTCGCGAGTATCTTTTTCTGCTGGCGCGCTGCGACCTTGCTTTGTTCCTTGCTTCTCTTTTCTTCCTCGTTAAAACTCGCAAGATGGTTGGAGACGATGCTAGTGCTCGTCGACAAGCCCATTCTGCCAACTTTGCGGATGCGGCTTTCAAGAAATTGATCACCACTGAGCGCGACTTAGAGAGTTTTAGGGAAAGACTCTTGCCTGAGGGATACTCGGCCAGGCTCCCGAGTCGCAGCGAGCGACAAAACACGTACATAGAAGGCACGCTAGTACTCCCACTTAGCCATTTCGACGCGGGCCTGCGACCTCCGTTGTGGCCGGAGTATTGCGAGATATTGCAGTACTTCGGCATCGTCCCGACGCATATCAGCCCCAACGGCATCACGATCATCATGGGGTTCCTCTACTACTTGTGCGAGGAGAGGGTTGCCTTCAACCTTTCAGTCTTTCGCAAGATATTCGCCTTCGTCGTGACTGCTGAGGGCGTGGTCTACTTCACCAGCCACGTCTACACTCTGGTGGGCACGACGAGCAAATTCCATCGATGGAGCGAGCTGCTAGTCATCGTCGAAGGCGACTTCGATGGCGTTCTGGGGAGGCCGCACCAACCTTTCGATATCGCCTTCCTCCTGCCGATATTGGAGGGCGTCCGCGAGCAGCTTGTCGAGTCGTTCTGAGGTCGCCGGTTCGATGTCATCTTCTGGCGACTAAACGTAAACAGCTTGTTGGAGATTAATTCCAAGGAGGGTAAGTTCTTTAGCGAGGATCATTATTTACATACTCGCTCCCCCAGCCTTAGCTTTACAACTGATATCACTTATCATTCTACAGTGTCGTGCGAGCTCCCGGAGAAGCCACTCCCTCCGGCGAAGGAAGTGGCCACTTCATTACATGAGACCAACTCGCCGGCTGATGTCGGTGAGAAGAGAAGGCTCGCCAAGGGCGAAGGGAAAGCCAGGTCGCCGGGCCCTACAACCAAAAAGCCGAAGGTGTCGTCGCCGCAGCCTGACGACCAAGAATTGTCGCCACTAGATGCTCGGCTTCCCCGCTTCCATCCCAACTTCAACTTGGGGCGAGAGGCGGTGGACGCTTATGATCGCCCGGGGGTGACCTGGTCGGCCGACGAGCACCTGGTGATGCTGAGCACTAGCCTCCCCTGCTGGTCGGCGGACTAGGACGACAAGGGGGAGGCCTTCGCCGTCCTCCACGCTTTGTATCTGTGAGGCAACGCCGAATCGATGTTGGAACTCAGCGAGGAGGAACTCGCCCAGCAGGCATCTTGCTCGCTTGCGCGAGCCGTCGAACTGAATCATTTCACGGCGAGGAAGATGCTGGAGAGGACCAAGGTCTTGAAGATCTTTAGTAAGAAGGCGATTGATATCGGCATGGAATCCGCCCGCTGGCGAGATTATGAGGTAAGTCGCCTCCTGCGCGCGATGTTGATGTTGCCAGACTTGGATTCTTTTTACTGACTCTCTGTTCTTTGTCGCAGGCTGCCGAGATATAAACCACCAAGAAGCTTTCTGAGTATGAGGAGAAACTCGCTAAGTCTCAGACTGATCTGGAGGCAGCCCAAGTCTGCGCAGCCGAGATGGAATCTCGTCTGGACATTTTAGAAGCCAGCGCGAGTTCTTCTACTCCTCAGCCGTGGCTGGACGACGACCCTCACTATGCCATTAAGAGATCTCGCTTCTTGTGGGAGGAGAGGTCGTCTGTTTGCCGTGAGATAGCCCGTGCGGCCGGCAATGTCGTGCTCGCGAGGCTGAGGATTAGCGGGAAACTCGACGAGGGGGAGAAGCAGTTCACCGTGGACGAGCTTATCCCCGAGCTGCTTGCTGAGGCAACAACCTCGCCAGATCGCATACCTTCATCATTGTCGGGCTCCAGCAGCAGCGGAAGTGGTAGCAACAGCGGCAGTGGCAGCGGCAGCGGCGAGGAGTAGAGTGAGGAGAGTAGCGAGGAAGAGGATGATGACATCAGAGATGAGTAATATCAGCCTGATACTGGCTACGATGAGTCCTAGTTGCTCGCCGATATTTGACATACTCGCATTTACCAGTTAGCGACATTTTTGTAATCGATACTTTTGTAACTTGTACATTTTTTGAAAAATATAAATACAAGTCTGAATTATGTGATTTTCTGCTTTCATACTTGCTTGCTGATGATTCTCGCTAGGCTCATAGGCTCGCTTTTACCCGTGCGTTGACATCATTCATAGTCGTATAATTTATACTCGCATGACCATAGTCGCTCTTCATAGCTCGCATCCCAATAATCGCCTGTGACCTGCATATATATATTTGTCGTAGCGTGCTCGCATACTCACCCATACCTGCTCGCATACACGCCCATATCTGCTCGCATACGCGCCCATATTTGCCTGCATACTCGCCAGAGTCTGCCCTCTCCTGCATGATTTATTTCGTTACCAAAAATGACATCCTGTGAGGAGCTAAGCCTAATTTGTGGCTGGGAGTAGTCGACACCCAATAGTAGCCAAGCTTAACTGGGGGTGGGAGCTAGTCGACTCGGGGAGGCAAGTAGTCGGTCTGTAGGAGAGGATCTCGTATAGAGATCTCGGACTATGACATCACTCCAGCGAGGATCTTAATCTCACTCGAGGAGGTCGCTTGGCCAATATACAGGAGAGGAGCCCGTGCAGGGATTTGGACTTACGAGGACGTGCCACTCAAGGACTTACACATTGTTGGAGTCGACAGCTCTTAGGAGCCTTGCTCAACTAGAGTGGTGTAAGTCGACATGGGGAGGCAAGTAGTCGGTCTGCAGGAGAGGAACTCGTACATAGGTCTCGGACTACGACATCACTCCAGCGAGGATCTTGATATCACTCGAGGAGGTCGTTGGCCAATATGCAGGAGAGGAGCTCGTGCAGGGACTTGGACTTACGAGGACCTGCCACCCAAGGACTTGAACATTGTTGGAGTCGATAGCTCTTAGGAGCCTTTCTCAACTAGAGTGGAGTAAGTTGACTCGGGGAGGCAAGTAGTCGGTCTGCAGGAGAGGAGCTCATACAGAGGTCCCGGACTACGACATCACTCCAGCGAGGATCTTTATCTCACTCGAGGAGGTCGTTGGCCAATATGCAGGAGAGGAGCTCGTGCTGTGACTTGGACTTTCGAGGACCTGCCACCCGAGGACTTGAACATTGTTGGAGTCGACAGCTCTTAGGAGCCTTGCTCAACTAGAGTGGTGTAAGTCGACTCGGGGAGGCAAGTAGTCGGTCTGCAGGAGAGGAGCTCGTACAGAGGTCTCGGACTACGGCATCACTCCAGCGAGGATCTTGATCTCACTCGAGGAGTTCGTTTGAAAATATGCAGGAGAGGAGCTCGTACAAGGACTTGGACTTACGAGGAACTGCCACCCAAGGACTTGAACATTGTTGGAGTCGACAGCTCTTAGGAGGCTTGCTCAACAACAGTGGTGTAAGTCGACTCGGAGAGACAAGTAGTCAGTCTGCAGGAGAGGAGCTCGTATAGAGGTCTCGGATTATGACATCACTCCAGCGAGGATCTTGATCTCACTCGAGGAGGTCGTTGGCCAATATGCAGGAGAGGAGCTCGTGCAGGGACTTGGACTTACGAGGACCTGCCACCCGAGGACTTCATATGTTGTAGTCGACAGCTCTCAGGAGCCTTCCTCAACTAGAGTTGTGTAAGTCGACTCGGGGAGGCAAGTAGTCAGTCTGCATGAGAGGAGCTCGTACAGAGGTCTCGGACTACGACATCACTCCAACGAGGATCTTGGTCTCACTCGAGGAGGTCGTTGGCCAATATGTAGGAGAGGAGCTCGTGCAGGGACTTGGACTTACGAGGTCCTGCCACCCGAAGACTTGATATTTTTTCTTGTTGCTTCAAGAGTTTGAAAACAGATTAAGCGCATCAATGTCTTTTGAGGACGAAGAAATCAAAAAAGCAAACGATGACCTTGCCGCCGTCAAGTTGAGAGGTTGGCGTCCAACCCTGTTCCTAAGAGTACCTCCAGCCGAAGGAGAGATGCAATCGGGGGTAGCTAGGCCGACATGCAAGGGGGGAGCTGATCTCGACCGTCAATGCAGCGGTTCGGTCTTACAAGGTTGCTTATATCCTGAGGCATCGTCCCATCGTCCGCACTGGGCTATATAGGAGAAACAGTTCGGATGCACGTTTCTAACCCCACCATGGAAATCATTCTTAGATCTGACACCTGGCAACGAACAAAAATGCATGGGAAAGGTGCAAAGTTTTTCCGAGGGTCCTCCGGGATGCACTCGCGACTAACATATTCCCATGGGCCTATCCTGGCTCTCTGGCAAGTTATCCTTCCTTTGAAAAATAACTGAAGAGCCGTAGCCCGAAAGGATAGCTTGGAAAGGTTGATCCTTCCTCAAATCCAAGAGGTTAGAGTCCAAACTTGTTCCCGCTAGTGCCTCCAGTCGCAGGAGAGATGCAATCAGGGGTATCTAGGCTGACATGCAAGGGTGGAGATGATCTCGGCCGTCATTGCAGGGGTCCGGTCTTACAAGGAAGAATATATCCTGAGGCATTGTCCCATCATCCGCACTGGGCTATCCAGGGGGAACAAGTTGACGACCGACTTCTCGGATCGATCCTGGAGCAACACCTTGAGTTCCTAGAAGACTTGAGATGAAAAAAGAATGAACATAAGCAAAACAGTTGCCATTGTCTATATGTGAAAGCATGTACAAATAAAATACATCATTGGTCTCTAAGGATAGAACCTTTTCAGGTCATCCCCGCTCCAAGTACCTCCCAGCTGCTCTCTAACCTGATCCTGGAGATAATAGCCTCCGGTGGCCAAGGCTTCCTGGACAATGAAGGGACCTTCCCAATTTGGATGTAGCTTGCCAACTGTTGCTCCTCTTCCTGCGGCGTCCACCTTCTTCATAACCAGATCTCCAATGAGGAAATGCTTTAGGCAGACATTTTTGTCGAAGTTCTTCGCCATGCGCCGCTTGATCTCCTCTTTGTGGATGGATGCCAAGTCAAGAAGCTCCTCTACGAAATCCAGTGAGAGTCTTTGGACATCTTCATTCTCCAAGCGCCATTCTTTGCCGCCATCTCCAGCTGCTATGACTCTCGGGCTTCGAACCTCGAACTCCACTGGGATGAGTGCCTCGGACCCTGGGATAACTTGAAGGGAGTTTCCCCCGTAGCCGAGTTTGGAGTTGTTCTCAGGGCCCAGAGGACCGAGGGGTGCTGCTCTGCCCAATTTCCTTTCAAGTTGGTGACTTTATTCTTCAGGAGGTTGAAGATAAACTTGTTGGCAGCCTCCACCTGTCCGTTGCTGCGAGGATGATGCACAGAGGCGAATCGAAGATCCGTCCCTAGCTGCTTGCAGAAGTCCTCTAACTCCAAACTGGCGAACTGCGGCCCGTTGTCGGTGACGATGGCGAGAGGAATCCCGAACCTACATACAATTTCTCCCCAAATGAAATTCTTGACAATCTGTGACGTAGTCTTGGCTAAAGCTTTTGCCTCGATCCACTTGGAGAAGTAGTCGATCATGACAAGCATGAACTTCCTCTGCCCGCTGGCCTGAGGAAAGGGGCTGATCAAGTCCATCCCCCAGATTGTGAAGGGCCATGGAGCAGTGATCGAGCGAAGGTGTTGAGCTGGCTATAGTTGAATAGGCGCGAAGAGCTGGCACTGGAGATACTTTTTTGAGAAGGCCTCTGCATCCTTCCGAATGATGGGTCAGAAGTATCCATGCCTTAGAATCCTTTGCTCAAGAGTGCGAGTTCCTGAATGACTGCCGCACTCTCCTGAGTGAATCTCCTCCAGGATGCGAGGTACTTCAATCTCTGACAGGCACCGAGCCAGAGGACCTGAGATGGTATTTTGGTAGAGCTCTCCTTCTTGAAGCAAATAGTAGGCGGCTTTGTAGCGAAACTTCCCCTGGTCTCCCTCGCTGGCAGGAATCTGACCCGTCGTCAGGAAAGAAATAAATGGATCCCTCTAGGATGCCCTCTGCTCGATCTCCATCATCTCCCCTTCCTCGATGGATGGTCGAAACAATTCAGTCACGGTTCCCCCAGCCCGGGGGCCGTACTTACCAAGGTAATCGGCTTCTGAATTCTCCTCTCGGGGTACGTGCTCGACGAAGAAAGATTGAAACCCCCCGATCAGACCTTTCACATTGATCAAGTACCGCTATAAAATCGGATCGTTCAACTCGAACTCACCTCTGATCTGGGACGCGACTACCGTCAAGTCGGTGAAGGCCCTTATATCTCGAATTGCCAACTCCTTGGCGAGAAGCAAGTCGGCCACCATGGCTTCGTACTCCGCCTGATTGTTGGTAACTGGGAAGAGGATCTCGACTGCTTGCTTTATATTGGTTCCCTGAGGGCTTAATAGAACGTCTCCGGCTCACACAGAATATCTGCCTGAAGCCCCATCCACGAACATCTTCCAGGACACTGTGCTAGAAGAGCCTTCCTCTCCTTCCACCTCGGCCGAGAAGTCGGCAAGGAAATCCGCCACCGCCTCCGCCTTGCTTTCTACCCTTGGAGAGTAAGAAATATCAAACTCGCTAAGCTCCATCGCCCACTTTGCCAGCCTTCCAGAGTGCTCCACTCCATCCAGGATACTCCGTAGAGGATGATCGGAGACGACCCTGATGGACTGAGCTTGGAAATATGGACGGAGCCTATGAGCCGAAACCACCAAAGCGAACACCAGCTTCTCCAAAATAGGGTATCTCGTCTCCGCCTGCCGCAGCACTTTACTAACATAATAGATAGGAAGCTACCTCTTGCCTTCCTCTCGAATCAACACCGAGCTAACTGCTTCCGCTCTAACTCCCAGGTAGAGGAAGAGATCTTTATTTACCCGCGGGCCATGGAGGAGAGGAGCTTGGGTTAGCTATTGCTTGAGCTTTCCGAAAGCCTCCTTACACTCCGCGGTCCACTCGAACTTCTGATTTCCCCGAAGGGTCTTGAAGAACAGAGAGCATTTCTCCCCTGCTTTAGATAAGAAACGACTGAGGCTTGCCAGCCTTCTAGTCATCCTTTGAACTTACTTGGGATCCCTTGGTGACACCATCTCCAGAATGGCCTTCACTTTGTCTGGATTAGATTCCACCCCCTATGAGTAAGGAGGTGACCTAGAAACTTCCCTCTTCCTACACCGAAGACGCACTTGGCCGGGTTGAGTGATGCTAAAGATCACGGCAATGAATCAGACGCACAAGTAATATAAAATGGGCGAGTTTTCCCAAGTATCGATGTCTCAAGGAACACAGTAAGGTGGAGTTAATTTTGAGGAGGACTTGAGATTGAAGTACTTAGGTCGGAGTTAACGATGGGGGTTTTGATATTGCGGACAAAGAAAATAAAACACTATCAACTACTCCTATACAACGCCGCCAGGCGAGATGGAAGACTAGTCGGGCCGCTATGCACCGAATCGCTAGGCGGATGGATGAGTAGGCTTGAAAATGAGGTGGTTAGAATGGCAGAATGAGGGTCATGAGAACCTCTTTGCTACGCACACTTCTAGCAATTGCTAGAACGGCAAGGGTGGATGGTGGTGGATGGAATATGGGCGCACCTCAAGTAATTATAACGAAAATATACAATCACATAGACATAATTACACATAAACGTATATTACAATAAGCATAGCTTCATCAAATACAAAGAGTTCAACTAAACTATCAACAACAAGAGAAGAAAAGTGTGCGAAATCGACCGGATCCGAAGCCTTGCTGAGGATTCACGGTTGTAATCTTCGGGTTATCAATCCACGTCCAAGCTCGGTCCGCAACTGCGTCTGGGGTAGAGAAGGGATGTCACCACCTTCCAATGGCCCGTCTTCTTCGTGTCACAATCCGGTGGAGGATGGCACAACTTCCCCTAACTTGATGGAGAAAGCTAGGTCAAGCTCTTCTTGTAGATCAAGGATGAAGGAGGAGGCCGGGAGGAAGCTCCGGCGTGGATTTGACGGTGAAAGCTTGCCCGGAGCACATCCCGAGGGTGGAAGATGAAGGAGGATGGCAGAATCCCTCCTCGGAGACGAAAACGGCGAAAGAAAATGTCGATCTCCGGAAGATTCCGAATTAGGACGAGACCTGCATATTTATAGAAAACAGAAATGAACAATGTGCATGATCACGGGAGCACGACCAGTGGTCGTGTGCACTATGTCCAGTGATCGTGCGCACTATGTCCAGTGATCATGCGCACTGACATGGCAGAATAGGAAGAAGAACTTGGATAACGCGCACGAGCAATGGCGCACGACCACTGGTCGTGCACACTAAGTTCAATGGTCGTGAGATTACCCTAGACGGGACTCCAGGAAAAGAGGAATCAATGCACACGATCTGTGGCGCACGACCGGTGGTTGTGCGCACTATGTACAGTGGTCGTGCGATTACCCCAGGTAGATTTTTGGAAATCAGGATACATTGCGCACAATCATCGGTGCACGACCAGTGGTCGTGCGCACTATATCTGATTATCGTACGCATTATTACTGCTTTAAAACGTCCCCGGAACAGCACACGACCCCTAAACTCAGCACTGATATGTGCAGACATTCCAGACAATCACAAAAAGTGAGTACAAACATTAAAAGTACAAAAAACACAACCACGTGCCTAAGTGTGCACTTCCTATGAAAATAAAGATAAGATGAAATATATACGATAACGAACTAAAAGTGAAGTGCATGTGAAGGAAAACAAGCCCAGATGAGTCCGAAAATAGGTATAAAAAATGGACTCATCACACCCCCAAACTTAACTGTTTGCGCGTCCCGAGCAAAGAAAAATCTAAGCAGAAAGGGAAAATGATTTAACTAACAAGGAAATTGCGATACGGAGTACCATGCAAAGTTGCATGCTTGCACGCGTAAAAATACAATAGAGAAAATTTCTAAGTATGCAGAATAGTTTATATTTTTCACAATGCGTATCAAAATTTTATTACTACTCAAAAATAGAATCACGGTGAATCAACCGGTCACGCATAGGAAGAAAGTAGGCAGGCCACTAAGGTGAGCTTTGCCAAAGATCGGGGCTCAGGATCACCTCCAAAGGAATCCACCAATATCGGGGACCATACGCTTGCCCGTTCACAATTTCTCCACGACACTAGTTAGACTCAAGCGCAAATCCGTAGGACTTTATGATAATCACGGGGCTTGGGTTACGGTGAGATAAACAATGATAAAAAGAAAGGCTATGCACCTAACCCAAATGAGGTAGCCTAAAAAGAATCCAACTGCTAACCACAATATATGCAGGTACACCACACCTCCAGACTTAACTTTTAACAAATGGGTGTGTGCACCGCCTACTCCAAATATAATCACATTTCCAAAAAGATTTTCAATTAAAACTTTTTCTTTTCACTTTTTTTTCTTTACAAATATTTTTCTTTTTTTTCATTTTATTTTCACAATTCAGCAGATATAAACTTGGGAGCACTTCCACATTTTCACAAATAATAACACCACATCACATCCCAACATGAAAATATAAAATACTCAACTCGACTTGGGTGTGCGACTAGGATAGGCTTTGAGGCTTTGGTGAATGAAGGTGGAGCTGAATCAAAAGAAGGGTACGCAGAACGGGGCTAGCGAGGATATGAAGTTAGGAACGGTACAAAGCTCAACCGGGCCAAAATGATGGCCTACATCACGCTTACACTAGACTAACCAAGTACCCATGCTTCGAGAGTAGCTTGGGGCAAGTTCTTATCCACCGAGAAAGATGATCCTTCCTCCTGACTCGAGCAAAACGAGTCTAGTGATGGCTACACACATTCCTATACTACCGTTTGATTCACACCAGATTCACCAATTTTTGAGTAGAATAAAAAGATCTTTAAGCAAATAGAAAAGTATAAAACCATAAGCATACAGAAAAATTAAATCTACTAGAATTTCTACACGAGACGAGAGCAGTTGACTAGAAACACAATAAGGTCAACATTTTACTTTTTCTCACAATCCTAGGCCAGCACCATAATTTTCCCAAATCTAACGAAGAAATGAGTTTAACTCGCGACACACTAACAACTAAGCACACACTCAAGTGGGTACAGTGGTGTGCAGTGCAATGAACTAAACAAAATAAAACTATAAAAGCTTCTAGTATGCACATGAGATGTGCACGTGCAAAAGGTAATAAAACTGGCTCTCCCCCAGACTTAAACTAAACTACACAGCATATGATAGAGAAATTAAAATCAAAAAGAGCTAAGGGAAGAGGTTACCCAATTCTCAGCCAGTGAGCATACCAGAAGACGCGTGGAAACCTGAAGCTGGCCCGCCATACAAAAAATCACAACTCCGCCAACACGAAGTTATCAAGAATACCTGCAGGGGTGAGCTCCGCAAAAACAAAACAAAAATATACAAACTACAAAGAAAAACTACAACTAAATAGACATGAACAACAAATACAGAAAATGAAAGATAAGTACTGGGGTTATTGTCATCCCAACACGACTTATTCGGCTACAAAAAGGTTCTAGCTAATGGGCCTATGAAAATAAAAATGCACAGGTAACTGTCCCAATATCCGTTTCGGTAACGGGTACCAATACGGCTATAGAACAGTTACCCCTCTACCTAAATAGTAATACATGCCCAACACAGGTAGAGGAAATAAGAAGTAAGAAGAGAAGGAACGCTGGTCCTCACTCTTCTCACCACAAAATGAATCCTTGCCCAGCAAGGTATTGTCTATTACAAGTTCGATGGGGGCGAAGGTGACGGCACGGGCTTCCACGGTGAAGGAGGTAGGAACCTCCTCACACAAGAGGATGCCCTCGTCGACAGCCTGAGCGCAATGCTCAACGTCAACCCAACTTACCCGTGGAGATTCAACCTACACAGGCTCAGATAAGGAAGGGGTGGTCAAGAAATAAAAGAGACGAAGAACATAAAGAAATAATCGGGGGAGTGATCCCGGTGTCACTCCCCATAGGCTGAGGTAGAAAAATATCGTCAGCAATGTCGACAATGCTACAAAGCTCGGCCGGATCCATAGAGGCCTCCACCAAGAATTGGACTTCCTCCTTTGGTATCAAGGGAGAATCCTCGACACCAGGAAGGTTGTCCTCCTCCATGGGAGTGGAAACAACCCATGTATCTGATGAATTGTAAATATACCTATTTTTCTGTACATTAATTTAGTTGTTTTCATTTATTTTTGTCATTTTTACTTATTTTTATTCAACAAAATGCTCATATTTTTGTAAATATTATACTAACTTGTTTTATTTTATTTTTCAGGAAAAAAATCAAAATCTACAAAAAATGTCATGTCATGCCCGTGACTTACTGGTCACGCCCGTGACCGGGGGCGTTACACGTCAAAATCCCTCCAATCAGCACATTTTGAAGAGAAAAGCTTGACACGCCCGGCGACACACCCGTATCACCTGACACGCCCGTGTCACCCGATACGGGGCGTGACCCAACCCGTGTCCACCCGCTCGACGTTTTCAGCTCAACGTTCGTCGACCCCTCGACACGCCTAGAGTCACGCCCGTGACCTAGGGTATGACACCTCTTCCCGCTCGACGATTTTCAACTCGACGTTTGTCAAGTGTCGACACCAACCGACACGCCCAGAGTCACGCCCGTGACCTGGGGCGTGACTTCTCCACCTAGCCGACAAGACGCGCGGGACGACTTTCGGCGCGACCCGCGCCCAGATCCACCTTCTTGACACGTCCAGAGTCACGCCCGTGACCTGGGGCGTGACCACTGCGTGACCGACACGTGTCCAGCCCGAAGTCAAATTTCCAGTCACATCGCCGGCCGCCATCATGAATAGTGTCGACACGCCCCCTGACACGCCCGTGTCAGAGGGTGTGTACTTGTAAATTTTCTGTCTATAAATAAGCAGCTGCTGTATGTAATCATGTTCCCCTTTTGAACCATTTTGTATAGGAGTTATGCTTCTCGGATGAGTACAAATGCTATGTAAGGGAAATTTCTCCCCCTCTCCTTTATTTTCTTAGCATTGTAATCTTCGTTTTTAGCTTAATAAAATTGTAGATTTTCTCTCTTTTTATGGATTTGGACTTCAACTATGTGGCTACTCTTATGCAATCTTATTTCTTTCCTTATTTTAGCTTTATTTTTTCGTCTTTTTAATATTGGTGTGTGTATGTATGAGTTTAGTTTAATAGTTTTCATAAATATAGTTTTTAGTTCTTTTCATTTCATTTTTATGTGGTTATAAAGGTAACTTAAAAAGCGTTTTGATTTTTCTTTAACTTAGTTTTGTTTAGGTTGTACCCATTTTTCGTTCTTTTTCAGCTTTATTTCCACTTTTTAAGCTACTTTATAAACTATAAGAATGAAAATCTCATCGTTTTACTTTTCCAAACACTTATATTTTTGCATTTATTTTCAAAAATTTTTCCTCTTTTAATTTTTTCGTTCTCGTTTTATGCATTTCTACCGCATTCTAGCGGTAGAAATGTATTCGTTTCAATTTTTCGGGCATTTTCATTTTGTGTTTAGTTTCAAACCTTTTTGCCCGATTTATTTTTATTTCAGCTTTTTACGCATTTCTACCGCATTCTAGCGGTAGAAATGCAGTTATTTTAATTTTTCGACAACTTAGTTTTGCTTAATTTTTTCGCTCATGTGTGTGCGCGCATTTATTTCCGCCTACTCGTTAAGAGTTAAATGTCTCTTTGCTTTATTTCAATTCAATAAAGTGTGTGAGTTTTTACATTTTGTCGTGTGGGTGTGTTTACTTTATGTTGTGTGTGTCAGTTTTAAATTCAGTAGAGTGCGTGTGTTTTCATTTATGTCGAGAGAGTGTGTGCGTGAGTTTTTCTTTATGTAGAGGGCGTGCGTGAGTTGCATTTATTTAGTCCTACTCATTTGAGTAGGACCCGCTTTCTTTCTCCCGCCCACGCATTTGTGTCGGGACTCGCAATTTAAAGCTTTCATCAGTCCTACTCGTTTGAGTAGGACTTGCAATTTACTGCTTTATTTTCTGCTTTCCTTTTACTGCTTTCTTTACTGCTTTCTTTATTGTTTTCCTCGCAAGACGTACCCATTTCGATGAGTGGCTAACCGTTCTTAGCCCTCGGTATCGAAGAGCATTGGGACAAATAAAATAGCTTAAAATAAATAAAGGTCTAATTTTTCGAATTAATTAAAAGTACTTATGGTTTGCCCGGGGTTAACGACGCGTAGGACCACATATCGATATGTGAGCCCTATTTCTGTAGTCAATATGCTAGCTAGCCGAGAGGCCGTGCATATGAACCAATCACCCCTTGGCAAAGAGAGTTCCACACTAACCCTTGAGAGAGGAGGCGCGCCAACTCTACCGGATTGGGTTCCCCACCCAATAGCGGGGTTCTTAGCGTAATGCGGGCGTTAAGAGGAATCCTTCGTCGGCCGAGAGCCCGGTCGAATAGTCTTAGCGTTCAGGTGAGCGATAGTCCTATAGCTAGGTGAGCTCATTTTAGTGGAACCTCCACGACCAAGTCTCCGCCTTAATTAATTAGAAATTTAGGATCTTTTTTATTAAAAGTCTATTTTTGTTTAATTGTTTTTTCGGTGCCATCGAGCTAAGCTCTTCGTCGGCATCACCTTCATGCTTTCATTTTCTTTCTGCCATTTTCTGCCTTTTTATTATATATAAAAATATAACCCGACAAGTTAAATATCGGTAAAATAATAGTCCCCTCTAGGGAAGAGTGGAAATAATCGAACCGACCCCAAGAACAATACGACCTCGATATTCCACCCGGAATATCCTGTACTACTCACGATAGGTGCACTTGCCTCCTTTCGTTAAAACTCGATCACATCCGTTTTATATCCAAATAAATAAATACGTGCGCCCCGTTTTCTAAAAAAAAACCACTTCCGCTTTACTTAAATAAAACCGCTCGGGGCGCCGCGCTTCATAATAATTTTTGGAGTTTTAACCCCTATCAGTATCATAAGCCTCAACTTGTTTCATCGTCGAAAATGTCGCCAGAGACGACTGAAGTAAAATGCACAAAAGGGGGAAGAACTTTGCTTGGATAAAAGTCAAGCGCAGGTTCCTCAAAAAGAATCAGCTCCACGCTTGGAGATGTATGCACAGGAGAGATGGGCTCAGCCACGTCGAAGCCTAAATCAGCATCAGTAGAGATGGTCGTGCGATTACCCTATGCAGATTTTGGAAATCAGTGAAAATTGTGCACGATCATCGGCGCACGACCAGTGGTCGTACGCACTATATCCGATGATCGTGCGCAGTATTCCTGCTTCAAAACATCCCCGGAATACGCACACGACCCCTAAACCCAGCACTGATATGTGCAGACATTCCAGACGATCACAAAAAGGAGTACAAATAATAAAAGTACAAAAATTACACAACCACGGGCCTAAGTGTGGACTTCCTATAGAAATAGAGACAAGATGAAAAATGAACGATATAGAACTAAAAGTGAAGTGCAAACGCGTGAAAACTAGCCCAGATGAGTCCGAAAAACCCTATATAACTCGGACTCATCATTAAGTCGCATCTTGTACTTCCTTAGAGTATCAAAGGTCTCCTCCATTTTCGTTATATGCTCCGCGACACTTTTACTCGTGACGAGGAGGTCATCCACATAAACCTCCAAGTTCCGCCCCTTCTATCCCTGGAAGATTTAATCCATCATTCTCTGGTAAGCCGCGCCTGCATTCTTGAGCCTGAAGGGAATCATCTTGTAGCTATAGTAGCCGTCGATGGTTATGAAAGAGAAGTCTCAACAGTCGGGGGGATGCATCCAGATCTGGTGATACCCTGAAAAAGCATCAAGAAAACTCATCACAGGAAACCAGATGCCAGAATCAACCAACACGTCGATTTGAGGCAAGGGGTAGCAATACTTCGGGCAAGCTTTATTCAACATTGAAAAATGGATACAAAGACGCCAGCCCCCTCTGGGCTTCTTCACCATTACAATATTGGAGACCCAGCGTGGATACTAGAGCTCCAATATAAAACCTGCCTCTAGCAGCTTCTCTACCTCCTCCCAAATCGGCTCGGCCATCATGGAGGCACTCTTCCTCTGCTTCTACTGACACTGGGGCACCGCGGGATCCAGGTTGAGGGATGACAGGCAACATCGGCGTCCACCCCTAGCATCTCGGCAGCACTCCATGCGAAGACATCAACGTTATCCTGCAGTCAGGCAGCCATCTCTATCTTCCCTCCAAGTGGCAGGGATGATCCAACCTTCAGGAACCCTGGCTCTCCTGCTCGAGAGATCACCTCTATCTCCTCGACCTCCTCAGCAGTAAACAACCCTTTCTCCTTCTCCTGGAACTCTTCTAGCTTCTCTGCGTCACCCATCCAGCTGATGGTGCTGACGGCATTCAAGTAGCACTCCCTTGAAGCTTTGGGATCTCCCCTGATCCTGATCTGAACATCTCCACGGCAGTACTTCAGGTACTAGTGGTAAGACGACGGAACGACCCTGAAGTAGTTGATGAGGGGCCGCCCGAATATGGCATTGTAACCGCTCGGCGCGTCGATGATGATGAAGCGATATCAGATCGACGTCGCACCGAGCGTAACCAGCAGCTCCACTACTCCGTCCACCTCTTTCTTCCCTCCTGAGAAGCCAAAGAGTGGTCCATCTGTAGCTTGGACCCGGGATGCTTCCACCTGAATCCCGATGAAGGTTCTTTTAAAGATGACATTCACTGAGCTACCGTTGTCTGCGAGGATCCGGTCGATGGTGAAGTCCTCGATGGCAGCTTGAATGACCAAAGCTTCATGGAAGGGGTTCTCATTCCCCAACATATCTTCCTCTGAGAAGGTGATCTCCTCCTAATGGCGGCGGGGTCTGCGATGTCGAGGCGACGTTTTTCCGATAGATCTGGTGGA
The DNA here is from genome assembly GCA_039583875.1 of Platanthera guangdongensis. Taxonomy (NCBI): domain Eukaryota; kingdom Viridiplantae; phylum Streptophyta; class Magnoliopsida; order Asparagales; family Orchidaceae; genus Platanthera; species Platanthera guangdongensis. The sequence goes on from CM077166.1 coordinate 83,099,868, forward strand.
GAATCCCCTTGCGGGAAGCTCCAAGCCCGGCCCCTCCATTGATCACGCATACATGCCCACCTCCTGGGCCATCTATCACTTCCCAGCGACCTCCCAGGTTGACTCGGTCCTCGTTCCTTCTCCTTGCTATAGCTTGGAATGCCACCTGCCCAACCGGGGCCTCCTTTCTCTGGTGTTCTCTTTTTCCCGCTCCCACCTCCAGCCTCCTCCTTGCTTCCCTAAACTCGGGGAAATCCAATGTCTCGTGACCCTCTACCCAATGAATATCGCAGTAGAGGGGAATCTCCGCCTCCTGGCGCATCGCCGGCTTCTCCCTCCGGTGCCGCTTGTTGTCTTGGCGAGCGATGGCCATCGTCTCCCTTCTTCCTCCTCTTTGGCCTCCCTCCTGCCGATTTCCATTCCACCTTCCTTCTTGGTAGTGCTGCCTTGCTGGTCTCCATTAGGGGCTATTCTTCTGATACTGGAATCGTCTTACCCCCCTTCCTCCTTCCCGAGCTTCCGATGGCCTTCTCTCTTCTTTCCTTCGAGGCCTCTCCTACCTCCTTTCTTCAACCCTCCTTGGTTCCTCCCTCTTCCTTCTCTCTTCCCTCCTTGGTTCTTCCTTCTTCCTTTTCTCTCGCCTTTCCAGGTTCCTCCTTGACTTCGACCCCGAAGGTCCTTCTCTCCCCCTCTCCGTCGTAATCTACCCATCCAGCCTTGCTAAGAAGTCTTTGTTCTTTTCCTCCGCGTGAACAAAAGTGTTCGCCTTCTCTATCATGTCTTCGAAAGATCTCGGGGGATTGGACCCCATCTCCAGACTGAACAAACCTTGCTTCAACCCGAAATTCAGGGCTACCATCAAGGTAAAGCTATCCACCTCTTCTACCTCCAAAATCTCCTCCTAGAAGCGGTCGATGTAATGACCCAAACTCTCAAGCTGCCCTTGGATGATTTTGAAGAGGGCAGTCGCTTCCCTTCCTCTTCTTCGATGTCGTGAACCTCTCCATAAGGCCCCGACGTAGATCTGTGAAATAGTACATGGACCCTGCTCGTAGTTGATGGAACCAATCCCTAGCGTTACCCTTGAGGGTGATGGAGAAGAATCTGCAGTTGAAGGCGTCAGACATGTTGCGGATGGAGACGACGTCTTCAAACCACTTTAGGTGTCAAACATGGTCTTTTCTGCCGGAGTAGTAAGTGAGAATGGGTTCTCTGAACCCTTCTAGAACTGGAGCGGTGAGGATCTCGTCATAAAAGGGGCTCTTCCCTCCCTGGCGGTGACGAGTTTCATCCTCGCTGGAGACATCGTGTAATGCCCCGAAACTCAAAGGAGCGACGGGTGACGTTTTGTGCCAGATTTGGGTTCTGGCAGGAGGAACACGGCCTAGGACACGGGCGTCTCCCAGGGCATGTCAAGGCCGTGTCGATGATCGGCCCAGGTTGACGACGAATTTCGCTCGACGATGTGTCGAGACAAGGCACACAGCCTAGGACACGGGCGTGTCCAAGGCCGTGTCGTCAGGTCGACGATCTTCGCTCGAGGAAGTGTCGAGTGTCGAGACCGTGTACACGGCCTGGAGCCTAGGCATGTTGAGGTGACACGGGCAAGGACACGGGCGTGTCCTAGAACCCGTGCAGTGCTCGGGTTGTTTTCGGGGAAAAATGATGGGGGTACACGGCCGGCCACACGGCCGTGTCAGGTGGAACACGGGCGTGTCAGCTCGAACACGGGCGTGTTCGATACCCATGTGAGGTTCCAGGCGAGCCGATTTTGACGGCGAATGAGGCACACGGCCCTGGACACGGGCATGTGCCAGGCCAAGTGCGGTCCAGATTGGGCATTTCAGTCCCGAATCAAAGCCGTCGATTTCTTTAATCGATGATCCAATGGCTGGGGGTTGTTCCTGAAGGGATATACCCGGGATTGGACTTAGAAACCCTCACTTTTCATAAGTTATCATCTTTCTAAAAGCTTAGCGAGAGAGGAGAGCCAAGGAAGGAAGAAGGAGCTAGATCCGGCCATTGGAGGAGCTTCGAAGCTCCAAATCGCGAGCCGACTCCGGATCCACGGAGGCAAAGCTAGTGCGGTGCTTTTCATCCGCTTACTTTTCCATGGCACCAAAGAGGAACGCTAGAGTAACGATTCTCTTCTTGAGCATGAATAGCTCTCCTTCTTTGCATAGGAAGCCCGCTCTCGCGAGTTTGTGGAGAGTTGGAGGCATTCCTTCGGGTAGATATGTGAAGTCCCCATTGTATAGAGTCCGTAAGCGAGAACGGACATAGGCATGATGAGTGAAGCCTACCCGGACATGTTGGTCTGGATCGGTGATGTTGCATTGCATAAATGCCGGAGAAGACTCCGTGCTATTGGTTGTTTTTCGGGTTTTCTACACGGTAGATTGCAGCAGGGAGCCTTGGGGATTAACCCAAAGGTGCACCCGGAAAACTGGGCGGATGCGAGATCTTGCCAACTTGGTGGCCTGAGAGCCAACTTGAACATAACTGAGTTATGTGAATTGTGATGGAAATGGGACTCGGTGGAAGTTTGACCCGCTCAAATGGCTTAAATTGTCGTTGCGATTTGAGCACGGGTTAGATTGAACCGTACCCATTCTATGTCATTCGGTTAAAGAGACCTAAAGGCACGTGACACTTGTCGTTGGCATAGATTAGGGTCTCGGCGGTCAATGGCTTAAATTGTCGTGACCCAGGCCAGGAAGACAAATTGCTCATAGGTTTGGCCGCCAAAGTGGCGGTGAGTCCGGAATGTCTATGGCTTTAATTGACGTGACATCGACCGGTTCACCGAGAATGTGCCCTGAGAGCACGGGGCGTGTGGCCGTGCGAGCCAACGTTTGTGATGAAGTGAATATTGTTATATATTGCTCCCTTATGCTAATGAAATGCAGGGAATGAGCATCGCCGCCCCGAGTTGGGGCGGGATCGTTATAATTTGGTCAGCATTGCTGACCGTTGCCTTGTTTTGCCACCGTGCGGTGGTTTGTTGCTTGCAGGTGCTGCTGGACCAAGTGGTCAATAGCGGGCTAAAGCCCAAGTGTGAAGCCGGCCCTCTAAGGCCTAATTGGAAGTGTTTACTATTTTACTCATGTATGACTGGCCTGCGTGCCGTGGTTTGTAAATCATGTAATAACAAGTGAAACATTTTGTAAGGCCTTAAGGCTTGTGCGGTTTTTGTATAACATTCCTATTTTGTATTAGTGAACATTCATGCTTTAATGCTGGGTTCTTATTTGCAACTTTTGTAAACTGCTTCCGCTAGAATGCTCTGTGTAGGACATTGAGATTGGTTGGATGGTTTCCATGAGTACCCACCCGGTCTATCTGTGGCATACGGCGTTGGGCCCCGGCCGGACATACTGCTATATGATATGCGACGGATAGGGGGTGTTACACGTCGTACTCCCTATAGTGCCGAGTATCTCTGCATCTCGCCGGCGACATTGGATCCCGAAAACGAACCCCCTGTCTACTCATTGGGTAATGTCACGACTGCATCGGTCGCTCTTCCCTTGCCCAAGCAGGCTCCTTTCCAGCTCGCCTCGGCGGCCCTTCCTCTTCTAGCGGCGTCAGGCGACGGGGAGAAGTCGTTGTGGCCTCAGGGCGCTGAGCAAACCCGACGAGAATGGTTTGCTCAATCTTCTTCGCGAACTCTTCAAACGCAGCTACTGTTACAAACTCGCCACTTCGCACGGTGTCTCCTGCTCCCGCCGAGTTGCCGACCAACTCTCCTTGCTCGCCACCAATGACCATCTCACTCAACTTCCAAACTTTCCTCCTTGGCTGCGATCCACGCTGACCGCACCAAGTGTTGAAGCTAGGAAAAATCCAAACCTCATAATTCAGACCAAAGCCGCCTAAGGTTACCGGCTCAGAAGCTAGATCAGACGGCTAGGGTGACTACGATGAAGAATCAGGTCAAACAGAATGCCAGATGTTGCGGCATGAAGGTCCCACCACGTACCCGGATGATCGAAAGGAGCAGCCCCTTATCAAACAAAGATGGCCGAACTGGGTACGAGGGAAGCTAGCTGGCAAAGTCACAAGGTCGCGAGTTGCTCTCTAAGGAAAAGGAATCTAAAGACTCAGCTAGTATCTCAAAAATGAAGCGCGCAAGTATCCTGCCGAGGATTTCAAGTGCGTCACCTCATACCCATGGGGTCCTATTTATAGGAAAATCCAAGGAGGGGGAGGGTCATATTTATACCCCACCCCCTAGTGACAAGGCGACTTCCAAAGAAACTCGCACAGGCTGGTCAAGTATCTCGCCTAGTCGCCTACCTGGCGAGTATGAGAGGGGTGCTCGCCGATACTCGCCCAGGCCTTCTGCGATCTTGTAGGCTATTTTTGACTCCTGCCTTGACATGTTAACCTTGACTTCTGCTGTCCTGTCTTTGGTAGGACACACCCTCGACGAATACGGGTTGTACATCCCCCTCCTTTTGTATTAATTTATGCCACTAATATTTTTGTGCTCTTTTGCAGTTTTTCTCAAATTTCATCCAAAATGACCTCACACGGCCTCCAACACGGTCGTGTCATTGGGCATGTCACATGTTCCCAAAGATTCAACCACCAGAGGAAAATCTAGTTTCATCCCGACTAGGACACGGCCTCCAACATGGCCGTGTCACTGGCCGTGTCTCTGGTCGTGTCAAGCTTGCCATGTCAACATGGACCGTGTCACCAGGAGTCGAGAATTTCCAGAGAAGGACACGGACAGGCACACGGCTGTGTCGCCACCTCCTCAGCGCATGCAACCCGCCATTAATCCGACTCCCCGTCAAAGCCCATCAACTACAGAGAACACGGCCACCCACACGGCCGTGTCGGCGGCCGTATCAGTATAGGTGTGCCCGACAGTCGGCATTGCAATGATCATTTCCCTTCACCGGGTAGCCCTTGGGAAGTTTGGGAGTTAACCTTTAAAAAAAATTTCAAAACAAAATTTAATAACTCTCTTTTTCTAGTTTTTTTATTTCTCTTTCTTCATCTTCTCTTCTTTTAGTGCATGACCCGCGTAAGTCCGTCGGTTATTTTGGACCTGGACCACGAAATTGAGCGTACTCTTCGGAGAAGATCATGATTTTAAGGTCCTACTCTCCAAATACCGGTTGAGTATTCCGAGTCATTTTCTACTTTAAGAATGGAAGAACCCAACGTGGAGGAAGTCATGCAAAGGCCTATGTCTTATTATGCACGGCCGAATCTAGAGGGTACAGAATCTAGCATAGTTCGCCCTGCGATAGTAAATAATAACTTCGAACTGAAGCCTAGCATAATTCAAATGGTGCAGCAGTATGTGCAATTTGACGGACTTCAAGATGAAGATCTGAACGCACATATAGCAAGCTTTCTTGAGATTTGTGACACCTTCAAGATAAATGGTGTCACAAATGATGCTATTATGCTAAGATTATTTCCTTTATCCCTTAAAACTAAGGCTAAGCAGTGGCTGAACACTCTACCTAAGAATAGCATCACAACCTGGACTCAATTAACTGAAAAACTTTTGGCGAAGTATTTTCCGCCACCTAAAACTGCAAAACTTAGGAACGACATTTCTGCCATTGGACAAATTGACTCTGAAACCATTTATGAAACCTGGGAAAGATTTAAAGAATTATTAAGATGATGCCCACACCACGCTCTGTATGTATGGTTACAGGTGCAGACATTTTATAATAGGCTAAATCAAAGTACAAAGCAAATGATAGACGCAACTTCTGGCAGTACTTTAAACCATAATACCCCGGAAACAACACTTGAGCTTTTTGAGAACATGGCCATGAACACTTACCAGTGGACTGTGCCTAGGTCCCGCCCCAAAAAACCTGCAAGTATCTTTGAAGTTGACAATGTCTCCCAGCTCACTTTGCAAGTTGAAATATTAAGCAAAAAAATTACGGAGATGACTGCTGCCTCCGCCCCTCAGGTATGGGAATCTGCAACTCCAACTCCAGAACAATTAGATTTTGTTAATAATAATATGCTTAGAGATGCTTTTAATAATTTTTCTGCTGCAAATTTTCATCCTCCTGGTTTTAATTTTCTGAATAGTTATAATCTTGCTTTAAGAAATCACCCGAATTTTTCGTGGAGTAATCCTTCGAATGTAATGCGCCCCCCACCTCAAAATGATTTTTCTGCACCACCTCCACCTCTTCAGAATTTTCCAAAACCTCCAAGCTTGGAGGAGTTACTTTCTAAATATATCACCACAAATGACGCTACGAGAAGAACCTTAACTGGAAGCGTTAAAAATTTAGAGAATCAAGTAGGACAGCTCGCTAAATTAATTTTTGAGCGACGCGTAGGGTCTCTTCCTTCCAATACAGAGCCCAACCTGAGAAAGCAAGCGAAAGCTATAACTCTTCGCAGTGGGAAGCAAGTTCCCGGTGTGGTAAGTGAAGAGCCCGAGGCAAGCTCCGTTCCCTCTTTAAAAAATCAAAGCTCCGCTCCCGTTTTAAAAATTCCACCCTCTGCTAAAGAAGTTATCACCCCAGTTTTAGAAAAAGAACTCACTCCACCACCCACATTTAAAAATAATCCAACCCCACCATACCCTTCTGAACTTAATAAACAACGTCAGGACAATCAATACACCCATTTCTTAGAAATATTTAAACAAATCCACATAAATCTGCACTTTCACGAAGCGATATCCCAGATGCCGAAGTACGGTAAGTATATTAAGGACCTCCTAACCAACAAGAAGAAGTTAGAGAACTTTTTGCATGTCACGTTAAATGACGAGTGCTCGGCGATCTTGACAAACAGTTTACCAATGAAAATCAGTGACCCGGGTAGTTTTTCTATTTCGTGTGTCTTTGGTGATTTTTTTCTCAAGCACGCTTTAGCCGACTTAGGTACGAGTATTAACCTGATGCCCCTCTCATTGTTTAAGAAGTTAGGAATTGGTAACCTCAACCCCACACGCATTAGTATCCAGCTCGCCGACAGATCAGTCAAATTCCCGTTAGGAATCGTGGAGGATGACCTAGTTAAAGTGACAAGTTCATCTTCCCGGTGGACTTTGTCATATTGGACATCGAAGAAGACGTCGAGGTTTCCCCGATCCTTGGCCGACCCTTCCTTACCACCTCCCGAGCTATCATTGACGTAAGCAATGGTAAGCTATTCCTTCACGTAGGTGACGACGAAGTAACTTTATCTATCACCCCCTCGATGAAGAACACCCTTGCAAATGATGACTCTTGTTTTTTCATAGATGCCCTAAGTGAAGAATCCTCCTGTTGCCTCTCTGATTTTGAAAAAGAATTTTTTTATTTTTGTACCTCCTCTACCCCTCCAACTGAATCGCTACACCTAAGTGAAGAATCCTCCTATCACCTCTCTAAATTTGAAAAAGAATTTTATGACCTTTGTTCCTCTTCTACTCTTCCAAATGCATCGCTGCAAGAAGCCACCATGGCTGCTAGCCCCACCCCTTTTAATTTTATACAAAAAAAGTCTACGAGGACATAGTTTTTGAAAAAGAAAGAATTTCTAAAACCTCGTATGATGACCCCCCTACCCTGGAATTGAAAAAACTACCCGAGCATCTTAGATACGCTTTCTTAGAAAGGGACTCCAAGCTGCCCGTCATAGTTTCGGCCTACCTCACGGATGTGCAAAATGATAAACTCCTTTTAGTTTTACGTAAGCATCGCCGAGCTATTGCTTGGCAGATATCTGATATCAAGGGCATAAGCTCATCTTTCTGCACTCACAAAATCTTAATGGAAGATAATTCACGTAACTCTATACAACCTCAGCGCCATATAAACCCCAACATGAAAGAAGTAGTTAAGGGCGAGGTTATGAAATTATTAGACGCAGGAATTATCTATCCTATATCTAATAGTAAGTGGGTTAGCCCAGTTCAGGTAGTACCAAAGAAGGGAGGGATAACAGTAGTTAGTACTGAGAATAATAAATTAATCCCGACACGGACGGTGACCGGGTGGAGAATGTATATAGATTATCATAAGTTAAATGACACCACCCGCAAGGATCATTTTCCCTTACCCTTTATCGATCAGATTTTAAAACGATTATCCGGCCATAGATTTTTATTGTTTTCTCGACGGCCTCTCGGGGTATTTTCAAATCCCCATCTCTCCCGAGGACCAAGAGAAAACTACGTTTACTTGTCCCTTTGGCACCTTCTCCTACTGAAGAATGTTGTTTGGATTGTGCAATGCGCCAGCTACAATTCAGCGATACATGCTCCCTATCTTTGACAAGTACGTAAAAAGCATTATGGAGGTATTCATGGATGATTTCTCTGTGTTCAGTGACGCATTTGATAGTTGTTTAGATAACCTCGAAAAAGTCTTAAAAAGATGAGAAGAAACTAACCTTGCCCTAAGTTGGGAAAAATGTCATTTTATGGTGAGGGAAGGGTTAGTTTTGGGTCATAAAATTTCTGCAAGAGGTATTGAAGTAGACGTTGCTAAGATAGAAGTTATAGAGAAGCTGCCGCCGCCTACGAACATAAGAGCTATAAGACGTTTCCTAGGTCACACTGGGTTTTACCGTCGTTTCATAAAGGACTTCTCCAAGATCACCAAACCCCTTACCCATCTCTTAGAAAAAGATGCCCTAGTCATTTTTGATGACTTTTGCATAGCTATTTTTAATTTAATAAAAGAAAAATTAATTAATGCCCCGATTACGATAGCTCCGGCGTGGGACCTTCCATTTGAGATAATGTGTGATGCGAGTAGTTTTGCGGTGGGAGCCGTAATAGTTCAACGCATATCTAAAAACCTCCACCCCATCTATTATGCAAATAAGGCGCTCACATCTGCACAGGAAATTTACACCACAACCGAGAAGGAGCTTCTAGCTATAGTATTCTCTTTTGATAAATTCCGCCCTTATATTTCACTTTCAAAAATTATCATTTTTACGGACCACTCGGCCCTCAAATATCTTCTTGCCAAAACGGATGCCAAACCGCGCCTCATTCGCTGGGTCTTACTCCTCCAGGAGTTTGACATAGAAATCCGTGATAAGCGAGGAGCAGAGAATTTGGCCGCCGACCACCTCTCGCGCCTAGATAATCTTTTTATTGAAAATCTATATGAAAAATCTTTTAATGATTATTTTCCTAATGAGAAGCTGCTTTCAATTAGCACTTCTCCTTCTCCTTTGTTTGCACGCATTGCCAACTACTTAGTGGCTCGTCTGCTCCCAAAAGATTTCTCCTCTCAACAAAAGAAGAAATTCTTTTCTGAGTTGAAGAACTATTTTTGGGAGGACTCGCATCTTTTCAGAGTCTATGCGGACCAAGTGATAAGTGTATGTGTTTCTTATAAAGAAGGATTAGATATTTTAAAACACTTACATGAAGGTCCGACTGGTGGGAACTATCAAGCTGCTCGCACCGCTCACAAGGTGCTTTGCGCGGGTTTTCACTGGCCTAGCCTATTTAAAGACGCGCAAGCCTTTGTGAGTAGGTGTGATAGTTGCCAACGGTCGGGAAACAATTCCAATAAAAATGAAATGCCACAAAATTATTTCCTTGAGTGCGAAATTTTCGACCTCGGGGAATTGATTTTGTTGGCCCTCTTCCTTCTAGCTTCGGAAATAAGTTTATTTTAGTTGTCATTGATTATGTTTCGCGATGGGCGGAAGCCCAAGCTCTTCCTACGAACGATGCTCGAGTCGTGTTTACGTTTTTTAAAAAAATATTTTTTTGATTCGGTACACCGCGCGCCATCGTTAGTGACAGTTTTATAAAATCCTTACTAAATACGGCGTTACGCAAAAGCTTTCAACCGCCTACCAACCCCAAACTAACAGACAAGTCAAAGTAGTGAATTGAGAAATAAAAAGAATTTTAGAAAAGTCTGTTTTAACTTCTATGAAAGACTGGTCAACCAAATTAGACGATGCTCTATGGGCCTACCGAACAACATACAAAACCGCCCTCGGATGTACGCCATATCGGTTAGTTTATGGAAAATCATGTCATTTACCCGTAGAATTAGAACACCGCGCTTTTTGGGCCTTGCGATTCTTAAACTTCGATCCCCACTCTATCGGCAACCTTAGAAAATTTCAACTCAACGAACTCGACGAGTGGCGCTCTAACGCATACGAAAACAACAAACTTTATAAAGAGCGGACGAAATGCTTTCACGATAAGCACTTAAGGCACCCAAAAACATTTAAGTCGGGCGACCAGGTTCTTCTTTATAATTCTTGTTTACGTTTATTTCCTGAAAAATTTAAATCACGTTGGTCTGGGCCCTTTACTAATTTAGAAGTTTTTCCTTATGGTACTATTTTGATTTCCCACCCTGATAAGGGTAATTTCAAAATGAATTGTCAGCGTCTTAAATTGTATTTCTGTGATGATGTCAGTCCTAATTGTCTTAACTCTATCCTTAATGATCTAACTTTTGATTAGTTTGGAACTTTGTTTTATTTATTAAAACTTTGAACTATTTCTTTGAATTTAGTTTTAGACAATATTTTTCGACAATATTATTTAGTTGCGTTGAGCTCAAATGATGTTTTAAACAAAGGTCACTCTTGGGAGGCAACACTAGTTATCTTTTTCTGTTTTCTTTATTTTACAATTTTTGCCCCGGACGGCTCCGACAAGCTGAAGCTTCTGCGATCGCCTACTCCAACGCTGCTGAATCCATCATGAAGTCCAAAGAAGACATTTCATGAAGATCCAAAGCACAAGCATTGGAGAGCGGCATCACTCAACTTTCACATCAAATAAATCCGGGGAAGTAACTATTTTTCAATCCTATTTTTCAATTCTGTACTTTAATTTTCTCTCTTCTCTCTAACCTCCTTCTCCATTGAGGACAATGTAGATTTTAAGCTTGGGGGAGGACTTCCTCCTTTTTGCTTTTTGTGAATATTTTTCATGTTTTTTGTGAATATTTTTCAAAAATCCAAAAATGAATATCTTAATATTTCCAAAATAATAAAAAAAAGAGAATATTTCAAAATTTTAAAAATATGCTTTTTGTTTTTTTAATAGTTTAGACATTTTGGTATTTCAATAGTACCCCTTGTTTTTGTTTTGTTTTTCTCAAAATTCCTTATAAACAACTTAGCTAATTATAATTTTTCTAATCAATCTTTTTAATTATATTTCACAAGTAAAATGTTGGCCTTGTTGTGTTTCTAATTCACGGTACCATGTTAAGGTGAAATATTTTTCTAAAAGTCGCATTTCTATTATGATTTTTCTTTCTTTATTTTCTTTACTTTCTCAAAAATTCATCATCCACTATTTTCATTTTTATTTTTAGATAATTTTTGTAAGGACAACTTTTGAATAGCGTAGTAGATGTGAACGATCCAAGTCACCTATTATTTCTATTTTCAAGATAATTTCATCAATCATCTTTTATTATCTAGGACTTGCTTTTTGAAAATTTTCAAATCTATGTTTTAAATAAATTTAAAAGCGTGAAAATGATTTAGGCCGTTTTTGTTTTCGTTTGAGTTTTCCTGCAAACCTAAAAACTTTCACTACTACTTAGCCACTTTTGAGCCTTTTTTTTCCAAATTCATTTGATAGCTCCTCTTTTCATATCATTTTCACCAAAGCCAAAATTTACAACCTATCTAATTACACTTGTTTTTTTTAGTTTCATAAAGAATTTTCATGATTATGATATGTTATTTTGTGATGTTTTTGGAGAAATTTTTGAAAGAAAAGTATGCTCAAAAGAAATGTTTGTTTTTGGCCAATTCAAAATGAAGATAAAAATATTTATGGCCTTTATTTTGAAAAAAAAAAGAAAATAAGAAAAAAATGGAAAAGAAAAAAGAAAAAAAGTAGAAAGAATAATATTTTGTTCAAAATGAAATTTTTTGAAACTCTTTATTTTGGTTTAGTGTGATTTTAAGCCTCCCAATTTATCTTTGAATTCCACAACTAATTATAATCCTAAACCAAATGCTTCGGTCCTATTAAGTCCTTTTGATTCACGTCTTTTTGAATTTTATTTAATAACTAAGACAAGAAGAAAAGTAAATCAATATTAGTTTTAGATTTAAACTTATATTTTTGTTATTTATTTGAAATACTTATAATGCGTTGCTTGGATCTGTAATAACTCAATGCGCTTTTTCATTTTCCTTGCTTTGCTTAAATCTATTTAAAGAATTTTGTCAAAATTTTGGATGATTTATTTTCGTTAAGTAAAGTTTATAAAAGTTAAACCGTACCTAAATAATTGTTTTAGATTCACGTTTCACCATTTCCCTACTTAGAATTTCGCATAGTACTTGTGTAGGAATAATTAGAAGTTTTTGATTAGTCCTATTTTATGGTTATCTAGTTTTTATATTTTTGCTTGGGAACAAGCAAAGCTTAAGCTTGAGGGAATTTGATAGTTTGTTTTGTATTTCATCTATTAGAGTTTTGTTTAGGTCTTTATTGTGCAAATCTTGTCCTTTTAGCTTATATGTCCCCCTCCTTTTGTATCAATTTATGCCACTAATGTTTTTGTGCTCATTTGTAGTTTTTCTCAAATTTCACCCAAAATGACCTAACACGGCCTCCAACACGGCCGTGTCATTGGGCGTGTCACATGTTCCAAAGATTCAACCACCAGAGGAAAGTCTAGTTTCATCCTGACCAGGACACGGCCTCCAACACGGCCGTGTCACTGGCCGTTATTGAAACCGAAAAATGGTCTCCTGTGGAGTTCACCCTCGGGGAAGGGGTGATCGCGCGCCTACTTCACTCCTGCAAGCAAAACAACAAGAGAAACAAGGGGAACTGACCCAAGGGCTCGGCGGGGAGGAGATACCACACACCCGGAAGACCTGAGAGTACTTCCCCTCCTTAGACACAGGCTGAGCTAAGGCTACCTCAAAAAGCACTACAGGACCAAGAAGCTAGGGAGTATGAGAACGTCCTTTCTGAGGTGCCCCCTTGGGTTCTATTTATAGAATTCTGAAAATGGCCTGCAAATAGCCAACCTCCGCTGTTCTGAACAGCTATGCGCAGTCCAACTTGGTCTGCCAACAGCATAGCTCCGCTGTTCCAACAAGCTATTCGCACCCATGGGGAGGGCATCAAGGTAATTTCACCTCGTGGCTGCTAATGGGCCCCATCCAGGGATAGGGAGGTTAGCTCGCCACTGATCTCACCCCGCGAGAGGCGGGTGTGACCTGGCTCTAGTGGCTCGCCTATTCTTCTTAGGCGAGCGCGAACTGGGCCACCGCGACCCGCCAATCCTCTACCGAGGCGGGCAGGCGACCCAGTCGCTTATAGGAGAGCGGGAAGGCAGCCAGGCTTCCAACTATAACCATGGGAGCATCGGAGGAGGGCTCGCCGATCTGGGCTCGTCAAACCCATCCCCGTGCCTCTCGATGAATGCCGACCGGAAAGCTCTGCTTGACGAATGGAAAACGAAACTCTGTTCGACTAATGGCGGGGGAGCGAGAAGGGTGAAGGGGCCGATCCGCGTGGCTCGCCCGCCCGACCTGGGCGAGGGCAAGCCGGACTCCTGCCACCTCCCCCTCGCATGCTGTTCCGGTGCGGGCCGGTCGACCTGGTTCGCTCAACTAGCTTGGTGGGGCCCGCTCGACGAACACAGGGTTGTACATAATCCCTACTCTTTTTGAGCTTGATCAAGCTCGAAAATAATCATCCAACCCACGTGTTTGGCGAGTGCTATGCTGAGCTGGCATGGAATCTTCTGGTGGGTCCCACTACTCAGCTATAAATACCACTGAGCCCAGGGGTGAATCCCTTTCTCATCTCGTCTTTTCAAGCGGACTGTAGCTGCTCGATGCTGGTCAGCGAGGAGGTGCGAGCCCGTCTGGCAGCCGCGGGCCAGAAGACTCGGGAGGAGGCCCTCGAGGCCGCCCACTGGTAGGCGCGTGGGTCTCCCGGCCCTCTCTTTAGGCCGATAAAAAGAAGGATTGTTAGGCGGTCTCTGGCAAATAACTTCTCGTGCTCCAGCTCGGCGGCTGGCACCGAGGTCGCTCCCTAGGTATGTGATCCTCCTTCCTGGCTTGTTGCTCCATTTCTGTCATTTTATCTTGTAGGTAATGCCGCGTGAAGATGAGGGTTATGGGGCGCAGGATCGCACCCCTCCCTTGTCGTTTGAGAGGATCGCTGGCCCCTCGGGTCTGGGTCGTCCACCCCAGAATACCCCTCGTTCGCCAGTTCCCTCCGGACTAGGGAAATCTCTTGCAGCCTTCGAGGGTGAACCCATTCAGGGTCGGCCGAGTTCTTCCCGTCCTTCCACCGGTATGGACGACATGACAACCCCTGGTAAGATCGCACTTGGCGCCTGTTTTGTTCTCGCCCATCCCCTCTGAATCTCATCTTTGCAGGCTACAATGCGATCTCCTCTAAAACTGAGATGAGCGAAGGGTACTCGCCTCCGCCTGACGTGGAGGGTGTTTCAGATTACCTGGGAAACCCGGCTGATAAGATGGGGATGAAGAGGCAGGTGACACGGCTATTCCAGAAATATACTCTGCTGCTTCAGGAGATCGTCAAGAGAATCGACCGAGACAAGGCCGAGATCGAGGCTCGGCTCGCGGCTTTGGAGGGGGCTCCGTGCACAGCAGAAGGTGGTGAGGTCACCTCGCCTGGCGTGCATATTACGTGGGCCGAGGAGCGTCTAAAGAGTGATACGGAATAAGTTGGCCTGGCCCAGCAGGAGTTGGTGGCGGTGCGCGATTACCAATACCCTCGCGTGCCACTGCGAACCGGAACACAACGGCAGGGCAGGTGGAAGTGGATCTAGTACTGATCCACCCTCTCTTTCCCTCCGTTCGCGGACTATCGCTGGGTCAGGTCGTGTCTGCGCTTCGAGTCGACTCGCTTCGGGAGGGGGGGGGGGGGTACTATTACTTCAAAAACATATTCAGTGTCTGTAACTATTTGAGACTTTTCTCGCCCGTCCACGGGTCTGGTTTCTGATTTCTGGTGTATGTCATTTTTATCGTGTTGCTGCTTGATTCTTCCTGGGGCGGGCACGAATGAACCCGCGTCCTCCACTCGCCGCCCTCTCGGGCAAGTGCGGGGCCATAGGATGGACTCGCCCAACCTGCCATCCTGATCTTAGCGGGAGCGGGTCAAGGGGCTCGCCGGCTGAGAGTCTCCCCGGCTCGCTCAGAATCCTGGCGGGTCGTGGCTCGCCCGCCCGCTTTTCATGTGGATGCGGGCAGGCAAGACCCGCTTCTGAACGGTCTTGGAGGTGCGGTTGCGGGCCGGGAAGTTGAACCGTCAGGCCTGATTTTTGCTATACGCACTTTTTCCCTTGGCGGAAAATTTCCCGCTCTTTTTCCCTCTATAAATAGGCCTTGTTGGTTCTTGTCCTTCCATCGCTTTGAGGCATTTTCTCCGCTCCTATTCTTCGCGGAGCCCGGCTCACACGCCCCCTTCTGAGGCTTTCTGGCTCACTCGACGATCATTCCGTGGAATGGGTGGTGGCAGCTGCGATGCGGATGGGTGAAGTAAATGTGCCTGGACATTCTCGGAGCATGACTTCCCCCACGCCGCTATTTCTGAGCGCGAGTACTTATACGCACTCAGCGATCACGTCCTGCCCAGATTCCCGGCGAGATGGCCCGTGGAAGGGGAGAAGATCAACGATCTCTCCAGGGATGAGCTTGCCATTCCACTGGCTCACTTTGAGGTGGGTCTTCGGCTTCCTCTGTGGCTGGAGGTTCGTCAAGTGTTGAAGTACTTCGGGGTCGTCATAGGCCAGATGACCCCGAACTCTATGGCCATCATGGTAGGGTTCGCCTGCTTTTTGCGGGAGCAGTAGGTCGAGTTCAGTCTCGCGGTTTTCCGCAAATTGTTCTCCTTCCGTGCGAACTGGGACGGGACCGCCTATTTCTCCAGCGCCCACCTCAAGGTGCGGGAGACCGTCAATAAGAGCCACAACTGGCTCAAGAAGTTCTTTTTCGTCAAGGGGGACTTCAGCAACATCCCTCTCTCGCCGGTGTAGCTCGGTGAGGCGAGTTACCACCCGCCTAGCCTGGGGGGCCATGAAGTTGACCTGTGGGGGTTCTTTGTCGGGAAGAACTTAGAGGTCGCGTACTTGCGCCGCAACCTGGATGACCTTGTCTCTATCCTACCTGGGTGAGGTTAGCCACTCGACATTACTCTGCCTCGCTATTTTCTAATCTAGTTTCACGCTCTCTCTCCTTGGCAGGCGAGCGGGACGTTCCCCTTCACCCCCCCTGCGAGAGTGCTCGGGTCACCTCCGGTGTCCTCGCCCGAGCTCAGGTCATTGACGCCGCTCAGCGCGACGTCCCGGCGGTCCCTGCTAAGAAGTGGTCGGGCTGCGAACAGCCTACTCCTCCGCCCAAGAATGCGAAGACTGCGGGGCAGCAACCCGTCGTGGGCCAAAGAAAAGGAAAGTCGCCGGCGGATCAATTGGCTGAGGGCCTCCCTTGGCCGCTTCGAAAAACGAAACCCCCGGCGAGATGGTGGGCACTTCTGGGCCGCCGAACAGGGCGCATGCTGCCGCGAAGCCGGTGCCGAGAGGGCACTGCAATTTCGGCTATGGCCAGAAATACCTGGACGAGCTCGGCGTCCCGCTTCTATTATGGGACAAAGAGTCAAATAGCGCGGTGGTTTCGACCCTGCTGCAAAGTTGGTTGGAGCAGGACACTATCAGTGGGGAGGCCTATAACTTCTCCTTTGGACTTTACTCGTGAGAGGACGCCGCCATTTATGACAAGGAGGCGACGTGAGTGCTGCTGCACGAAAGCGCACGGGCCCAATTACGCGGCCTGGAGCTGGCCCATATGGTTGGGTGGCGCTGCACCCAGCTGGAGCGGAATGCCACTTCTCTTAAGAAGTTGGCGGACGAGAAGGAGGAGGCCCGCAAACTTGATCAGGAGGTGGCGGATCTCCAGAGGAAGCGGGCCGACGTGGACGAGGAGACCCTCACTCAGTATTTCGGAGGGGTGGTACATGTTTACTTCTAGTTTCCGTTTCCTTTCGCGAATCCACCTTCCGACCTTCTTCCTTTTCGCAGGGTGCGGCGACGGCCAGCCAGATGGGTGCCGAGATCGCCGCCCTCGGCCAGGACAAGCTGGCGCTGGAGGCACGATTGCGCGAACTGGAGGCTGCCGCTGCCGCCCCTCCGCCAGCCAAAAGCAGCTTCCCGCTTGAACATCACTCTGACTACGAGTTGGAGGTGTTGATGCAGAAGAACGCCGCCAGTGCCGCGAAGTACACAATGCAGATGTTGTGGCGTGCGGACCTCCTCAAGAGCGAGGCCGTGGGACTCTCGGCGAGCGAGGTGGTGTCAGCATTGTTCCTTCACATGACGGATCCCGGGGATAAGTCCTACCAGCACCTCTAGGACTTCCTGCCCAGGATCTCGCGTCGACCTCGCCCCTGCGACTCGCCTGTTATATGCATATCTGTGTATTTTTGGTTGTTTGAGACGTAAGCGCGAGCGGTTCAATGACTTTGTGATTTTTGTTTGTTCCCGCTCTTACAAATGTTTCTTCACTCGTGTTATATGTATTTTTGCTGTTATTGTGCGATGTAAGCCTCCCCTTTCCGCACTCGCAGTCTTTCGTCTCGCGTTATGTCGACGAGGTCGCACGCCTATAGATTTGGCTTAGGAATCATCGGGGACCCAGTTGGTTGTCTCACTAGCGGCGACCTGCCCTTACAGTCCGGTCTCGCTAAGGTGACTACTCACTCACCAGGAGAGGCGAGCCGGTTCGTCGCTCACTTGAGCCATCAGATTTCTTGCGGGCCGACCCTCTCGCATGCGGCTTGGGTTCATTTTCCCCTTTTTGGTTAGCTTCGTGACTCCAACTACTCGTCCTTTGGACACCCGGTTCCCCGACTTCTGACACTGCTTTGCGCATCAAGACCTCCTTGTTAGCTAGCGAGTAGTCGATGACTTTCCCCGATGAGTGACATATAGCCCTGCCAACTAGGTGAGAGCCTGGCAGCGGGATTTGCTCTGTGTCCAAGGACAATGCCCTCGAGTGACTTCCAGCTCTACTAGCTAGATGAGAGCCTGGCAGCGGGATCTGCTCGAGGTATAAGGATGACACCGAGTGACTTCCAGCCATGTCAGCTAGGTTAGAGCCTGACAGCGAAATCTGCTCGGGGTCCAAGACTAACTCCATCGCGTGACTTACAGCGCTGCCAGCTAGGTGAGAGCGTGACAGCGGGATATGCTCGAGGTCTAAGGATGACACTGAGTGACTTCCAGCCCTGTCAGCTAGGTGAGATCCTAAGAGCGAGATCTGCTCGGGGTCCCAGGCTAACGCCACCGAGTGACTTCCAGCCCTGCCAGCTAGGTGAGAGCCTGACAGTGGGATTAGCTCGAGGCCCAAGGATGAAACCGAGTGACTTCCAGCCCTGCCAGCTAGGTGGGAGCCTGACAGCTGGATCTGCTCAGGGTCCACTACTAACACCATCGAGTGACTTGCAGCCCTACCAGCTAGGTGAGAGCCTGATAGCGGGATCTGCTCGAGGCCCAAGGATGACACCGAGTGACTTTCAACCCTGCCAGCTAGGTGAGAGCCTTACAGCGGGATCTGCTCGGGGTCCACTACTAACACCATCGAGTGACTTCCTGCCCTGCCGGTAAGGTGAGAGCCTGACAGCGGGATCTGCTCGTGGCCCAAGGATGACACCGAGTGACTTCCAGCCCTGCCAGCTAGGTGAGAGCCTGACAGCGGGATCTGCTCGGGGTCCAAATTCATTTCACTTCTTCATGCGAGCTCATTACGACAACATTGGCGTGTTTAAAGAACTTTTATTAAAAAACAGAGCACCACGTACATGTTTTTAAGGAAAAAATCATTTCAAGTCGTTACCACTCCAGGTGAGACTTAGGGCCTCGCCCTCCACATTTTGGAGTCGATACCCTCCTGACCTTAGTGCTTCCTTTACAATAAATGGACCTTCCCAGCTGGGCTTGAGCTTCCCCACGGTTGTCGACCTCCCTGCTGCATCCACCTTCTTCAGCACCAAGTCCCCCTCCACGAATTGCTTGACACTGGCGTGCTTGTCAAAGTACTTGGCCATCCTCCTCTTTACCTCTTCCTGCCCGACGGCGGAAAGGTCCCGCAGTTCTTCCACCATGTCAAGGGAGAGCCGCAACTCTTCCTCGTTCTCAGCCTGCCATTCTCCCCTGCCTTCCCAGACTACAACGACTCGAGGTGTCTGAACTTCAAATTCCACGAGGAGCACTGCCTCGTACCCATGGGAGAGCTTGAAGCGAGTGTCTCCTGTAGCTGTGTTGGGGGTGATTCTAAGGGATCAGAGAATCGCGGGAAGCTGCTCCACCCAGCTCCCCTTCAGATTTTCCACCTTATTTTTCAGGAGGTTGACATTAATCTTGTTCGCGGACTCCACCTTCCCGTTGCTCCTGGGTGATGGACTGAGGCGAACCTGAGGTCGATTCCAAGCTGCTCGCAAAAACTAGTGAACTCAGTGCTGGCGAACTGGGGCCCGTTGTCCGTGACGATGGCCTGGGGCAGCCCATGACGGCAGATGATCTCCCCCCACACAAAGTTTTTGATAACCTGGAAGGTCACCTTGGCCAGCGCCTTTACTTCCAACCACTTGGAGAAATAATCAATCATCACTAGGAGGAAGTTCCTCTGTCCATTGGCCTGGGGGAACGGTCCAACCAAATCCATTTCCCAAATGGCAAATGGCAAGGGGGCTGTGATACTTTTGAGTAGCTGAGCCGGCTGTAGCTGGAGGGGGCAAACAGCTGGCATTTGTGGCACCTTCTTGCGAACTCCGTTGCATCACGGCCGAGGGTGGGCCAGAAGTACCCCTGTCTGACAATCCTCCCTTCCATGGTCCGACTCCCGGACTGACACCCACACTCTACGGAGTGGACTTCCTCCATGATTCTTTATACCTCCCCCTCGGCCACAAAACTAGCCAACATCCCCGAGAGTGTCTTCCTGTACTGCTGCGCGTCCTGGAGGAGTTAGTACGCCAACTTATGCCTGAGCTTCTTCTTATCTGCCCCCTCCAGATACTCTCACGTGGAAAGCAAAGTTACAACTGGGTCCATCCATGAAGGCCACTGGTCTATTTCCATAAGCTCTCCTTCTTCGATGGAGGGTCGAAATAGGTCGGTGATGGTACCCCCCACTCGAGGACCGTGCTTTGCAAGCTGATCGACCTGCTCATTTTCCTCCCGGGGCACGGGCTGGATGGAAAATGTTTGGAACGTGCCGATGACCCCCTTTACCTTGTCTAAGTATTACCGCAGGGTAGGCTCTCTTTCCTAAAACTCCCCGTTGATCTGGTAAGCTACCACCATGGAGTCGGTAAGGACCTCCACGTCCAACACCCCCAGCTCCCTGGTCAGGCGCAGCCCTGCTATCACGGCCTCATACTCGGCATGATTGTTGGTGATGGGAAAGTGGACCACCATCGTCTGCTCAATTCTAGTCCCCTGATGGCTCTCCAAGATCACCCCCACTCCTAGGTAATGCCTCCCCGAGGCGCCATCCACCTTAACCTTCCAAGGAGTCGGACAAGTGAGCTCTTCCTCCGCCACCTCGGCCATATAATCGGCCAAGAAGTGGCCATCGCTTGAGGTTTGATCGAGAGGCTGGGGATGAAGGAGACGTCGAACTCACTCAACTCCACCGACCACTTGGCCAGCCTGCCAGAATGCTCCACCCCATCAAAGATGTTGCAGAGGGGATGGTGAGTCACCACTCGTATTGAGTGTTCCTAGAAATAGGGTCGCAGTCTTCAGGCTGAGACGATCAGGGCAAAGGCTAGTTTCTCCAAAATTGGGTTCCGGAGCTCGGCCTTTCTCAGGATCCGGCTCACGTAATAAATAGGGAGTTGCTTCTTCCCCTCTTCCCGAACTAGGACGGAGCTCAGTGATGTAGGGTTATCCGGAAACAGAGATCTCTGCGATGCTAACGCTCTCCCTACGCACAACACGTCGTAGATCTACCGCACCTACACAGCACCTATCGCCCACAATATTTCCTCGTCACAAAACGCAGCACAAACAACAAAGGAGGAATGGTCGACTCGAAAACAACGATTGGAAATTTGAGTCGGATTATTCCCCAAGAAAACACAAAGGTTGCCACTCCTTTTTGAGAGCAAGACCAAGGCTATAGGCCAAGATCCGCTCAAGCAAATAGGATCCACCCGATCCGGAAATAAAAGCCTTGCAACGACGATTTCGATTCAAAACTTGCAGCGTTTAAATTAAAGATCCGGAGAAAACGATGAGCGAAATCCACCACAACTAAAGAGAAGAAATCACACAAGGGAGGGGAAAGAGATTACCCAACCGGAAAATGTTCACACGAGATAACTGTGGGAGAATCACTCTCTCCACGGATCCACCGGCGTCGCACCGAGTGGTTTGCAACCTTCTTCCAAGGAGTCGCACCGAAGGAAGCCACGCCGGAGTCGCACCGAACGGGGATGGAGGAGGCAAGGCTTGGCTTCACACCAAAGGGGAGGGGGCGGCTATGGACTTCTCCATGGTGGCCGAAATTTCCATAAGGGGTTTTTTTAGGTTTCTTTTCCAATTGCCTTAACTCTTCATGAAAGCCTCCTTTAAATAGGAGTTACAAATAAGCCTTAGCCCTTCATGATGGAGATTTAATCTCATCCATCTGAATGGCTAATAGGAGTTACAAATAAGCCTTATCCCTTCATGATGGAGATTTAATCTCATCCATCTGAATGGCTAATTGCACACCAAAACTAAAATAGTTCAAATTGAAAATACAACAACACATGCAATGAATATAAAATTATCACATAAGCATAGAATAATTTTATATTCCAATTATAAAATAGAGTGTACGAAAAGGAAATAAATAAAACTAAGGCGTTGCCGTGGCGGTAGCACAGCGCGGGCGGAGGTTGTAGCGTAGCCGTCCGTTAACGTCATCGTGCCGCCTCACGTCCTTGAGTCGTATGGCCTTAGCAACCGGATCATCAACAACATCATCAGCATCGTCTTCAACTGGTGGAGGAGGGGCCGCGCCATCAGTCCTCCCCCGCTCAAATGCACGCATATCCGTTGCGTGGTCCAAGCGATAGCGGTGAAGGAGAGCAGCATCCAAACTCTGCAGCTCCGTCTCGAGTACCCAAGAGTCATCCGAAGGGGGCCGATCATGCCAACGGATGAGAAAGCGGTGGGTGTCTCCATCAGCAGTGGTAACAAGCTCAGCATCAAGTATCAGCTCTGGAGTAGAGAACGTCCGTGGAAACCTGGGGAACATATTAGCAGTAGGCAGTAAAGAAGGCAACTTACCATCCGATGATATACCTGTGGGGACCGAAAGAGAGAGATCATCCGTACTACCACTCCCCAACCCATGAGAATTTTTAGTGGGAGAAGAAGACAACAAAGAAATCAACTCTTGTGGTGGTGACACAAACATCGTTAAATCCGAAACATTAAAAATGGGGGAGATACCCCAATCAGCAGGCAAGTCCAAAACGAAAGCATTGTCACCTAGCTTTTTAATAATCCGAAAAGGGCCGGCGCGCTTTGGTGCTAACTTTTTAACGGTGCCAGTTGGCAAGCGTTCGGGAACCAAACGGACTAAAACTAGATCGCCAATTTTGAAGTCTGATACTCTCCTATGTAAATTAGCGTGCGCTTGATAAGAGTCGTATTGCATAGTGAAGGTGTCCCGTATACGTGCGTGTAAATCATGGATGTGCTGGGCGAAGGATTGTGAAAACGGACTTGCCTTGTACGTTGGGGGCAGCGGCACCAAGTCAAGCGGCACAGGAGCCTTATACCCGTGGACAATCTCATTTGTAGACAGACCCGTAGACCGATTCTTGGAATTATTGTAGGCTAATTGGGCATGGGGAAGGAGAAGATCCCAAGTGCTCTTGTGATCACTCACGAGGCATCGTAACAAATTTCCTAAGCTCCGATTAACCACTTCCGTCTGTCCATCAATTTGGGGATGATAGGCAGAGGAAAACAATAATTTCGTTCCCATTAATATCCAAAGAGTCTTCCAAAAATAACTAGTGAATTTTATGTCCCTATCCGACACTATGGTCTTGGGCACTCCACGGTGACTAACGACTTCTTTAAAATAAAGCTTAGCGACGTGAGACGCATCATTTGTCCTACTGCACGGGATGAAATAAGCCATCTTTGAAAACCTATCCACAACTACAAAAATTGAGACATGACGGCGTAGGGTAATGGGGAACCTATACTTGATGGTGATTTTGTTGATAGCTCGGCTATCAACGCACATCCTCCATGTACCATCCTTCTTGGCGGCACGTAGGGCTGGTACAGCACATGGACTCATACTAGTCCTAATAAAACCTTTCGCTAGCAAGCCCTCGATCTGAGACTGCAACTTTAGGTGAGCCGCGGGGTGGAGTCGATAATGGGGCTGGTTTGGCAAGGAAGACCCCCGGATGAGATCTATCGCATGCTGGATATTCCTAAGCGGGGGTAACGTGGGCGGCAACTCATCCGGGTACACGTCCCTATACTCTTCCAACAGTACCCGTAACTCACTAGGTAGCTCATCCAAAATGCTAGAATCGGGCTTCGCACTTAAGAGGACTAGCGCATACATAATTCCATCAAAGAACGGATCTCTCTCAAACTCTTTCCTACCAACGAGATTCAACGTTTTCCGTTCTACCGGGATAGTGGTGTCCTTAGCCAAGACTACGGGCTCCTTTGGGATGGTCGGCTTCAAAGTGATGGTTTTGCCATTGAATTTGAACTCATAAGTGTTGGCTCTACCCAAATGTGTAACATCACGGTCGTATAGCCAAGGGCGGCCTAACAACACATGGCAAGAGTCCATCGGAAGGACATCACACCATACCTCATCAATGTAGGATTTGAATGAGAGTGGGACCAGGCATCGCTTGGTAACGGGTACAGAGAGCTTGTTGATCCAAGCGACCTGGTATGGGGTCGGGTGTGGTTCCGTGACCAAGGACATACGTGCTACGGCGTTCTCAGATATGACGTTCACGCAGCTACCACTATCAATAATCAGCTTGCAAAGCTTCTCGCCACTCTTAAAAATCAGAGAAAATATGCTCGTCCTCTTCCAATCATCTAATGGACGAGTAGTGGTCAAAATACAACGCATCACCAAAAGGGGGTGATCGTCCTCTAAGTCACTAGGGACTCCTTCGGGGTCACTCTCTTCTGCGGCCTCGTATACATAATCGTCAGGGTCGGTAGTTGGCTCTAACAAGGCTAGAGTTTTTGTCTTTGTTGGGCATTCGTAGGCATAGTGGCCTTGAATGCCGCAAGAGTAACAACTGGTGTTAGCCTTGCTAACCTTCCCGATAGGGACACGCTCACTCGAAGGGTTCTTGGAGTTCCTAGCGGTGATCACGATTGACTTCGACTCGGTAGATTTAAACTTTCCCTTATCAGGATATGTGGAAGAAGATGCCCCAGTGGTGGACTTGTGCTTCGCATGAGCGTAACGGGAGTGAGCCTTAGAGGCTAGGTGTTTTTCAATGTCCAAGGCTGCATTGAAAGTCGTGTTCAAGTCCGTATGCCCATATCGCAAGAGCTTCCTTTGGATATCGGGGTTAAGGCCCTTTCGAAATCTAGATAAAGTGACTTCGGGGATCTCCCTAAGGTCACATCGCACCATTCGGTCCTTAAGTTAACCCATATATTCATCTACCGAGCTTGAGCCCTGCCGCAGAGTGGCAAGCTCATCGAACATCTGTGTCCGATGGTACGCGGGAACGTACTGATCGGTCAACAAGTTCTTCATTACTGGCCAACCTATAAGGGGGGCTCCGTGTTCGGTTCCTAATCTTCGCTTCTCATTCAGCCAGAACATCTTTGCACGACCTGTTAAATTCATCCGGGCAACTTGGACCTTTTGGGGATCCGTCAGGTTGTGCCACTCGAAGTAACACTCCATATCCACAGTCCAGTTAAGGAATATTTGGGGGTCTCCTATGCCATCATACGTTGGGGCATTTATCTTAATGGCCCTAGTAATGTCAAAGTCTCGCTCGGGGCGGTGTCCCCTAGGGGGCACCCGTGGGGAGTCCCCATCAGAATCCGAATCAGAGTTATGTTGGTGCCGATTGGGCCGGTCAACATTAACGGGTGGCGGGGTGGCCTAGCTTGGTTTTGTAGGATCTGGGCTAAGACGTTCCTAAGCTCAGCCATTTCAGCACGAAGACCCTCTATAGCCGCGGTGTTGGGATCACCATGCTCGTTCGCAGCCATACTAGACGTAGACGGGGTGGCGTACTCCGTTCCTAGCCTAGTGCGCATTCAGGTTTGGGAGGCCCCGGGCAAGATGAATTTTCCTAGGGCTGTAGCTATATTGAAAATAAGATATTGTTATATATTCCCAAAGTGAATAACACGTAGATTGTTTAAAAATTTTTTTTTTTGAAATTTTGCTGAAAAATAAAGATTTCAGCCCGCTATTGGCAGACCACAGAAATAATTTTTTTGATTTTTTTTTAGATCCGATCGACCAACAAGGAATGCAGAGAGGATGTTTTCAACGTGGGAGTTGAAACGACCGCCTCTGAAACCAAATTGATGTAGGGTTATCCGGAAACGGAGATCTCCGCGAAGCTAACGCTCTCCCTACGCACAACACGTCGTAGATCTACCGCACCTACACAGCACCTATCGCCCACAATATTTCCTCGTCACAAAATGCAGCACAAACAACAAAGGAGGAATGGTCGACTCGAAAACAACGATCGGAAATTTGAGTCGGATTATTCCCCAAGAAAACACAAAGGTTGCCACTCCTTTTTGAGAGCAAGACCAAGGCTATAGGCCAAGATCCGTTCAAGCAAATAGGATCCACCCGATCCGGAAATAAAAGCCTTGCAACGGCGATTTCGATTCAAAACTTGCAGCGATTAAATTAAAGATCCGGATAAAACGATGAGCGAAATCCACCACAACTAAAGAGAAGAAATCACACAAGGGAGGGGAAAGAGATTACCCAACCGGAAAACGTTCACACGAGATAACTGTGGGAGAATCACTCTCTCCACTGATCCACCGGCGTCGCACCGAATGGTTTGCAACCTTCTTCCAAGGAGTCGCACCGAAGGAAGCCACGCCGGAGTCGCACCGAACGGGGATGGAGGAGGCAAGGCTTGGCTTCACACTAAAGGGGAGGGGGCGGCTATGGACTTCTCCATGGTGGCCGAAATTTACACAAGGGGGGTTTTTTTAGGTTTCTTTTCCAATTGCCTTAACTCTTCATGAAAGCCTCCTTTAAATAAGAGTTACAAATAAGTCTTAGCCCTTCATGATGGAGATTTAATCTCATCCATCCGAATGGCTAATAGGAGTTACAAATAAGCCTTAGCCCTTCATGATGGAGATTTAATCTCATCCATCTGAATGGCTAATTGCACACCAAAACTAAAATAGTTCAAATTGAAAATACAACAACACATGCAATGAATATAAAATTATCACATAAGCATAGGATAATTTTATATTCCAATTATAAAATAGAGTGTACGAAAAGGAAATAAATAAAACTAAGGCGTTGCCGTGGCGGTAGCACAACGCGGGCGGAGGTTGTAGCGTAGCCGTCCGTTAGCGTCATCGTGCCGCCTCACGTCCTTGAGTCGTATGGCCTTAGCAACCGGATCATCAACAGCATCATCATCATCGTCTTCAACTGGTGGAGGAGGGGACGTGCCATCACTCAGGGCCTCTGCCCCGACCCCGAGATACAAAAACAGGTCCTCCCCCTCCTTGGGCCCTTGGAGCAGCGGAGCCTGGGTCAACTGTATCTTGAGGGCCTGTAATGCCTCCTCGCACTCCTTGGTCCATTCAAACCTTTGACCTCCCCTTAGTGTTTTGAAGAAGGGGGAGCACTTTTCCCCAGTCTGGGAGAGGAACCTACTCAGCCCTGCCAGTTTCCCTGTCAGGCGCTGCACCTCCTTGGTGTTTCGTGGTGACCCTAGCTCCATGATAGCCTTGACCTTGTTCGGGTTCGTCTTGGCCCCCGCAGAGGTGAGGAGGTGCCCCAAGAACTTCCCCCTGCTAGCCCCGAAGACACACTTCAGGGGGTTCAAACGCATCTTGTACTTGCACAGGGTGGCGAAGGTCTCCTCTAGGTACTGGAGGTGTGAGTCCACATCCTGACTCTTGATCATGAGATCATCCACGTACACCTCCAGGTTCCTCCCCTAATGCACTTTGAAGACCATGTCCATCATTTTCTGGTAGGTCGCCCCTGCATTCTTTAGCCTGAAGGGCATCATCTTGTAACAGTAGCATCTATCCCCCGTAATGAACGAGACATCCTTGACGTCTGGGGGTGCATCCTGATTTGATGATAACCTGAAAAGGCATCTAAAAAACTCATTACAGAAAAACCAACGGCTGAGTAAACCAGCGCGTCGATCCGAGGCAAGGGATAACAGTCCTTAGGACAAGATTTATTGAGTAAAGAGAAATCGATACACATTCGCCACCGACCATCTCCCTTTTTGACCATGACTACATTTGAGACCCAGCCGGGGTATTGGATTTCGGACACAAAGCCGGCCTTGAGAAGCTTTGCCACCTCCTCTCTTATGGGCTCTGCCAGCTTGTCCGCGGTGGACCTCTTCGTTTGTTGGATGGGGCGTGCTCCCAGGTCCAGGTTTAGGCAGTGGTAGGCCACATCCGCGGCAACCCCCGGCATCTCTGTGGCGTTCCATGCGAAGATGTCCACATACTTCTGGATGCACTCCATCATCCTGCTTTGGTCCTCCAGGGTCAGCTCTCCACTGACGTTGACCTTCTCCACCCTTCCTCCACGGGTGAGGACCTCCAACTCTACCACTTCCTCTGCAGCCTCCAACCTAGACTGCTCCCCCCATCCTTCAGCGTCCCTCTCCTCCGGGACAGGGACCTCCACCTCCACCTCTTCCTCCACGACCATCACTTCGGCCATCTCCTCCTGATCTCTTCCTGCCGCCTCCCCCTCAGCGCAGCTCTCCACCTCCAGCTCCTCCCTGCCAGCTTCCTGCTCAGCCTCCTCCATCCTTCGTCCCATCTACTCGGCTCCCTCCTGCCAAGAGATGGAATTCACGGCGGTGATTTAGCATTCACATGCCACCTTGGGGTCCCCCCTGACCCTGACCTGAATCCCCTCGGCATTTAACTTTATGCATTGATGGAACGATAAGGGGACGCAGCGGAAGGCACAGATAAGGGGCGTCCCGAATATGGCACTGTAGCTGCTGGGGGCATCCTCTATGACAAACCTGCAGTTCCTGGACTGCCCCCCCCCCCCCCCCCCCAGGGTAACATGGAGGTCGACTCCTCCCTCCACTTCCTTCCTCTCCCCCGAAAACCCGAACAACGGTCCATCCGAGGCCAGCACCCTCTTCGCCTCCACCTTCATTGCATCAAAAGCCTTCTTAAAGATAACGTTGACGGAGCTTCCTTTGTTAACGAGGCTCCGAGAGACGGTGAAATTCTCGATGGCTGTCTTGATGACCAGCGCATCATAAAAGGGATCCTCGTGATCCGGCATGTCGCTCCTGGAGAAGGTGATCCTCTCTTCTGGGGTGGGGTTTGGGACGTGGAGGCAACGCTCTGACGATACATGGTGTGGAGGCTCGCCTTCTGGGAAGCCTCGACCCCCCCCCCCCCCCCCCCCCCCCCCCCGTGGATCACTCTGATCCCTCCTCGGGTCCCAACGTCCGCCCGGTCTTCGCAACGGTCCTCCTCTGCCCGAGGCAGGACCTCCTCGATCCTGACTTCCTGGCGCCCCTGCTGATGCTGTTGTCCCCTATTCCCTCTCATTTCAAGAAAATCCGGGCACGTGGCTGTGGTGTGCCCCTCCTCCTGATGAAAGTCGCAATAGGGCAACTCCACCCTAACTTCTCCCCTCCTCCTCCTTGCTACTCTCCTCCTCTCTCCCATGGCTATAGTCGTAGCCTCTTCTTGATCGAGGAGTTGGGTCCTCTGGGCCTGCCTCCAGCCCGGGGGGTGTAATTGATCTTGCCCCCCTTGATAGTGATCCCTACCTTGGTACCCTCTCTGTGGCCCCTGCCCTTGTCACTCAGGCCTACAGCCCAGTCAATGGTCGTTCTCCTAACGCCTCCACCTAGGGCTGCTGCTTCCCCTGGAGCTGCATCTGCTCCCTCTGCCTGGGCTCTCCTCTCCTCCTGTCCCCTTCCCCTCGACTCCTTCTCCTCTTCCGTGGCCCACCTGGCCAGCTTCCGCGCAAAATCTGAGTTTGTCGCCTCCCCGTCAACCTCTCTCGCCGCCCTTTCCATCATCTTCTTGTAGGAGGGGGGGGGGGGAACTCTATTCAGCTCCATCTTGAAGAATCCCTGTTGTTGGCCCAGGGTAAAGGTCATCATCAAACTATGGCTCGGCATCTCTTGGACTTGAGTAACCTCCACCTAGAACCGATCCACGTAGCTCCCCAGCGTCTCATTCACCCCCTGCTTGATGTGGAACAGGGATTCCGACTCCTTCTTCCTCCTCTTTGAGGTAGTGAACCTCAGCATGAACCCCTAGCACAGGTCCTCGAAGTAGTAGATGGAGCTAGCCGGTTGCTGGTGGAACCACTCCCTTGCCTTCTCCTTGAGGGTGATAGCGAAGAGTTGGCACTTGAACCCGTCCGACATCTGCCGGATTGAAACTACATCCTCGAACCATTGAACGTATTGGACCGGGTCTCCCTTCCTGGTGTAGTAGGACATCTCAGTTTCCCTGAACCCATCTGGAACTGGGGCAGAGGAAACCAAGTCACTGAAGGGGCTTCCTCCACCCACTGGGCGAGCCGGCGAGTCTCGCGAGCCTAGCTCGCCGAACCGGCCTCGCCCTGCTGAGCCATGGAAGAGCTCGCGCCCGTGGAGCTCGCACCCCCGGCCTTCCTCGGCCACTTCCTTCCCAGCTCACCTGCTAGGAGCGTCTTCACCCAGATAGGGGGCGGCCGCAATATGGGCTGCTGGAGTCGAGCACTCGGCCCGCGTGCCGAGTACAAACTTGACGAGGTTCAGCACCTCACTTCTGAAATCCTCAAACATCCTCACCGTGGCGAGAGGCGGGGGGTGGGGGGGGGGGGGTGGTGGCGAGTCCGGCCTGTCAGATCCCTGTCCTCCTGTCATCGGGCTCGTTGAAGCTTTTTTGCACTGACCACGCTCCACGCTCACCACACCAAAATGTTGAAACCGAAAAATAGTCTCTTGTGGAGTTCACCCTTGGGGAAGGGGTGATCGCGCGCCTACTTGACACCTGCAAGCAAAACAACAAGAGAAACAAGGGGAACCGACCCAAGGGCTCGGCGGGGAGGACCCACCACACACCCGGAAGACCTGGGAGTACTTCCCCTCCTTAGCCATATGCCGAGCTAAGGCTACCTCAGAAAGCACTACAGGACCAAGAAGCTAGGAAGTATGAGAACGTCCTTTCTGAGGTGCCCACTTGGGTTCTATTTATAGAATTCTGCAAATGGCATGCAAATAGCCAACCTCCGCTGTTCTGAACAGCTATGCACAGTCCAAGTTGGTCTGCCAAGAGTGTAGCTCCGCTGTTCCAACAAGCTATTCACACCCATGGGGAGGGCATCCAGGTAATTTCACCTCGGGGCTGCTACTGGGCCCCATCCAGGGATAGGGAGGTCAGCTCGCCACTGATCTCTCCCCGCGAGAGGCAGGAGCGACCTGGCTCTAGCGGCACGACTATTCTTCTTGGGCGAGCGTGAGCCGGGCCACCGCGACCCTCTAATCCTCTACCGAGGCGGGAAGGCGACCTAGTCGCGTATAGGAGAGCTGGCTGGTGGATAGGCTTCCAACTTTAACCATGGGAGCCTCGGAGGAGGGCTCGCCGATCTGGACTCGTCGAACCCATCCTCGTGCCTCTCGATGAATGCCGACTGGAAAGCTCTGCTCGACGAATGGCGAGCGAAACTCTGTTCGATGAATGGCAGGCGAGCGAGAAGGGTGAAGGGGCCGATCCGCGTGGCTCGCCCGCCCGACCTGGGCGAGAGCGAGCCGGCCTCCTGCCACCTCCCCCTCGCATGTTGTTCCGGTGCGGGCCGGTGACCTGGTTCGCTCGCATAGCTTGGCGGGGCCCGCTCGACGAACACGGGGTTGTACAGCCGTGTCTCTGGCCGTGTCAAGCTGGCAGTGTCAACATGGACCGTGTCACCAGGAGTCGAAAATTTCCAGAGCAGGACACGATCACCCATACGGCCGTATCGCCAGGCGTGTCGCCACCACCTCAGCGCATGCAGCCCGTCATTAATGCGCCCCCCCCCACCCCCCCCCCCCCCCCCCCCCCCCCCCGTCGAAGCCTAACAACTGCAGAGAACATGGCCACCAACACGACCGTGTCGGTGGCCGTGTCAGCATGGGCATGCCCGACAGTCGGCGTTGCAATGATCATTTCCCGCCAGAACCAGAGCCTGAAGTCAACCAGCACGGAACACGGCCAACAACACGGCCGTGTCGCCGGCCGTGTCACCTCCTCTCGAAATTCTATAAATTCAGCCCCCTCCCCTTGAGTCCATATAATTTTCTGGAGTGTGTAAGGAAGTGTTGCCCTTTTGTTTTCCGAAGTTTTTCATGTTTCTTCTCTCTCTCTCTCTCTCTCTCTCTCTCTCTTTTTCTTAGTTTAGTTTTGTAACAGCCCAATTTTTCAGCAGGCAAAATTTTGGGTGACACGGCCTGGGACACGGGCGTGTCCCAGGGCATGTCCTGCTCGGGTGCCGGTTCATGCCGAGATCGACAAAAGTCATTCGACGGAAAGTGTTTGGGTGCTCATGCCCTGGATCACGGGCGTGACAGAGGTCGTGTCCCGCTCGGGTTCGGCATCAGGTCGACGAAATGCTGTGTTCAATGAATTGAGCTCGACGATTTAGCAAAGGCATCATGGGCTGGCAAATCGTCGAACGGAAATCGTCGAATGCTGGGGAAATCGTCGAACGCGCGGAATCGTCGAACGAAGATCGTTGAACGCTGGGCCAATCGTCGAGTGTCGGGCCAATTCGACGATCGCTGCCCGATCGTCGAACGGAAATCATCGAACGCGCAGAATCGTCGAACGCGCGGAATCGTCGAACGGAAATCGTCGAACGCGCTGTTTGACAATCGCTGGCGGGCTCGACGATCGCTAGTGAGCTCGACGATCGCTGCCTAATCATCGAACGTAGATTGTCGAGCGCAGATTTGTGTCACGGGCGTGACTTTGGGCATGTCCCGTGGTGGTGACCTGTTTTGGGGATAAGGCGGGTTGAGCACCGCTTT
Source organism: Platanthera guangdongensis (assembly GCA_039583875.1). NCBI lineage: Eukaryota > Viridiplantae > Streptophyta > Magnoliopsida > Asparagales > Orchidaceae > Platanthera > Platanthera guangdongensis. The sequence goes on from CM077166.1 coordinate 83,132,089, forward strand.
GAGTACACGGCCTGTGACACGGGCGTGTCACAGGGCGTGTCGGACGCAAAAATCAGTTTTCCCGATTTTTTGTAGCCGTCCATTTTTCTCAGCTTGGATCCAAGGGCTGAGCTTCTTTCCTGCTTCCTTAAGGTCGAAGACAGAGAACGACTTCTCATTTTTTTATTGCCATCATCTTTCTAAAAGTTTAGAGAGAGAAAGGGAAAGGAAGACGAAGAAGAAGAAGAGGGGTTGTTTGGTGGTGGAGCTTGTGAGTGTCAAGCGGTAATCCGAGGCCAGTTTTGCGGAGGAAAAGCTCTTCCTAGCCAGCTAGGAACTTCATGGCACCAAAGCGGTCTTCAAGGGTAACGACCTTTCTTCCTAGCCATGTGAAGGCTTTTTTTTTGGCATATGCATGTGGTTTCCCCCACCAAAAGGTTGCTGATTTGGGAATCTTTTGGGTGATTCATGGAATCCCCTTTTGTTGGCATATAGATCCAGAAATGGAGTACGGTATAAGCATGATGTGTGAAGCCCATCTGGACAGGTTGGTCTGGATTAGTGATGTTGCATACGAATCGGAGAAGACTCCGTGATAAACGTGTAGTTTAAGGAGTCAACGGGTTATGCCTGTGAAGGGTAGTAGCAGGAAGTACTGGAGTGGTAGTCCAGGAAAATATCTGTGTTATACTTGTGCTATTGCGGGGTCGTACCTGTGAATGAGTAACAGGAAGTACTAGTATGACCAGGAAAGGCCCTTTGTGATGCTTGATGTCGTAGGTGGTACCTGTGAAGAGAGTAGCAGGAAGTACTGCTGTGCCCAGGAAATACCCCTGACATTTGTGATATTGCGGTGTCGTACCTATGAATGAGTAACAGGAAGTACTGGTGCCCAGGAAAGACCCACTGATGTTGTAAGATGAATGAGTGTAATAAATACCCAGGCTTGAATGCCAAAAACAGGATTAGTGAGACCGACCCGCGCCTTTAATTAAGCCGCGAGTATGTCGTACTCGGTGAAGGCAAGGCGATTTGAGCATCGGGGGGGGGGGGGGGGGGGGTTGAGGATCCGACCTGCGTTATGTCCGTCCGACGTGGACCAGAAGGTGCGGTCTGTTGGAGTGCATAGCGAGAGTCTTAGGCCTACGTGCCATGACACAATGGGTGGCTACAGGCCATCCCGGTGTTATAAGACTAGAACTCTGGCTGCATGCCATGGAGTAAATGCTCAAGAGAGTTATTGTTGGGTTGTGACCCTGAAACGGTGGTGGGAAACCGGTTCGCCGGTACACCAAGAATTTGCCCTGAGTGCACGGATCGTCTGGCCGGGTGGCTGACAATTGTGATGGCATGTGTGTGCGTGAGAGCACATTTGTATGAATTATATACATGCTTGTGAATGCTATGCCTGCAGGGAAGAATACCGCTGCCCCGGGAAAAGGAGTAGAGTCGTTATAATTTGGTCAGCTGAACGCTGACCGTTGCTTCAGTTTGCCACCATTGGGTGGATTGTCCCTGTACAGGTGCTGGAGAGCAAAGCGGGACGCATAAAGGTTGATGTCCCTGCTGCTGCTGCTGCTAGCCCTCGAAGGCTATTGGAATGACTGTTGTGTTTTCTTTTATTGTGGCCGGCCTGCGCGCCAATGTTTAGGCCACTGTTTGAAAGCCATGTAAGGCCATAAGGCCAACTTTCGTATGTTGTAAGACATTTCTATTATATATATACAATATGGAGTTCAAGTATTAGTACAGGCTTCCGCTAGAATACAAAGTGTTAAGGTGCGCTGTGCTACTCTTGTATCATCCCGTAACTTTTTCGCATGTTTTGTGATATATGCTGTGGGGCCCTGGTCGGACCTTCTACTATATAGCATATGAACGGATGGGGTTGTTACATTTTTGGTATCAGAGGGAGGTGTCGATCCTCCGACTTGTCGGTTATGGGCACCCCACGCTTCCGCTGCAGCTCAACTGGTGATGAGAAGTGAAGGAACTCCGTAGTTACGCATGCTTGGACGAGAGTAGTACTGGGATGGGTGACATCCTGGGAAGTCCCCGTACAGCCCAGCTTAACTATCGAGTTCGCTCATCAAAGGGAGGCTATGGCCACCAACAACCCACCAATGGGCTGGAGAGGGGTTGGGGTGCTTGGGCTGCAGCCCGGTAGCGTCGCCTGGAGCGAAGCCGTGACGCTGTCACGTTCTCTCGGCTAGGGGCGTTACAATAAAAAGTGCGTACAAACCATGTTTATACGATTGAACTCCTGAATGTCCATGATATGAATGCAAATTTATGTGTTTAAGGAACCTGCGTGTTCGTATTTTGTGTTGTTTGCATGTGTAAGGCCGCTAATGTGTGTGTCTTGTCCACCTTTAGGTGACACGGATTGGAGCTGGGCAGTCAGAGCCCTAGCATTCGTATGAATGTACGGCACCATCCGTGGTGCCTACACCTCCACAGTCTGCAGAACATGTGCGTTTAGTTGCTGAGGCTTTGTTTGCCATGATCCAAGGCCAACCACTTAGGCAGGAACAACCGGCTGTGAGGCCAGAATAGGTGGCGGCAAGGCCTGAACCTGTAGTGGATGTGGCTCCTCGAGCGGCTGAGAAGCAGTTGACGCAGTTTATGAGTTTCCATCCGCCTACGTTTTCGAGAGTGGGAACTCCTACGCAGGCTGAGGATTGGCTATCACGCGTCAAGCGAGTCATGACGGCGATTGGATCGGAGGAGCATCAAAAAGTCACCTTAGATACCTTCCTGCTTGAAGGAGAAGCTAGATTGTGGTTGGACGAGATGGAGTTACATCACTTGGCTTGTCGTTCTTTAACACAAGTATCGATGGAAGAATTCTCCCCCCTCTTCCTACCGAAGCACCTTCCTGCGGCTCAACGGATAGCCATGGAAAATGAATTCCAATGCCTAACGCAAGGTGATGGCAGTGTTGACGCATACCTGTATGAGTTTACACGCTTGGGGCGGTATGCGGGTTCTATTTTTGCTGATGAGCAGAGGAAGACAAATAGGTTCTATGAAGGACTGCGGGACGAGCTGAGGTTCCTGGTTTCTAGTTCTGTGAACCAAGGTTTCCAGGTGTTGGTCGACACTGCAAGCGTGCTGGAAAACGATATGAAGAGGGTGCAGGGGAAGAGGGCTTTGGCTGTGACGCAACCGGAGTGGAAGGTGCCCCGACCAGGGAATCCATTTTATAATGGGAAATGGGGCAAGAAGTCCATGACAAGTGGACAAGCTCCTTCATCAGTTGCATCGGGAGCAACGTCGGGGGCTACCTCAAGGCCGGATACTCGTACATGCTTTAATTGTGGACGGGTGGGGCATATAGCTCGAGAGTGTCGGGTGATGCCAAAGAATGAAAAGAAGGTGGGAGCGTCGTATGCGGAGAAGGGCAAGGTAGTAGTGGACTCCTCTGCCTCGCAGGCGCAGCCCCAGGTCTACAATTCTGGCCTACAGGAGGCCATCAAGCAGAGTTACGTCGTCACAGGTATGAGTTTAGTTTTGCATATTCTATTGCTTGTATGCTTTTCTGAGTGAATATGTGTTTGCGGTTTGTGTGTATGACATGATTGTCACAGGCATTGTGATAATTCGGGACACGCTGGCGCGAGCACTGTTTGATACGGGTGCGTCGTATTCTTTTCTGTCCAGCCAGTTCATAGCGCGGCTTGGGATACCTAGTCGTGCAAAGATAGATAGCGTCAGAGTGGTGTTGCCGAATGGCTGTTGGATGCTTGCGGATCAAGCTTGCGATGTGGCGGTCCAAATAGGAAGTCGGGAATTCAGTTTGACTGCATCTATATTGCCGATATTGGAATTCGACGTGATATTTGGTATGGATTGGCTTGCGGAGCAGCATGCCTTGATTTATTTTCAGTCCAAAGAGATCACGTTGGGCCAGAATATCGAACAGGAGACAAAGTTCGCGGGTATGCGAGGAGTGGGCGGGACATTGATGTCTGTACTCCAAGTAGTCAAGGCTGTTTGGAAGGGTGCGGATTGTTACTTCGCACTGATTCAGGCTGTTGAGCCTAAGGCCAGTGTGTGCGAGGTTCCGATTGTGTCGGAATTTACAGATGTGTTTCCCAAGGATCTCCCAGGGCTACCACCCCAGCGGGAGATTGACTTCATGATCGAGTTGGTGCCAGGTGCGAAACCTGTGGCCCGCTCGCCATTTTGCATCGCGCCAAAGGAAATGGCTGAGTTGAAGGTCCAACTACAAGAATTGCTGGAGCAAGGTTATATACGCCCAAGCATGTCACCTTGGAGCGCGCCTATGCTTTTTGTGAATAAGAAAGAGGTGGCTTGCAGTTATGTATAGATTACCACGAATTGAATAAGCTGACCGAGAAAAATAAATATCTGATACCCCGGATTGATGAGTTATTCGATCAGCTGGTGTGCTCGACCATCTATTCGAAGTTGGACCTGAAGTCTGGTTATTACCAGTTGAGAATTCGGGAAGGTAACATTCCCAAAACCGCATTTGGAACGCGTTACGGGCACTATGAGTTCACAGTCATGCCATTTGGACTATGCAATGTGCCTTCAGTGTTTATGGATTTGATGCACCGAATATTCCGCGAGTACTTGGATCTGTTTGTGATTGTGTTCATTGATGACATCCTGGTGTACTCAAAGTCGAAAGCTGAACATGAGACTCACTTGCGGTTGGTGTTGAATACATTGAGGAAAAATCAGCTCTATTCCAAGTTCTCGAAGTGCGAGTTTTGGTTATCGTCAGTGGCTTTTTTGGGCCATGCGGTGAGTGGAGCGGGCATAGCAGTGGATCCAGCAAAGATAAGGGCCATACAGGAGTGGCCAGTGTTGTCTTCTATGGCCGAGGTCAGGAGTTTCCTTGGACTTGCGGGCTACTATCGATGATTTGTTGATAATTTCTCGCGGATCGCTTTGCCGCTAACCATGCTGACGAGAAAAGATCAGAAGTTCGTTTCGATGCCAGAGTGCGCACGAGCTTTTGAAGAGCTGAAGGTTCGGTTGACCACGGTGCCGGTGTTGTCTTCGCCAAGTGGGACCGATGGATTTGTTATTTATAGTGATGCCTCAGGGAGCGGCTTAGGCTGCGTTCTTCTGCAGAATGGAAAAGTAATTGCTTATGGCTCACTCCAGCTGAAGGTGCACGAAAAAAATTATCCCGTCCATGACTTAGAGTTGGCGGCGGTGATTTTTGCACTAACTTTGTGCCGACACTCTCTTTATGGAGTGAAGGTGGAGATCTATATAGATCACAAGAGCTTAAAGTACCTATTGGAGCAGAAGGACTTGAACATGCGACAATGAAGGTGGTTGGAGTTCCTTGGGGACTACGCTTTCGAGATCCACTATACTCCCAGGAAGGGAAACATAGTCGCGGATGCCTTGAGTAGGAAAGCTTCGGCTAGAGCGAGTTGGTTACAAAGGCATGATGAACGTCTCATCCAGGAGCTCAAAGCGTTGGAGATTTATTGTGTTGACAAGAATTCTACCGCCAATGCATGTCTGAACTGGACGAAGGTGCAATGTGACCTTGCAGACTGGATTCGACGAGCAACGGGGTTAGATGAAGATCTCTTACGCTATGTTAACGAGGGGCCAGAGGACAAATTCTACTGGAATGACGGTCTTTTGCGAAAAGAGGGCCGTTTGTGCGTCCCGAATGTGGGTAAATTGAGGGAAGAACTGATGTATGAAGCACATTATACCAAGTATTCCATTCACCCCGGGAGCACGAAGATGTTCAATGATATGAAAAAACTATTCTGGTGGCCCGGGCTAAAGACAGATATTGCCCTCTATGTGGACAAATGCCAAACATGTGCAATGGTGAAGGCGGAATGCCAAAAGCCGGGTGGTTATTTGAAGTCGCTGCCGATCCCAGAGTGGAAGTTTGATGATATTTCCATGGATTTTGTGCATGGGTTGTCGAGATCTCAGCGAGGAAATGATTCCATTTGGGTGATTGTTGACCGGCTAACTAAAGTGGCACATTTTCTCCTGAACAGGAGAGATGATTCGGTCGAAAGTTTGGCAAAATTATATGTTGACCAAATTGTATGGCTTCACGGTGTTCCTCGGAGCATCGTAAGTGATCGATATGGGCGATTCACGTCAAATGACTGGAGGCTAGTTCACCAACTGTTGGGCACGAAGTTGACATTCAGTACGACCTTTCATCCCCAAACGGATGGCCAAACTGAACGTACAAACAACACGATGGAGGACATGCTCCGGATGTGCGCCCTCGACTTCAGAAAGAGATGTGAAGATCATCTCTACATGGTGGAGTTTGCCTATAATAATAGCTACCAGGAGAGCATTGGGATGGCACCGTATGAAGCGCTATATAGAAGGAATTGCCGTACTCCCTTGGCTTGGGTAGAAGCGGGCGAAGCTCGAGTGTATAATCGAAATGAGGTCGATGAAGAAAACTCAACCATATGGATGATTCGAGAGAAGCTACTCATTGCAGAAGATCGTCAAGTGAAGTACTACAACGCCAAGAACCGGAACGTGTAGTTTGCGGTTGGAGATTGGGTCTACTTGAAGATCAAGCCCTTCAAAGGTGTCTCCAGGATTCGACGTTTGAAAAAGTTGAGTCCAAGATATTTGGGTCCATTTGAAGTGGTTGAGCGAGTCGGAGAAGCGGCATATCGGCTAGCTTTTTCGACATACTTGGGTGGATTACATAATGTGTTTCACATCTCGGTGCTGCGGAAGGCCGTTAAAGATCCAGCTCAAGTGATCACGGTTGATCGTGTGTCGGTGGAGTATGGGCTAACAACGAGAGTTAGACCCATTCATTTCGAGAATCGAGGCGAGAAACAGTTGCGGAACAAGACGGTCGGAATGGTTAAAGTCCGGTGGGACAACTGCGGCCGTGAGGAACTTACATGTGAGCGAGAGCAAACCATGCAAGTGGAGTTTCCTGAGCAGTTTCTGTAATGAGTGGACAGTGAAAATATGTTGCTATAACATGAGAATTTTAATGTTATAACCTTTTGCTTGCCGGTTACCAACCTTTATACTAATTTCGAGGACGAAATTTCTTGTAGGAGGGAAGGGTTGTAACAGACAAATTTTTCAGCAGGCAAAATTTTGGGTGACACGGCCTGGGACACGGGCGTGTCCCAGGGCGTGTCCTGCTCAGGTGCGGAGTGGTGTCGAGATCGACGAAAGTCATTCTACGGAAAGTGTTTGAGTGGTCACGCCCTGGATCACGGGCGTGAGAGAGGGCGTGTCCCGCTCGGGTTCCACGTCAGGTCGATGAAATGTTGTGTTCAACGAATTGAGCCCGACGATTTAGCAAAGGTTTCATGGGCTGGCAAATCATCGAACGGAAATCGTTGAACGCTGGAGAAATCGTCGAACACGTGGAATCGTCGAACAGAGATCGTTGAACGCTGGGCCAATCGTCGAGCGCAGGGCCAATTTGATGATCGCTGCCCGATTGTCGAAGGAAAATCGTCGAACGTGCGGAATCGTCGAACAGAAATCGTCGAACGCGCTATTTGACGATTGCTGGAGGGCTCGACGATCGCTGGTGAGCTCGACGATCGCTGCCTAATCGTCGAACGCAGATCATCAAGCGCAGATTTGTGTCACGGGCGTGACTTTAGGCGTATCCCGTGGCGGTGACCTGTTTCGGGGATAAGGCGGGTTGAGCACCGCTTTGAGTATATGGCATGTGATGCGGGCGTGTCACAGGGCGTGTCGGACGTGAAAATCGGTTTTCCCGATTTTTCGTAGTCGTCCATTTTTCTTAGCTTGGATCCAAGGGCTGAGCTTCTTTCCAGCTTCCTTAAGGCCGAAGACAGAGAACGTCTTCTCATTTTGTTGTGGCCTTCATCTTTCTAGAAGTTTAGAAAGAGAAAGGGAAATGAAGACGGAGAAGAAGAAGAGAGGTTGTTCGGTGGTGGAGCTTGTGAGTGTCAAGCGGTAATCCGAGGCCAGTTGTGCGGAGGAAAATCTCTTCCTAGCCAGCTAGGAACTTCGTGGCACCAAAGCAGTCTTCAAGGGTATCGACCTTTCTTCCAAGCCATGTGAAGGTTTTCTTTTTGGCATATGCATGTGGTTTTCCCCCACCAAAAGGTGGCTGATTTGGGAATCTTTTCGCTGATTCATGGAATCCCCTTTTGTTGGCATATAGATCCGGAAATGGAGTACGGAATAGGCATGCTGTGTGAAGCCCATATGGACAGGTTGGTCTGGATTGGTGATGTTGCTTACGAATCGGAGAACACTCCGTGATAAACATGTAGTTTAAGGAGTCAACTGGTTATGCCTGTGAAGGGTAGTAGCAGGAAGTACTGGAGTGGTAGTCCAGGAAAATATCTGTGTTATGCTTTTGCTATTGCGGGGTCGTACCTGTGAATGAGTAACAGGAAGTACTGGTATGACCAGGAAAGGCCCTTTGTGATGCTTGATGTCGTAGGTGGTACCTGTGAAGAGAGTAGCAGGAAGTACTTGTGTGCCCAAGAAAGACCCCTGGCATTTGTGATATTGCGGTGTAGTACCTGTGAACGAGTAACAAGAAGTACTGGTGTGCCCAGGAAAGACACGCTGATGTTGTAAAATGAATGGCTGTAATAAATACCCAGGCTTGAATGCCAAGAAAAGGATTGGTGAGACCGACCCGCGCTTTTGATTAAGCCGCGAGTACGCCGTACTCGGTGAAGGCAAGGAGATTTGAGCAATGGGGGTGGAGGATCCGACCTGCGTTATGTCCGTCCGACGTGGACCAGAAGGTGCAGTCTATTGGAGCGCATAGCGAGAGTCTTAGGCCTACGTGCCATGACACAATGGTGGGCTACGGGCCATCCCAGTGTTTTAAGACTAGAACTCCAGCTGCACGCCATGGAGTAAATTCTCAGGAGAGTTGACGTTGGGTGTGGCCCTGATACGGTGGTGGGAAACTGGTTCGCCGGTACACCAAGAATGTGCCCTGAGTGCACGGATCGTCGGGCCGGGTGCCTGACGATTGTGATGGCATGTGTGTGCGTGAGAGCACATTTGTATGAATTATATACATGCTTGTGAATGTTATGCCTGCAGGGAAGAATACCGCTGCCCCGGGAAAAGGGGTAGGGTCATTATAATTTGGTTAGCTGAATGCTGACCGTTGCTTCTGTTTGCCACCGTTGGGTGGATTGTCCCTGTACAGGTGCTGGAGAGCCAAGCGGTACGCATAAAGGTAGATATCCCTGCTGCTGCTGTTGCTAGCCCTCGAAGGCTATTGGAATGACTGTTGTGTTTTCTTTTATTGTGGCCGGCCTGCGCCCCAATGTTTAGGCCACTGTTTGAAAGCCATGTAAGGCCATAAGGCCAACTTTCGTGTGTTGTAAGACATTCCTATTATATATATATACAATGTGGAGTTGTTTTATATGTTGGACATTCAAGTGTGGAGTTCAAGTATTAGTATAGGCTTCCGCTATAATGCAATGTGTTAAGGTGCGCTGCGCTACTCTGGTATCATCCCGTAACTTTTTCGCCTGTTTTGTGATATATGCTGTGGGGCCCCAGCCGGACCTTCTAGTATATACCATATGAACGGATGGGGTTGTTACAAGTTTACTTCAATTCAAGTTTAGTTTAAGCTTTTGTATTTTCTTTTCTTGCAAATGCTTAGTTGCTAATTGTAGGGCCAGAATAGGATTTCATTTTCATGCAATTGTACACTTCAATTTCCAAGTGTAGCTCTCTTAAATATTAATAGAAGTGTTGTTTACTCTTCCCTTTCTACTTTGTTTTCTTTATGATTCACTACTCATCCACACTCCTCCACTTCACCATGATTAACTAATCCTCCTTGTACTCGATCTTGATGATCCGAGGTTCGAGTGATTAAGTTATGATTCTTTGAGTTTACCTTTTATTTTTAGGGTTTAGGCCTTGAATTACTCTTTATTTATCATGGGTTGGAGATATATTATCGATATATATTCTCCACCTTTGCTTTCATTCTTGGCTAGCCGATAGGCCAATAGTTTGAAGTGAGCACTCAAGAGTAAAGGGAGTTGTACGCACCCCTCGAGAGAGGTAGACATCCAAATCTCCCGGATTGGAGTAAAATCCAATAGTGGGGTTCACCGCGTAAAGCGAGCTTTAGGCCTCCGGTTTAGACGAGAGTCGGTCGGACCTTCCTAAACTCAGTTGGGCACGACTTCGAGAGAAGCATGTTCAAGCTTTAGGAACCTCCACGGTCAAGGACCTTTACCATATTAAGCTTAGGTTTATTTATCGTGTTTTTAATCGACTCTTGCCTAGGTGATTCTTGATCGAGTTCATTTCCATCTCATCATTCTAATCTTCTAGTGTAATCGTTTCTTTTATGGTCTCTTTACCTTTTTATGCAAATAGCCCTCTTTCTTATGTAATATTTCATTTAGTGCATTTAGCTTTCTTTTAACCCCAAGTTTTCCATTGATAAAATAATAGTCTTCGTGTGAGTAAGCTTATTCAACAGTTCCCGGATTCAAATACGACACTTGTGTCCCCTTGCTACAGTTCGATAGGTATACTTGCCTAGTTGGATTGCTAGTTCGCCTGCTCTCCTTTCTTTAGCGAATAGTAGGCCACCAAGTTTTTGGCACCGTTGTCGGGGACAACACAGGTATTACTCAGGTACAAAAGTAGACCTCTCGAGTAAAAAGAGGGAATTTTATCGAGAAAAGAGGGAAATGTCTCGAGTGAAGGAGGTAACTCGAGAAATTGAGGAGAAATTTCTCGAGTACCCGGGAGGCAATTCTCGAGTACAAAGGGAAGATCTCAAGAACAAAAGAATATTACTCAAGTGCTAGATAACATTCTCGAGAAGTAAAATGTGCTTCTCGAGAGCAAGACTGCACATCTCGAGAAAGATAGTGTACATCTTGAGAACAAACTAGTAGTACTCGGGAACAACACAAGCATTACTCAGGTACAAAAGTAGACCTCTCGAGAACTAGAAGCATTTCTCAGAAGCTAGAGGAACTTTCTCGAGTACAAGGATAGGCATTCTTTGGAATCAACACACTACTCGGGAACAAGTTCCGACCTCTCGAGAAAGGAAGGGCCAAAGCTCCCAAGTACACAACGATCTCTCTCGAGGACAAGGCTGTCCATCTTGAGTACTAAGCAGGGTAATTTCAAAATTCTAATTTGACTAACATTCGAGACAAAATGTGACTCTACGAATTTAGAGCGAGGAAAACCCTAGAATCTAATGTACCATTCTTAAGACAATATCATCAAATGCATACACAAGCAAAAGTCATCCTCCAAATCAAGGAAAACATTCAATCGAATCAAAATCCCAAAATCCGGTGAAGCAGACCCAACAGACGCAAAACGCACAAATGGTGCAGCACCGTCAACAAAATGTAAGAAGGAGGTAACGCCCCGACGTCATAAATATGACGACACCAAATCAAATAATAACATCGGAAAATCGGGGGCGTTACAGTCACTCGCAATTTATTAGTAATATGTTTATGCAAGTCTTTCAAATAATCAACATGAGCTTGCACGTTAAAGGAAATACGTTCATGATGCAGAAGGGAGTGTCGATCAAGTATATGAGGTATAAATAACCCGTAGATAATATCGAAAGGATATTTATTAGTAGAGCGATTAGTAGAATTATTGAATGCAAATTCAGCTTGTGGCAGTATAAGATCCCATTGTTTCAGATTCTCCCCAGTCAAACACCTAAGAAGATCCCCTAAACTTCTATTAACCACCTCAGTCCGCCCATCGGTCTGAGGGTGATATGTGCTACTAAATTCTAGTTTGGTACCTAGTCGGCCCACAATGTTTTCCAAAAATACACCATAAAATGAGTATCCTTATCATAAGTGATCGATCTTGGAATTCTGTGCAGTTTAACAATTTTTAAAAAAATTTTGGCGATGTGTCCAACACTAGAAGTTTTCCTACTCATAATGAAATGTGCCATCTTAGAAAACTGATCTACGACTACAAAATAGAATCAACCTTCCTCTGAGTGCGAGGAAGTCCTGCAATGAAGTTCCTCGAGATATCAACCCATGACCGCTCAGGTATTGGTAAGGGGGTGTATAATCCAATGTTTTGAGCATACCCCTTATACATCTAATAGGTGGTGCAGTACCTAATATATTTGGTGACATTACGCTTCATATTTGGCCAATAGTAACGGACGTTGATGAGATCTAATAATTTGGACAGGCCTACGTATCTACCTAACCCGGAAGAGTGGAGCTCCCAAAGTAATTTCTCCGGAAGTGGTCCTTCGCAAATGCACAGGAGGGTGCCCCTAAACAAATAACCCACAGTCACAACAAACTGTGTGGTGGGATCAGTCTTACTATGATGACATGAGATCCAAATGTCGCAAAAGAAAGGATCAATGTCGTAGAAGTCGTGCTGTGAATCAAAATCGGTAATGCATGGATGTAGGCTAACTAATAAATGGGATCGACTACTAAGTGCGTCAGCTACTCAGTTCGTGACACTGGGTTTGTTCTTCAAATGAAAAGTGAACTCTAGCAGGTAAGCAACCCACTTGACATGGCATCTAATCTCCTTCTTGGAACTTAGATGTTTTAATGCCTCATGATCAGTATTCAGCACAAACTCTCACTGAATCAGGTAGTGTCTCTGATGGAGGAGAGCATGGACGATAGCGCAAACCTCTATGTCATAGGTGAAATATCTAGTCTTTGATTCGTTCAACTTCTTGCTAAAGAATGTTATTGGTCGACCCTCCTGACTCAAAATTGTGCCAATGCTTATGATAGATGCGTCACAATCAACCTCAAAAATTTTATCAAAATCAAGCAGTTCTAACATGGGTGCATTAGTGAGTTTCTTTTTAACCAATAAAAATGCGCTCTCAGCTTCTTTAGTCCAAACAAACAATCCTTTCTTCAAGAAATCTGTCATAGGTGCGATCAATGTACCAAAATTCTGAATAAACTGTCGATAAAAAGATGCTAGCCCATGAAATCCTCGAGTCTTAGTAATCGTCGTAGGGGTAGTCCAGGATTCTATCACCTTGACCTTCTCTCTATCAACTCTAATTCCCTCATAAGAAATGATATACCCTATGAAGGTTAGGCTATCCGTCAAAAATGTGCACATTTTCAGATTTATATATAGTTTATTTTCACGTAGAATTTCCAAGAACTGTCTAAGATGAAATACGTGTTGATCATGATCAATGCTATAAATCAAAATATCATCAAAGTATACCACTACACAAACTCCTATGTTTGTCCTAATCACTTGATGCGTTACTCGCATAAATGTGTCGGGAGCATTGGAGAGCCCAAAAGGCATCACCATCCACTCGTATAATCCTTCTCTAGTCTTAACGCAGTCTTCCATTCGTCCCCAGGTTGAATTCTAATCTGGTGGTATCCACTTTAAAGTCAATTTTCATAAGTACACGGGATCCACTAAGCATATCTAGCATGTCATCCAATCGGGTTATCAGAAAGTGATATTTGATCGTAAGTTTATTAATCGTTGTTGGGTATTGTATCCACACTAACCCAGATTTGATGAAGTCATCCGTGAACTAAGATGAATTAAGTTATATTTGATGCTTGGTTTGAGTTATGTGTTTGCAGAAATCTTATTGGAGTGTAGACCAATGTCAGTCTACAATGGGTCACCAAACACAGGACCATACAATGTAATCCCTCATTGTAAGCTCCAAGGTATTTACTCATGTGTAGTCTCTCTATTGTGATACACTTCATATTCAAGCTCTAGGACTATGTGAAAAGACTTGATGTTGGTCATCCCTTAGAAGAAAAAAAATCTGTCAAGAAAAGTTTCCTAAGTAAAGTACTCGAGTAGTTCTTTACTTACTCGAGTAAGTTACTGAGTTCATACTCGAGTAATAATACTCCTACTCGAGTAGCTAAGACATATAACGAGTAGTCAATTGTGGCTCTCGAGTAGTTAAGACAACTACTCGAGTAGTTTCTTTTCTCCTCTCAGTTTTACAGAAATTCTCTTCTCAAAATTTTTCTATGTTAAATACTCGAGTAGTTCTATCTTCTGTCTCGAGTAGTTGAATTCTTACTCTCGTGTAGTTCTCACTTACTCGAGTAGTCTAAGTCATGTACTCGAGTGGTTCATCTACTACTCGAGTAGTCCAGTGTTTATACTCGTGTAGTCCAGGATTTCATTCCAGAAAATTTCTCTAAGTGAATTACTCGAGTAGTCATCTCCATATACTCGAGTAGTTCTATTTGTCTCGAGTAGTCATCTTATATACTCGAGTAGTTCTATTTGTCTCGAGTAGTCATCTTATATACTCGAGTAGTTCTATTTGTCTCGAGTAGTTCATCTTTTATACTCGAGTAATACAGTTTTCCTGTTCCAGAAACTTTCAAGTCTTTGTCTCGAGTAGTATTTCTTATACTCGAGTAGTTCATTATTATATACTCGAGTAGTATTTATTTTACTCAGTAATTTACTCCACCTCTCGTGTAAGTACTTAGGTACTCGAGTATGTTATTCTTGTTACTCGAGTAGCTGAATTCCTTTTCTTCTTATTTACTCGAGTAGTTGACTCCATGTACTCGATTAATCATCCCTTACTCTCTCGAGTACTTTTTCTTATATACTCGAGTAGTCATCTTCTACGTACTCGAGTAGTGTTGTATGTACTCGAGTAGTCTGTTACATCTCGAGTATTTTATTTTGACTTTTTCGAAAATTCTTTAAGTCCAGTCTAACGGTCTTATTCATAAACTTTGGCGTGATTGGTGCACGTGTCTCTTAAAATGACTCAATTATGTCTAATCTTTTCTGATCCTATAAAAGGTCTTGTCTAAACCGACAAACCCTAATTTATTCTAAGAAGATTATTCTGAGAAGTTTTGCAGCCGTACTCTCTCAAGTTTTCTGTCTCCTCTTTCTCACTCCAAGAAACGAAATCCGCCGCCGCTGCCGTCGCTGATTCCCGATCGGCTAGGGTTTCATCTTTTGAGGATTCAGAGCAAGAAGACTTTCCATATCGAGATTCGCTCAACTCCGTATTTTCTGATTCAATCGACCGTGAGAAGACAAGAAGTTTCAGATATAATCTTGCCGAGATTTCTCTTCATCATTCTGATAAAGCCGCAAAGCCTAGTAGAAGAAATTTTTTGTCATCTGTTGTAGATCTGAATAAAGTTTCACTGTTTGTATTTCTATACAAAATTTATTTCATCATTGTAGGAGAAATTTCTCCGAGTGTAGGAGTTTTTTTTGTCTCCGAGACTGTAGGAAGTTTTACCTTTCGAGTGTAGATCCGTTTTGTGGATCGTGATTGTAGGAACATTGTTCCGAGGGTCGGTTTGATTTTCAATCCGAGATAGTGGAGTAGCCGAGTCTAGTGTATTGCTAGATCGGTGAGGGAAAGTGGATGTATCCAAGGTTGGGGAACCACTATAAATCTTGCCTCGTCTGTGTTTTATTGGTAGATAGATCTGTGCATTAGTTTGTAATTTTTATTCCGCAAAAAGTCGCACAATTCACATATTCACCCCCACTAGGTGATTTAGGTAGGCAACTATAAACATTCAATTGGTATCAGAGGGAGGTTGATCGTTAAAAGGTCTACACCTTGATCAGATCAAGCGCTGCAAAGTATGGAAGCTTGTTCCAAGACCCAAAGGTAAGAACGTCATTGAGACAAAATTGGTCTACAGGAACAAGATGGACGAGGATGGAACGATTGTAAAGAACAAGGCCAGACTTGTCGCAAAAGGTTATCGTCAAGAAGAATGAATCAACTTCGACCAAACGTACGCTCCAGTGGCAAGGCTAGAGGCAATAAGGTTATTCCTAGCATATACTGCACTCAAAGGCTTCACTGTCTACCATATGGACGTGAAGTCTACCTTCCTTAGTGGTGACATAAAGGAAGAGGTGTATGTGTAACAACCTCCAGGTTTCATTTATTCTAACTTTCCTGATTACGTTTATTTACTGCATAAAGTGTTATATGGCCTGAAACAAGCTCCTCGAGCTTGGTATGAGACGTTGTCTAGCTTTCTACTTGAGAACAAGTTCATAAGGGAAAAGATAGACAAGACATTATTTCTTAGGGAAATTAAAGGCAAGATTTTGCTAGTGCAAATCTATGTCGACGAAATTATTTTTGGCTCTACTGATGATAACCTCTGCAAGAAGTTTTCAAAACTTATGCAAGGGAAGTTTGAAATGATTAGTATGGGCGAGCTGAAGTATTTATTAGGGCTTCAAGTGAAACAGTCTGAAGATGGAATTTTCATCTCACAGACCAAGTTCACCAAAGAGCTGATTAAGAAATTCAGAATGGAGAACGCAACCTCGATGAGGACTTGATGAATTGTAAATATACGTATTTTTATGCACATTAATTTAGTCATTTTCATTTATTTTCGTCAATTTTACTTATTTTTGTTCAATAAAATGCTTCTATTCTTGTAAATTTACTTCTAACTTGTTTTATTTTATTTTGCAGAAAATTTCCAAAATCTGCCAAAATTGGGCAGTACACGCCCGTGACAATTTGGTCACGCCCGTGACCGGGCCGTGAATGTGCATTTCCCGTGAAAACGGACGATTTCTGAAGTAAAAGCTTGACACGCCTGGGGTCACGCCCGTGTCACCCGACACGGGGCAGGACCCAAGCCTGTGTTCACTCCACTCGACGAATTCATCTCGACGATCGTCGAGTGTCGACACCAACAGTCACGCCCAGCGTCACGCCCGTGACCTGGGGCGTGACTCAATTTCCGCTCGACGATTTCGACACGACACTTTCCGCTCGACATTCGTCGAGTGTCGACACCAACTGACACGCCCAGCGTCACGCCCGTGACCTGGGGCGTGACCTTTCCAGCTGGCCCGACAAGATGCTGACAAAGACTTTCGACGCAACCCGCTCCCGGTTCTACCTCCCCGACACGCCCATAGTCACGCCCGTGACCTGGGGCGTGACTGCTACGAACTCAGCCCGAAGTCAACTTTCCTGTCCAATCGCCGGCCGCCTTCATGAATAGTACTGTCACGCCCCCCCTACACGCCCGTGACTGAGGGCGTGTACTTAGAATTTTTTGCCTATAAATTGCCCAGTTCTGTAAGGTCCAAGGGTTCAGATTTTTGGGCCAATTTAGTGTCTTTTTGTGGGCTTAATCTGTGGATACTAGTGCTATGTAAGGAGATTTCTCCCTTCTTATTTCATATTTTGTTTTGCTTTATCTTTTAACTTTGTAATAGCTTGATAATTTTAATAAAAATGTTAGATTTTCTCTCTCTATATAGCATGAAAATTCATTTGGATGGCTCACTTCTTCTCCTTTTTTATCCTTGGTTTCATCCTTGTTCTTCATTTATGAAATGTGTGTGTGTGTGTATGAGTGTAATTTATTCACTTTACTTATTTTTAACTTGTTTTCATGCTTAGGTATGATAGGTTTTCCTCTTTTTCTCCTTGTCTTTTTCTTGAAAGAATTTTGATTTCATTCTTATGATTTTATAAAAGAGGTTTAAAAAGTGATTTTGTTCTTTTTTTTTACTTAGTTTTCTTTTAGGATTGTAAAACCTCTTTTGTTCTTTTCATCTTCTTTCTCACCTTTTTTATCACTTTCATAACATCATAAGAATGAAAATGTTGGCATTTTAATTTTCCAAAAACTTTGGTTTTTAATTTGTTTTGAAAAACTTTTGTCTTCTAAAAATTGAAATTTCCTCTTTTTATTTGTTTTTGGTAAAACCTAAGCATGAAAAAGTTAAAATTTTAATTTTTAGGTAACTTTCATTTTGCTTTTTATTTGTGTGTGTGAGTGTATGAGCCTAAACCTCTCTTTTGTTCTTCTTAAATTATGTAGAGTGTGTGAGTGTAGGTGTATAATTTTTATGCTTTGTTCAAATTATGTAGAGTGTGTGAGTGTAGGTGTTAAATTTTATTGCTTTCTTGAATTTCTTATGGAGTGTGTGTGTCTGTGTGTATTTATTTCCGCCTACTCGTTAAGAGTTAAATGGCGCATCGCTTTCATTTCAGTCCTACTCGTTTGAGTAGGACTTGTAATTTTTCTTTCTTTATTTTTCCGCCTACTCACTTGAGTTTAAATGGCCGGACTTTATTTCCCGCCTACTCGTTTGACTAGGATTTGTAATTTTTCTTTCTTTATTTTTCCGCCTACTCACTTGAGTTAAATGGCCGGATTTTATCGCCCTGTAATCGCATTTATTTTCTCCTACTCATTTGAGTAGGACTCGCTTTCATTTTCAGTCCTACTCGTTTGAGTAGGACTTGCAATTTTCAGCTTTTATTTACCGCCCCCACTCGTTTGAGTGGGACTCGCAAATTTGAAAAATGCAAATTTCTTTTATGTGTAACTTAGTTCCTTTTTAATTTATAATTTGGAGTGTGCGTGAGTTCTTGTTTTAGCAAGTTTTTCAGTTTTCTAAATGTTGTTATTTTTCTTGTGTCCCCTTCTTATAAACATTTAGTGTTTAATTTCGAATTCACGCCTCACTAAATTATAAGACGTCCCCATACCGATGTGTGGCTAATCGCTATTAGCCTCGGCATCGAAGAGCATTGGGACATTTAAAATGATTTATAATAATTGAAGCTCTTTATTTTCATTTTAATTTAAGCACTTAAGGTTTACCCCGGGTTTACGACGCGTAGGACCACATATCGATGTGTGGGCCCTATTTCCGTAGTCCATATGCTAGCTAGCCGAGAGGCCGTGCATATGGACCGATCACCCCTGGGTAAATAGAGTTGCGTGCATACCCTCGAGAGAGGACAAGCGTAATTCTACCGGATTGGGTTCCCCACCCAATAGCGGGGTTCTTAGCGTAAAGCGGGCGTTAAGAGGAATCCTTCGTCGAACTAACGTTCGGTCGAATAGTCTTAACGTTTAGGTGAGCGATATCCCTATAGCTAGGTGAGCTCACATTTGTGGAACCTCCACGGCCAAGTTGCCTTATTATTAATTTGAAAACTAAGTCTTTTTATTATTAAAAATTGTTTTAGTCTTAATCCGATTCGATGCCGAGCGTTAACCCTTCATCGAATATTTTCTAAATCGTTTTTTCGCTCCTTTGCTTTTCCGTCTTTTATTAAGTAAAAAAATCCACCTTACTTTCAGTAAAATAATAGTCCTCCCGGAGGAGTAAGAATAGTCAACACGACCCCGAGAACAATACGACCTCGGTATTCCCCCGAATATCGAGTACTACTTGCGATAGGTGCACTTGCCTACCCGAGCAAGCCCGCGGCGATCGACTCACCGAACCTACCACAGTAAGAGTCTGTTCGCGGGCCCATCAGGACTCCAATGGGTTCAACTATGTCTCTGGACAAGGATGAAAAAGGGAAACCTTTTGATGAAACCAAGTACAAAAGCATTATTGGATCCTTGCTCTACCTTACTGCAAGTAGACCCGACATAATGTTCTCAACATGTGACTGTGCTAGATTTCAGGTGAACTCCAAGGAATCTCACTATGCTGCTGCAAAGCAGATTTTGAGATACCTTAAAGGTACACCAATTCTTGGCTTATGGTACCCAAGAAGTAATGATAGCGAACTAATAGGTTTTTCAGATGCAGATTTTGCAGGGAGCAAAGACGACATGAAAAGCACTTCCGGGACATGTCAATTCTTTGGAAGAAGACTTATCTCCTTGAATAACAAGAAGCAAAACTGTGTTGCAATCTCAATGGCTAAGTCATAGTACATCTATGCAGGCAGTTGCTGTGCACATTTACTTTGGATAAAGAATCAGTTTGAGGGCTACAACATGAAGTTTGAAAAGATTCCATTATTTTTCGACTCTTCCAGTGCAAAAGCAATAGCCAACAACCCAGTCTCGCACAGCCGGACAAAGCACATAGAGCTAAGGTATCACTTCATCCGGGAGCATGTGGAGCATGGGGACATAGACCTTCAATATGTCTCTACAGATAGACAAATTGCAGACATTTTTACGAAGCCGCTGGACGAGACCAAGTTCTCGTTCTTCAAAATAGAACTTGGGTTGCTCAACAAAGAAGACTAGAGAAGATGGACTTTCAAGAAGACTAGAGAAGATGGATTTTCAAGAAGGCTCAAGGCTCAAAGATGGAATTGGACAAAAGAGCTGAAGCAACCAAGGTGAAGATTTGTGAAGAAATTGGACTCTTCAAAGAAGATGCTATTACAAAGCTATCTGTTGAAGTAAGAAAGGGGTAGGGACTGGTAAAAGAATATCTTGAAAAATATTCATAGTTCTTATGCTTGCTTACACTGCTTTATATACTTAGCATTCTTTTTATGTCCATAATTCACCTTAGTGTAAAGGGTTCTGACTTCTACAAATAGAGGGAGATTGTTGGGTATTGTATCCACACTAACCCAGATTTGATGAAGTCATCCTTGAACTAAGATGAATTAAGTTGTATTTGATGCTTGGTTTTAGTTATGTGATTGCAGGAATCTTATGGGAAGTGTAGACCAATGCCAATCTACAATGGGTCACCAAACACAGGACCATACAATGTAATCCCTCATTGTGTGCTCCAAGGTGTTAACTCATGTGTAGCCTCTCTATTTATATACACTTCATATTCAAGCTCTAGGACTATGTGAAAAGACGTGATGCTGGTCATCCCTTAGAAGAAGAAAAATCTGTCAAGAAAATTTTCCTAATTAAAGTACTCGAGTAGTTCTTTATTTACTCGAGTAAGTTACTGAGTTCACACTCAAGTAATAATACTCCTACTCGAGTAGCTAAGATATATCCCGAGTAGTCAATTGTGGCTCTCGAGTAGTTAAGACAACTACTCGAGTAGTTTCTTTTCTCCTCTCAGTTTTACAGAAATTCTCTTCACAAAATTTTTCTATATTAAATACTCGAGTAGTACTATATAGTACTCGAGTAGTTCTATCTTCTGTCTCGAGTAGTTGAATTCTGACTCTCGTGTAGTTCGCACTTACTCGAGTAGTCTAAGTAATGTACTCGAGTAGTTCATCTACTACTCAAGTAGTCCAGTGTTTATGTTGAATCCCTAGTAAGATTTGGGCTAAGATCACTAAGTTAGGATCATATGACCCACAATGTATAGCCATGGTCATGGTTGTGTCCTAGAGTCTAGGCCAATACCTCAGTAGCAACATCACATGGACCAGCCATCATCAGACAGCCAGAGACTCAAAGACTTAGAGATTTTCCAGAGACCAAGTAAAATGAGTTCGACGTTCGTCGAACCCAGATCGATGATTGTCATGCTCAGCATGACGATCTTAGAGAAAATTCTCTGAGCTGAGCTCGATGAACTTGGTGCTCAGGTCGACGAACTTTGGACATTACACTTCAACACTTCAGAAAGGCTGTGTCGACACACAGAGAAATTGTGTCGACACACAGAATAACTGTCGACACCAATTGTGTCGACACCAAAAGTCAGATGTGTCGACAAACAGGACTTGTGTCGATACACTCAAGATCAACACCAGAAGTCAGTTGTGTCGACACACAGGACTTGTGTCGACACACTCAAGATCGACACCTGAATCCAACTGTGTCGACATACAGGACTTATGTCGACACACTGAATACAGCTCGATGAACTTCATTCTCAAGTCGACGATCTTTGGACTCAACCTTCAGTATTCCTAGTTTAGTTGTTCTCTAAACTCAGGTCGACGAACTTAGTTCTCTGGTCGATGATTTCTGGATCCTTTACTTCAACCAGAAGCTTCTCAATTTTTTAAGTCCAGATTCATCTTCAGTCAACGAATTCCAGATCCTCTGCTCGACGAAATCAAATTCTTAGGTCGACGATTTCTGGATACTTCAACTCTTTCATTTCAGAAGCATCTGTGAATATTCTTAAGTCCAAAATCAACTCCAGTCGACAAAGCCAGTTATCAGCTCGACGAACATCAGACACAGAAAAGGCAAAGTTTCTGAAGCATATAGTTCTGTTATCAGATTGACGATCTTGGAACTCAGCTCGACGAACAGAAGTTATCTGATCGACGAACACAACAACTCAGCTCAACGAGCTGTGGACTCAGCTCGACAAACTGTGGACTCAGCTCGATGATTTCTGTCATCTGTTCGACAATTCCCGACTTAGTATTTCATTCCTCTGTCCTCATTCTATGACAATAATTTCTGAATGATTAATGACAAAAGATTCTCTGAATATTACCGTTGGACGGTGCATTGATCATGGCTTTCATCAAAATTATTGTTTTCCATTTTTCCAAGGGACAGTTGTGGAAATAAATCAATGCAGTTTATTCTCTAGGCCGTAAGCATTGATTGCAGCAGAGGAATTCAAATTTCGAAAGACAAATTCCTTCAGAAAATATAAAAGAGATTTTTCTCTTTTCCTGAAGATAGAAATGAACACAGACAAGAACACAGCATACATAGAAACACACAGACACATAAAGAATTACAGTCACTCTGTCTTCAGGAGTCTCTCTGCTCCATCATTCTTTCACAGCTTTCTGATACAAAAAAGAAGCCCTAGGCCAGAGACAGATCTGCTATTGAAGAAGAAGAACAATCAATCTAAATCTAGAGTCTTCTTTCTTCATCACTCCAGGAAACTTCAAAGGACAATAACTACTCCATCTGTCAAGAAGTTCCTGCAGATTTCTCTGATAAAGGCTTAAAGACTGAATGCCTATCACCCTGCAGCAAAGCTCTAGATTTCCCTGAACTATTCTACATCTTAGGGAGAGCTACTTGCTAATATCATATCCACTTGTCTTCTCTCTGATTGTTGATAGAGAAGACACCATCACCTCTCACCCCTCTCTATATAAAGGATTGTCATCTCCCTTCAAAAGTGATTCTTGGTTACAAGTCACCTGACCAAAAGACTTGAGATTTGGTTTTTGAGCACCTGATCAAAATCTTATTGGTGTCAGACACCTGATCAAAAATCTGAGTGGATTCCTACCAGGGTGGCAGAAGAGTGGATGTACCTAGGTTGTGGAACCACTATAAATTTCTTGTGTTGTCTGGTTGCCCTTTCTTTTGTTTCTTGTTGTGCCTGTGATTGTTAGTTAGTTGTTGCTGTGTTTTATCTTTTAATCTCTTTCTTACAGCACTAGGACATGTCTGCAATAGCCAGAAAATTTTATAAGCTTTAAATACTCTATTCACCCCCCCTCTAGAGTATTCCTGATCTAACAGCTCACTTTCAATTGGTATCAGAGCAGGTTCCTTTGGTTGTACAAGCTAACTCTTGAACCAAATATCCTTTGTTAGAACTAAATTTTATTTTTATTTCCATTTAGATTTATATACACAGCTATGACACAGAACAAGGATTATGCAAGCACCAGACCTCCAGTTTGCAACCTAAACAGGTTTTCCATCTAGAAGGCAAGAATTAAATTATACATGAATTCTATTGATGAGGATATATACAACTCTATTTTGATAGGTCCCCCTCAAGCTTCAACTTCTGCAACATCTACAAGCACTACTGTAGTTCCACCACCTGAGTGGACTGAGGCCCGGAAGAAAGCAAAGATTGTTGATGCCAAGGCAATGAACATATTGGCTCAGACTATGTCAGATGACATCTATCAGAAGGTGGCTGAGTGCACCTCTGCAAAAGTAATCTGGGATTCACTCAACCAAATGGTTGCTGACTCAGTAGATGAGAGGAAAGATAGAAGATCAAACCTCACCACACAATATGAAAACATCAAAAAGGATGAAGCAAAAACAGTTGAAGTGATGTACAATAGGCTTAGCTCCATCATCAGTGAGCTAAGGACCTTAGATAAAGAAATCACCTTGACTGAAGTAAATGACAAGATCTTTATATGCTTCCCAAGCTCATGGGATTCAAGGATCTGGCCCATCATGGAGGCCAGAAGCCTAAATGAGATATCCACTGAATCTCTATTAGGAAAACTAAAGTCCTATGAACAGCTGATAAAATCCAGGGAGGCAGTTGAGCAAAGAACACCCCCTCCAGCAAGAAAAGAGCATAACATTGCTTTCAAAGATGTTGATGAGACAGAGACTCCTTCAACAAATGAAGACCTCATGAGTCTTTCTGCCAAAAGATTCTATAAGACGGCAAGAAATGATTTCAAGAGGAAGTCATCAAGGCAGAATGACAAGCCTAGATATGATAAGACACCAACCAAAGAAGTTGTGTGTTTTGGATGTAGGAAGCCTGGGCACTTGACCACTAAGTGTCCAGAGAATCAGAAGAAAGACAAGAGAAGAGAAAAGGATACCAGGAGAAAGCACAACAGCAGACCTTCTTCTAGCAAATACAAGAAGAAGGAGAAAGGTTTTGTGGCTGAAACCTGGAGTGAGACTAAAGAAGAATCAACATCTTCCAGCTCCAGTGAAGGTAAGGTAGAAGCAAGGGCCAAGGAGGTTTATGTAACGTCCCGAATCACACTATGCCCCTCGTGTATATTTTGAGTCAGGAGAGCTGACTAGGGTTCATGGGGAGTGCTGACAACAGGGCAGCACATGTGAAAAGGAGGAGAAATTAGACAAGCATGAGACACGGGTAGAGACACGGGCGTGTCCCTACACGTGTGTGTGTGCATCGAGTTGATCTCGACGAGGCATGTCGAGATCGAGGAGATGTGTCGACATAATGTGACACGGGTAGCGACAACGGCGTGTCCCTAACCGTGTGTGTCGATTTACACTCGACAGCGCGTGTCGAGACTGACGAGCTGTGTCGACATCATGTGACACGGGTAGCGACACGGGCGTGTCCCTACCCGTGTGTGTCGAGTTACACTCGACAAGGCGTGTCGAGACTAACGAGATGTGTCGACATCATGTGACACGGGTAGCGACACGGACGTATCCCTACCTGTGTGTGTCGAGTTACACTCGATAGAGCGTGTCGAGATCGACGAACTACGTGTCGAGATCAATGAATTGTATGACACAGGTAGCAACACGGGCGTGTCCCTACCCGTGTGCCAATGTGTCGAGTTGAGTTAGTCGAAATGTATCTCGATAAAGACACGGCCATGGAACATGGCCGTGTCATGTGGACACGGGTCGGGATACGGGTCGGGACATGTGTGTGTCCCTACCCATGTCAAGTATTGAACCGACACGGAAACTGTCGTTGCCGTTTCGCCCAAGCAGGACACGGGTGAGGACACGGGCGTGTCCCTACCCGAGTCACTTTTCATATATAAGGGGAAGAGAAAACCCTAGCCATTTTCATGCTCACTTAATCCCTGTTTCTGAGAGAAACTCTTGTTGAGAGAAGGAGAGTTTGCTGGAGCAAGTTCTAGGGAGGAAAAATCCGCCAACGCCGCGAAGGAGAAGATGTCGCCAAGGAGAATTACGAGATCCATGGCCGGAAATTTTGGTACCGCTAGAACCGAAGTGAATTTCCTACCCTCTCCCTTGGTGCTAGATCTGTAGATATTTAGGTGGTGTCTTCAACCTCTCTAGGGTGAGGCCAATCCGGGGCTTGTGCTCTTGGTTAGTGGTGTCTTCAACCTCTCTGATCTTCTATATGGAGATGGGGGATGGTTTCGTGAAGAGCAAAGGCCTCTTGAGGTTGAATAAGGGAGGAGATTTTCCGGAATGATTTGGGAAGATCGACCTGAGGAGGAAGATGAACCGATGTCGTTCATTCCTCCTTAAGATGCGTGCAGAATCTGTATTCTGCACGCAGCGATCTTCGTGGCCATGTTTAAGCATGATATGTCCAGATATGGGCTTTTAGCTAAACTTGAAAGTTGAAGCCCTTGAAAATACCTTTCCAACGAATAGTTGCACAACTTCAGGCGAAGTCTGTAGCCACAGGAAAGTCTAAACGAAAATGGTGTTCAACAAATCCTGCATGCAAAAATTGTGTTCTGTACGCAGCGGACTTCAAGTCCGATTTCAAATAGTATAATATCAAAATTGGGTTGAGGTCAGAATACGAAAGTTGTGGAACACGGAAAGACCTTTCCATCGTGGGGTTATACGTCTTCACCGGAGTCATGTAGCTTCGGGAATCTCCGGTCGAATCTGCTATCCAGATTCAATCTGCACCTAAATTCTGGGCTTTTTATAAGATGGGTTTTGATTCGGTGGAAGTTTTATTGCAAGTTACTTGGCTTGGATGAACCCTTATGATTAATCATTTATTGCATGATTGACGAATCTTATTAATTAGATTTCATATAATCAAATTGTGAAGCAATCTTATTTAAACGAATTGACTTGATAAGAATTGAAAGATTGTTATTTGTGCGCATCATATATATTATGTCGTTAACATATGGAAAGTGTGATGGATCTTTACATGCGCATCATGTTCATAATAGGTTAGTACTTTTGGAAAGATTTGTAAATCTTTATATGCATAACATGTTATATTATATTGTCATCATTTGGGAGTCATATAGAAGAATAAATCATGGCCATGAGTATGTTTGATTAATGAATTGAGTTTAGTAGTGCAATACTTAGAGCGTCGTCTCCCTACGGGTAGTATTGTGAATGGATGTAGGTACGGTGTTGACCGTCACTTGTTTGGTTGAGTTTTGATAAGGTATGGATGGACGGTTGGGCTGTGTCCTCGTGCTTACTTCCGAGGCCCCTTCCTTGTTATGTTGATGTGGCATTTGCATGCGGTGTGAGTCGACACGCGGTGTCGTAATTCTGGGTTAAGGATAGTGTGGCAGGTCTACGGGCTCGCCAGTCATCACACCGACGGGAGTCGACAGTTAGACTTTGGGCGGTTGGTCTGTGTCCTCGGTGTTCACGTCCCGGGGCCCCTTCCGTGCCAAGTGAACGGTTGGGCTGTGTCCTCGTGCTTACTTCCGAGGCCCCTACCGGGTCACGCAAGGCAAGTTCAGGTTGTGTTCTTGGTGCATATCTACCCAAGACCCCGCTGGGCCATAGTACGCATGGGGTCCGTTGTTGTGTTCTTAACGTTGAGGCGTACGGAGGCCTAGGTGAAGTAGTGTGGATACCCGCCTAGTAGTAGAAGTGCCGTTCTACTGTAACCGCCTGGCCACGGCGGCTGATGCCTGAGAGGTTAGCTACCTTCTCAAAAAGTGGGAACTATAGTCTGTGTCGACATAGCAATTGCATGTGTGTGATCATGGGTGAGTCAATGCATAACATTCATAGCATTTCATAACATTGCATAATAAGAACCTCATCGTATAAGTTTGTATGGGCACTCTTATACGATGAGTTACCTTTATGTAACCCGATCCTTAACTTATAAGTTTGTATGTGCATTCTTATAAGTTAATTTACCTTCATGTTGTTACTTATACATGTTAGTTTGCTGTAGCTCTTAAATATTTGCTAGGTCATGTTATTGTTACTCTTACACTACTGCCGCCTGCTTGTACTTCTTTTACTTGCACACATATACATTACCCTTGTTCCTTCTCTCCTCCCGGTGCCGAGGAGTCGCCGGGGGAGCGGATGTGAAACCACTTAGTCGTTTCGACTAATAGTTTCTATGTCTTCCTTTTTAGGAGGTCACGCCGCGGGTAGAGCTGCCGCAGACAACGCAGCAGGACAGCCAGGCTAGGACCATAGGGCCTGAAGTGACGGTGCCATCGATACCGTCGGTTACAGATGTTAGTATTTTAATACTCTGATGGAGCCCATTTGGGTAATGTTTAGCTGTACTCTGATAAATTGTAGAAGCATGTTTTAGCTTCTCCTTTATTGATGTATTCGGACATTATTACTTAGTGTAGATTTTGACTTCTCTTGCTTATTATATTTGGTTGGGTTGGCATGTACTATTGATATTGTTGTAGCCGGCGGAATAGGCGTCTTGTGATACAGGTTAGCCCGTGTGCTAATGCTACCGAAAGGTGGCTATTCCGGGAATAAGACTCCCCCTTCATGTCGTGTTTTGAGATCCGGGAGGGGGGGTCTTACAAATGGTATCAGTTTGCCACGATCCTCAACTAAAGAAGTCATTCAACAATGGTGCCACCCCGGTTTGATTAGTCAGTTTGGGGACAAACTGACTTAGCGGAAGCAGTGGTGTGCCCATATGTAATTCACGCTAAGTATGTCCAACTTTGACCTTAAAATTAGCCAACCTGATCATATGTTTGCATTTTATGTGTAGATTCCAGCGCTCGATGAGCAGGTGAGAGGAACTCCTACGCCCTCCATACCCACTTCCACTCAGTTCCAACAATCTGAGTTGGGGCTGACGCTCACTGCCATCCTCGATGCGTTTAGGGCGCAGTAGCCCCCGGTGCAACAACATGACCCGAGCTCCAACTGGCTGAGCACCTTCTGGGCTCTATCCCCTCCCGCCTACCTTGAGACGGAGTCAGCCGTACGTACAGAGGAATGGCTAGACACGGTTCTGGAGTTATTGGCTGGTATCCGTTGCCCGGCCAACATGGCAGTGACATTGGCGGTGTCCGTCTTGGACTCACATGCTAGGAGGTGGTGGAAGTCCCTCATGGGCTCTACCTTCCAAGGCTGGGTCTACACAGAGATAAGTTGAAGTGAATTCTCGGGTGTTTTCTTGGAGCACTTTATCCCTACATCGGCTCGAGATGAGCTTGAGCAGAGGTTTCTTCTACTAAAGCAGGGATCAAAGTCGGTTACGGAATACCAGCGGGAATTCCAGCATCTCGCAAGGTTTGCGGATTCTTACGAGTTGGATGACAGAGGTTATGCCAAGCGCTTCTACAAAGGGCTGCGAGATCCCCTAAGGTAGTCCCTTTTGTTTATAGCGGACGGAAGCTTGGCAGAGATCATTGATATGGCGAAAAGATTGGAGGCGGACCAGTTGGGATGCAGTAAGAGGCCTGCGGAGGACGTGATGGAAGCCGGCCTATGGAATAGAAGGAGGCGAGACTTCAGAGGAGGAAGAGGATATCAAAGAGGTGGAGGGCATGTCCACCGGAACTATAGAGTGGAGCATCCGGTTCCGCAGTCGCCTGCGTTGCCTCCACCACCACAGCCTCAACAATTTCAACAACCTGAAGGGCGTCGTGGTCTGGTGTGCTTCGAATGCAACCATTCGGGCCACATCCGACGTTTCTGCCTGCAGCTATTTGGGAACGTCCCTCCTGCTCTCCGTCCGACAGCTCCTCGAGGGCAGGGTCACGTGCGTGGTTGAGGACGAGGACCGCGAGGAGGTAATCCCAGCCCTGCTAGGGATCAGGTGTACGTGCTTGACATGGCGCAGGAACGGAACACCCAAGATGTGATTGCAGGTATGATTTAATTAATTAACAAATTTTCATGGTCTAACTTGAATTGATTAAGACTTACTAGACACCTAGCAATAAGTTTTAGTTATTGGTACTTAGGCATTGTGATTATTGGCGGGAAGACGACCTATGCGCTGTTCGATACCGGTGCCTCACACTCCTTTGTGTCCGAGGATTTCATAAAAGACGTGGAGGGTGTACAGTACTTCACTGGCATAGCCCGGCGTGTACGCCTTCTGGACGGCTTGGAGATGATCACAACCACCATGTGCAAGTTGGAGTTATTTATTGATGGGAAGGCATTTGATACGCCGGCCACGGTTCTGAGAATGCCGAAGTTTGACATCATTTTGGGCATGGAATGGCTGGACTGGCACTTTGCGAGGATCGACTGCACGGAGAAGCAAATTTATTTAAGACATGGAGACTCTGACGTCATCTTCCAATGTATTGGCTTCGCGCCGTGTATGATATTATCTTTTGTTCAGGCTGTAAAAGCCCATATGAAGCGGGACGAGGTCTTCATGGTCTGGTTCGAGTTGAAGGAAGAAGCATCGGAAGTGAAGGATGTACGGGTAGTGGGGAATTTCCCCGAGGTATTTCCTGAGAAGCTGCCAGGATTGCCCCCGCATAGAGAGGTTGACTTCCAGATTAATCTAGTACTAGGTGCCAAGCCTGTATCCAAGGCTCCGTACAGAATGGCCCCGAAAGAACTCGCGGAGTTTAGAGTTCAATTGCAAGAACTGGTGGAGTCAGGGTTCGTTCGCCCCATTTCATCACCCTGGGGAGCTCTTGTACTGTTCGTGAAAAAGAAGGATGGAACCTTGCGGTTGTGCATAGATTATCGGGAACTCAATTGGTTGACGATACGGAACACTTATCCACTACCTCGGATCGACGAGTTGTTCGATCAACTAGTGGGAGCACATTGGTTTTCCAAACTGGATTTGCACTCTGGATACTATCAGTTGAGGATTCGAGAAGGAGACATCCAGAAAACGGCCTTTAGTTCAAGATATGGTTTGTATGAGTTCACGGTAATGCCATTTGGGCTCACAAATGCTCCTTCGGCCTTCATGAGCCTGATGAACAAGGTGTTTGAACCGTATTTGGACATCTTCGTCATTGTTTTTATCGACGACATCTTGGTCTACTCAAAGATGGAGGAGGAGCATGTCGAGCATCTAACCTTGGTGTTGAAGAACTTAAATGAGCACTCCTTGTACGCCAAGTTTAGCAAGTGTGAATTCTGGCTTAAGGAGGTTGCCTTCTTGGGGCATGTGATCAGTGGGGTAGGATTAGCAGTGGATCTAGAAAATGTTCGAGCCGTGAAGGAGTGGTCGCCCTTGAAGTCGGCGGCCGATATACGAAGCTTTCTTGGACTTGCTGGGTACTACCGCAAGTTCGTGAAAGGATTTTCCAAGATTGCCCTTCCTCTTACCTCCTTGACGAAGAAGGGTGTGCTGTTTGAGTGGACACGACAATGTGAAGTGGCATTCCAAGAGCTAAAGGATAGGCTTACCTCCGCCCCCATCCTTGCACTTCCGTCTGGGAAGGAAGGATTTCAGGTTTACACGGACGCGTCATATCAAGGGATGGGAGCGATATTGATGCAGCACGGACACGTAATCGCTTATACTTCAAGGCAGTTAAAGAAACATGAAATCAATTACCCGGTTCATGATTTGGAGTTGGGAGCAGTGGTGTTCGATTTGAAGGTCTGGAGGCATTATCTATATGGCGTCCAATGCGAGATCATTTTCGATCACAAAAACTTGAAGTATGTCCACACTCAGAAGGAGTTGAACCTGAGACAACGGCAGTGGTTGGAATTTCTATGCGACTATGAGTTCAGCATGAACTACCACCCCGGGAAAGCGAACTCGGTAGCCGATGCATTGAGTAGAAAAGTGCCAGGATCTAGCCCAGAGTCTCGGTTGATGAGCATGGAGTTGGCTCGGATGATTGAGGAGATGGATATTACTCTGGTATTCAAGGCTCCTTCGGCAGAGTATGCGGAGGTTTTGGCAGGCATGAGCATAGTTTGTGATATCCGGGACCGGATTCGGGTGGAGCAAGGCATGGATGCGGCCTTGGCCCCAGCAATCAAGGCAATTGAAGATGGGACCACCGATGACTACACACTAAAAGACGGCCTCGTTTATTTTTGTGGCCGGCATTATATTCCCAAGGGCGGCAAAATCCGGGAGGATATCTTGAGAGAGGCACATTCCTCTCAATATTATGTACACCCGGGTATTGCCAAGATGTACGTCGGCTTACGGAAGACCATGTGCTGGCCAGGAATGAAGAAGGATGTTCGTTACTATGTTACACATTGCGAAGCTTGTCAAAGAGTGAAGGCTGAATGCAGGAGTCCCGGTGGTTATTTGCTGTCGTTGCCCATTCCCGAATGGAAGTTCGAGGATATCTCCATGGACTTTGTCCATGGGATACCTCGTTCCCGCTCCGGGAATGATTCAGTGTGTGTTATTGTTAATCGACTGACAAAGGTGGCCCGGTTCATTCCAATGAAGAAGGAAGCACGCGTGGATGTTTTGGTACGCCTTTTTGTGGAGCAATTCGTACGGTATCATGACGTGCCCAAGACAATTGTTTCAGATCGGGATGGTCGGTTTACATCCAAGGAGTGGAAGGCGGTACATGCGTATTTGGGTTCGCACCTAACCTTTAGTACATCATTTCACCCTCAGACGGACGGGCATCTGAGAGGACAATCAGAACACTGGAGGATTTATTGAGGCTGTGTGTGTTGGACAGAGGAGAACCATGGGAAAGACTTATACCACTGGTGGAATTCTCCTACAATAATAGCCATCAGGCGAGCATCGATATGGCGCCTCATGAAGCCCTTTACGGAAAAAGGTGCAGGACTCCCTTGTCTTGGGTGCACGACGAAGATCCAAAGGTATTGGGAAATGAATATATAGATGATACTGATGCGGCGGTCAGATTGATACGGGATAGCTTGTTGGAGGCTCAAAGTCGGCAGGCAAAGTATTATAATGCAAAGCACCGAATGGTGGAGTTCCAAGTGGGGATAAAGTGTTCCTCAAGATTCGGCCGATGCATGGAGTGTCGCGGGTGCGTGGGGTGAAAAAGCTCAGCCCAAGGTATGATCGGCCTTATACTATACTGGAAAGGATTAGCCCGTTGGCTTATCGGTTGGAGTTACCACCAGAACTAGAGAATCTCCACGACGTGTTCCATGTGTCGTCGCTTCGAAAAGCACTGTTGCGGCCCGACCAGTATATTCCCACTACTGACGGTGCAGTGGCGTCAGATAGGTCTTTGCGACTAGAGCCGGTGCGGATTGTTGACAGCGAGACAAGAACATTGCGCCGCAAAAGTGTTCCCTTGGTGAAGGTACTATTGTTCAACAATGGGAAGGAGGAGTACACATGGGAGCCAATGGATTTGATGTAACAACGCTACCCGGAGATGTTTGCTCAAGGTAATTTTTATTTAAAGGCATATTGTATTTTCGGTTATGCTTTTCTCCCCATAGCCTAAGCCTGATTTCGGGGATGAAATCTTTTATTTTGTTTATAGGATTTGTAATGTCCCGAATCGCACTAGGCCCCACGTACGTGTTTTGAGTCAGTTGAGCTGACTAGGGTTCATGGAGAGTACTGACAACACGGTGGCACATGTGAAAAGGAGGAGAAATTAGAGAAGCATGAGACACGGGTAGAGACACGGGCGTGTCCCTACCCGTGTGCTTGTGCGTCGAGTTGAACTCGATGAGGCATGTCGAGATCGAGGAGCTGTGTCGACATCATGTGACACGGGTAGCGATACAGCCGTGTCCATACCCGTGTGTGTCGAGTTACACTCGACAGGGTGTGTCGAGATTGACTAGCTGTGTCGACATCATGTGACACGGGTAGCGACACGGGTGTGTCCCTACCCGTGTGTGTCGAGTTACACTCGACAAGGCATGTCGAGAATGATGAGATGTGTCGACATCATATGACACGGGTAGCGACACGGGCATGTCCCTACCCGTGTGTATCGAGTTACACTCGACAGAGCGTGTCGAGATCGATGAACTACGTATCGAGATTAACGAATTTTATGACACGGGTAGCGACACGGGCGTGTCCCTACCCGTGTGCCAGTGTGTCGAGTTGAGTTCGTCAAAATGTATCCCGAGAAGGACGCGGCCATGGAACACGGCCGTGTCATGTGGACACGGGTAGGGACACGGGTCTGGACACGGGCGTGTTGTCACAACCCGCATTTTCTCAACGATAAAATCGTATCAGAGCTAGAGAAAACGCGTGCCGTGATGCCACATCGTGCAGAGGATAACTGCACACGCTCAGGCAAAACTCCACACCTTAAATTTTAAGGAAAATCGTTGATTAAGTATGAAAGGAAACCAATTATGTTGAATGGCCGTATCCCTCGGCACGGTGGATCAGCTAGTCCACAATTAAAATATATTTATACGCAGCAGAAAACACTTTGATTCGATTAAGTTGACACCCTAGTGAGCATAAGTGTCCCCGAGGGACAACTCATGTTATGCACGACTCTAAGTGAATATAATAGATATAAAAGGTAGTCTTTTTACGCTAAGGAAATATAGTGTCTTTGTTTTATAAATATACTATGCATGAACTACATATAATAATGCTTTTAGAGTTTAAAATATCTAACATGCAACCTAGTATAAATTCTTCCCATAAGCAAGTAAACAACCACAAATAGGGAAAAAGGCAGCAGTTTAAGTTCATACCCAGCATCACAAGAAGCCACCAGTGAGCGTCAACAACCTAACAAGAACCCACTGATGAGTATGTATGTCTATACAGAAAGGTAAAGAACTACCTCAAAAAAATGGGGATCGGCTGTCTCAGCTACCCAAGATGCCGCAAACCAGCCCCTCCAAAAGAACTAGCCGCTGAACCGGCTACAACCTGGACCTGAGGCATTCAAGAAAAGAACACCTCAGCAAGGAAATAATCAAAAAGAGTAAGTAAAGCATTAGAATTATGAGCAAAAAGAAGGGTTTACCAACACGGCAACAAACTGTTATATGCAAAAGAAAGAGACATGATAGTAATAAAAGAGCACTGTCTAAAGCACAGCAAAGCACACCAAGTGCGAGCAATAAAAGCAACATGCCCAACGAATGAGTCTAACATTCCTAATACGTGGGTAAGTGGCAGTGGTCAAAATATGGATCTAAATACATAACCAAAATCAGATGCAAAAAGGGCAAAGGGGTCACCAGTGGCATCTTTAGGGTCCCACACACACCAACCCAAACCAGGGCAAAAAGGCGGTGGCCACAGCTCTCCACATCAAAATCCACCCCTCTAGAGGCCACTAAAACTCCACCACCTGACACAACCCAAGAGTCGGCAAGCAAAATTAGCCGAACACCCAATACCACCCCCTAGAGAAAGGGAAAAGTCACACTAACAACCCTAAGGAAACACACGAACCTAGGACAGAAAGGTCGAGCCCACTCGACGCAGCGTTGAGTAAGCTCCACTCACATGACGCCTAAAAATACTTAGCTGCAAGTCCTACGCTGGGTGTCGGCGTCGAGTGAGCTAGGCTCACTCGACACTGTCAGCGCTTTCCACTTAGGGTAAACGCAAGTCTTGTTAAAATCGCAGCCTAAGCTCTCTCATTGCGAGAAAGCAGAGAGTTGGAAATTTAATCCCAACCCTCCGTTCCGTCCTAACTACTTGGGACTATCGCAACCAAACCTGAACCACCTCTACCGCAGCCTCACCCTAACTCTAGCAACCCACTGAACACCAAACCTCAGACAAAAGAGAGAACCTTGGTTTAAAAGGACAATAAAACAGCCAATGGACGATATGAATGAAGGAAACATCCTACTGTTCTAATTTCTAAGGAGGAAAAATAATGAAAATAGAAGTATTGCATAGGAAAAGAAAAGAGAACAGAGCAAGATTTAGAATATTTTGGCAAGGGCAAGGGAGCCACTTGCCTCCACCTCTCCGGAAACACAACAGCCACACAACCGCTTGGCTCCGGCGGCAAGATCGGCCACCTAGAAGACCAAAGCTGAAACTTGAGGAAGGAAAAGGAATCAGATGTTAGAAATTCCTGGAATCAACCCTAAATCAAGAAAAAAAACTTACATGGAAGGGAAGATCTACACGAGAGCAAGCCAAAACCGCTATCTCCCGAGAAAAACGAGCTCCCTCCCGCAATTGCCGGCCAAAACACACACTGCCTCCTCTCAAAACCCTTCCGCTGGAATCTCTCCAGACTCGGGAACAATGAAAAAAAATGAGGAGGAAAAACGGTTCATGGCAACAAAAGAGATTCTCAGGAAAAAGTACGGAACACGCCCAAGACACGCCCTTGACACGGTCCGACATGCCCGTGTCACGAGGCGTGTACTAACTCGACGAACGTCGATGTCCACTCGACGAAACACGGGACACGCCCGCGACACACCCGTGACACGGCCCGACACGCCCGTGTCACGGGGCATGTACTCACGCACCTACCCACTCGATGAAAGTCGATCTCCGCTCGACGAAGCAAGGGACACGCCCTGTGACACGCCCGTGTCACAGGCCGTGTACCAACCCGAACACCGCCCGACGATCGTGGAGAGCCGATCGTCGAACATAGAGACATGCCCCAGTGTCACGCCCGTGTCTGACATGACACGCCCGTGACACGGCCGTGTTCTTACTAAAACACCGCCTAACGAACATCGAGCGCAGCTCGACGAACCGAAGGGGGACACGCCCGTGACACGCCCGTGTCACGGCCGTGTTCCTACAAAACTCCGTCGACCAACAATTCGTCGACCAGAGAAACGGGAGCTCTACCCGAGCACGACACGCCCTGGGTCACGGGCGTGACCCAGGCCGTGTCACCCAAACTTACACAGAAAAGGAAACCTGCTATCACCTAACAAACAAGAGACAAGGCACCAGCCTACAAGCTCAGCCACAACAGACCTCGCACAACACAACAAACATTACAAACTTGCAGCTAACCAAAGATGAACGTCGAAACGACCTGAAAGCAAACGATCCCGGATCTCGACCAAAACCAAAACCAAAACAACGATGAGGTCGAAGTCAACATCCGACGATCGCACACTCGGGCAACACCTCCCGAAGCCAAAACACAAGCATTTCCCTAAGAGGCCCAACCGAGTCACCAAAACAGACTCCGGCTAGCTGGGGAAACTTGCCAACTGGCTACAACCAGGCTACACAAGGAACCTACAGAGCTAGGACCGCGCTCTACAACGGCGAAGGGCCGGAAATGCGTCATCGTAAAGCCAATCCAATATCAAACAAAACAAAGAAAAACCGGGGGCGTTACATCCACTCCCCCTAAAAGAAAGTTTCGTCTCGAAACTTTACTCACAACACTCCTATGAAGAAGGAGAGAGAAAGAGCCAGGAAAGGACTATATAAACATAAATAAAACAGAACATACCAGGCACAAGTTCAGGGAAACAGATGAGGGTGAGCCTCCCTCATAGCCGACTCCAACTCCCAAGTCGCGCTTTCTACATCCTGATTCCTCCATAAAACTTTAACCATCGGAATAGACTTCTTCCGCAGCGCACGAACCTGAGAATCCAGAATGCGGACAGGCACCTCCATATAAGAAAGATTCGGCTCCAACTGTGGCACAGAATCCAAAACCTGTCTGCCATTCGTTACACATTTCCGCAGCTGACTGACGTGGAAGACATTATGCACGCCAGGGAAATTTGCGGGCAACGCCAGCCTATAAGCTGATATCCCAATCCGCTCAACAATCGGAAACAGGCCCACATACCTCGGGTCCAACTTCCTGCTCTTGCCAAAATGCTTGACTCCGATCAACGGGGAGACCTTTAAGAACACTGAGTCCCCCACCACAAATTCCAAGTCCGATCTACGCCAGTTGGCATTTTTCTCATATCTCTCCTGGGCTATCCGAAGCTTTTCCCGTATAAGCTTCACAACGGTTTCCATCTCCTCGAGTGCTTCTGGACCCAACAAAGGTCTCTCGCCAACCTCTGCCCAAAACAAGGGAGTCCTGCAGCGCCTCCCATACAAAGCTTCGAAAGGAGCCATTTGCAAGCTTTCTTTATAACTGTTGTTATACGCAAATTCCATAAGCCGCAAGATCTCATCCCACGCTCCTCCGTGGTCCAGAATATAACATCAAATCATATCTTTCACAATCTGATTTACTCGCTCTGTCTGACCATTGGTCTGCGGATGATAAGCTGTGGAATATCTCAAATCTGTACCCAACCCTTCTTGAAGGCTCTTCCAAAAACGAGACGTAAACCTGGAGTCTCGATCCGATATGATACTCACGGGTACACCATGTAATCTAATAACCTCATCCAAGTACAGCTCGGCTATCTTCCTCATCAGATAATCGATCTTAAATGGTACGAAGTGAGCACTCATCGTCAATCGGTCTACGATCACCCAAACTGAATCATGCCCTTTAGGAGATCTCGGTAAGCCTGTGATGAAATCCATCGAGATACTCTCCCACTTCCACATCAGAATCTCTAAGGGAGTTAGCTTGCCACCATGCCTCCCATGGTCGGCCTTCACACGCCTGCAAGTGAAGCACTCAGAAACAAATCTGGCTATGTCCTTCTTCATCCCATACCACCAGACAATCTGCTTTAAATCATGGTACATTTTGGTAGACCCTAGATGGTAGGCAACACTAGATCCGTGGGCTTCTCTGCACACCATATCCCTGATATCTCCAACTGCGGGAATGCAAAACCTGCCACGATACTTCAAGGTACCCGCATCATCTATAGAGAAATCTGGTAATTCACCTTTTTCAGCTCGAAGGTACAAATGCAAAAGATCGGGATCATCCTTCTGATGTAGTCTCGTAAGCACAATCCACGAAGGTTCTGCCACTGCCAAGCTACTCTGCGAATCACAACTTCCCACAGAAATGTCCATCAAAAGGAACTCTTCTACTAGACGCTCGGCGGAGAGATTGAAAATCTTCCCTGACTTCTGACTCAGGGCATCGGCCACCACGTTCGCCTTACCCGGATGGTACTGGATTTCAACATCATAGTCGGCCACGTACTCCAACCACCGCCGCTGGCGCAGATTCAACTCTTTCTGAGTGAAGACATACTTAAAACTCTTATGATCCGTAAAAATCTTGCACTGCGCGCCATAAAGCAAATGCCTCCACAATTTCAACGCATAGATCACAGCTGCAAACTCCAGGTCATGCGTAGGGTAATTCCTCTCATGAGTCTTTAGCTGCCTCGACCCGTACGCAATCACCTTCCCTCCCTGCATCAATACGCAGCCCAGTCCGACGTGCGACGCGTCCACATATATATCATACTCACTATCTTCAGTAGGCAAGGATAAAATTGGAGCCGAACATAACCTCCTCTTTAGTTCCTCAAAAGCCTCCTCACACTTGCCATCCCATATGAAGGCTACATTTTTCTGCGTCAACCTGGTCAACGACGTAGACAAGGTAGAGAATCCCTCTACAAATCTTCTATAATATCCAGCCAAGCCCAAGAAGCTTCTGATCTCTTTGGGAGTAACAGGCGTCGCCCATTCCATAACAGCAGCGATCTTCTCTGGGTCCACCGATATTCCCTCCTTATTCACCACGTGGCCGAGAAAAGAGACTTCAGGCAACCAAAATTCGCATTTGCTCAGCTTCGCGTATAGCTTGTGGTCTCTCAGAGTCGCCAAGACCATACGCAAATGCCGATCATGCTCCTCCGCATTCTTAGAATACACCAAAACGTCATCTATAAAGACAATCACAAACTTATCCAGAAAATCCTTGAAAACTCTATTCATCAGATCCATAAAAGCTGAGGGCGCATTAGTCAAACCAAATGACATAACTAAAAACTCAAAATGCCCATGACGAGAGCGGAATGCCGTCCGCGGAACATCTGACTCCCGAATCCTCAACTGGTGATAGCCCGAACGAAGATCTATCATGGAAAATACGGCACTACCACGCAGTTGGTCAAACAGATCGTCAATCCGAGGTAAAGGGTACCTGTTCTTAATAGTAACCTTGTTCAGTTCTCTATAGTCGATGCATAGCCTCATCGACCCATCCTTCTTTTTAACGAACAGCACTGGTGCACCCCATGGTGAAGAAATCAGCCTAATGAACCCTTTTGCCAACATCTCATCCAGCTGAATTCGCAACTCTTCCAGCTCTCGCGGGGCCATCCGGTACGGCGCCTTGGCAATAGGACGCGTGCCTGACACCAAATCTATAGCAAACGCAACATCTCGATCGGGTGGAAGACCGGGAAGATCATCAGGAAACACATCAGAGAAGTCACACACCATAGGGATCTCTTGCAAACACGGCACTCCAACAACTGACCCTACCAGAGAGACCAAACAGGCAAAACAGCCAGAACCAAGCAACTTCCGAGAACGCACCGCAGAAATGACTGGAGACTCCTGGAGAGAATACCCAAAAACGCTCCCTGGCTGACCGTTATCTTTGACGAAGTCCAGGCGCTTACCCTTGCACTGGATAACAGCATCGTACCTTGACAACCAGTCCATGCCCAAGATAACATCGAAGTCCTCCAGGTCAATCACCTTCAGATCTGCCTTGGCTACAAAATCCCCCAACAAAATCGGACAATCCAGGACACCCAGGTCCATAACCACAGAGTCGTCGGAGGGGAACTTAACGCAAAAGGCACCACCAACACGATCTAGGCCCAAAATGAACCGCTCCACGAAGGCTCTAGCCACAAACAAGTGGGTAGCGCCTGAATCGAAGAGAACGCGCGCCCAGCGGTTCTTTACCTTAAATCGTCCTACAAATAGCGCACGCATCTAAGGAAACAAACGCTAAAATGAAAACTACAACCACAAAGGGATCATAACGAAACGACTGAGGAGAAGTCAAACCTGAGATAACCTGGGTCGAAGTCTGCGCTTCGTCTGCCGAAAGTACATTCAGCTTCCCCTTTCCTCTATCCAATTGCTGAGGCGGTGGCAAAGCCTGGAGGGGAACTGGCTGCAGAACAGGCTGGAGCTGTGGGCACTTTGTCTTGAGATGACCCTTCTGCCCACACTGAAAACAGATCTTATCTCTTAACCAGCAACGGGCAGCATCATGCCCCTTCCTTCCACACAAGGCACACACCAAGTCTCCTCTGAGAGCACCCTGAATTGTGTGTACCTGTTCCTTCTTCTGCGCTCCAAACCTTTTGTAACACTTCTCAAATGGGTGGCCTGGCCGGCCACAAAAACTACAAACCTCTTTGTTCTTCTTTCTCGAGACAGCATCAGGTTCCTGAGGGCTCTTCCCTCCAACAGACTTCCGCTTATCCTTCCTCAACTGCTGGCCTCTATTCTTGGAATTTTCAATGGCCTCAATTCTCAAGGCAGCTTCAACCACGCTGGCATAACTGACTGCTCTGTAGGCATTCGCTAACTGCTGAATGTCGCTTCTGAGTCCACCAAGGAATCGCTTAACTCGGTCTGCTTCAACACTCACCAGACCAGGGGCAAACCGACTCAACTTACTAAACTCAATCTCATACTTGCTAACCGTGAGTTTCCTCTGCTTCAAATGGAGAAAGTCATTCATCAGCCGGTCCCTCTCGACTGAAGGCAAAAACTTACTCAACAGCATCACCTTAAATGACTCCTAAGAGCATCCTGCCACCAAGCTTTCTTTCTCTCTCAGCCACCAATTCTTTGCTAAGCCCTTGAGCTGGTAGGCAGCGAGCATCACTCTCTGATCGTCCGTAATCCCCGAATAAGAGAACATCTCTTCAATAGTAATCAACCAGTCATCCAAAATCATGAAATCTGCTTGCCCATCATAAGTAGGGGGTCTCAGTCGCCGAAACTGGGATATAAATGCCATCTCCGGGGGCACCACAACCAAAGGCACGGGAGGAGCAGGAGGGGCAGGAATAGCTACCCCCTCAGCGGGGTCCGGAACTCTCAGAGTCTGTCCCGCCACAACTGCTACAAGGGACTGAATCTGAGCCTGCATAGCCACCACCTGCCTCGATAAGGCCTCATTGCTCTGCCGCAGGTTTTCTACCAACGCCTCGCTCTGCGCTCCTGACGTCTCACCCTCGGATTGGGGGGTCGATCTCGTTGCAGGACGTCTCGCCATCCTATAATCGCACAAGCTTTAGACAATACCTAGCCCAACAGCTAGAACAAAACTACCCCGTACAGACAAACACACTTAAATATGAACTTCAACTGCAAAACTTGCTCTGGGAGTTGTTTTTTTTTGCCATGATGATGTTATGCTTAACCTAAGATGGTTCACCACCATCATACTAACTCATGTGCCTAAACCATGAATGCATGTATTTTTTTTATTCTTTTTGACTCAAAACCATGTGTGTACATATGTTATCTTGCAAATCTTTAGCTTGGCACGTTGTGCTTATGAAATGTTATGCTATGCATTCTAAAAAGGCCTTAATGCATGCCATGGGCGGCGTACACATGAAAATGTTATGCATCCCATACTACATAACATTCCCATGCAACAAAAAAAGAAAACGTGCTAGCCGCATTCATGTGGTGAGGTTATGCATCCCATACTACATAACCCTCACATGTTGCCTCCTATGGTGGATCCATATACAAACACATATTATGCATCCCATACTACATAATATGCCCCGTATACTTCTTTATGCTCATGAGTGTAGTGTTCGTGCTTTAGCCAAGACGTGCTGATGACATATCGGTGTGTGTATGGTACGCCGCTAACCCCTAATGCAGACGAGGGAAAGGTTGCCCGACCATTTGTCAAGCAACCTCCCTCTGATACCAACTGTCACAACCCGCATTTTCTCAACGATAAAATCGTATCAGAGCTAGAGAAAACGCGTGCCGTGATGCCATGTCGTGCAGGGGATAACTGCACACGCTCAGGCAAAACTCCACACCTTAAATTTTAAGCAAAATCGTTGATTAATTATGAAAGGAAACCAGTTATGTTGAATGGCCGTATCCCTCAGCACGGTGGATCAGCTAGTCCACAATTAAAATATATTTATACGCAGCAGAAAATACTTTGGTTCGATTAAGTTGACACCCTAGTGAGCATAAGTGTCCCCGAGGGACAACTCATGTTATGCACGACTCTAAGTGAATATAATAGATATAAAAGGTAGTCTTTTTACGCTAAGGAAATATAGTGTATTTGTTTTATAAATATGCTATGCATGAACTACATATAATAATGCTTTTAGAGTTTAAAATATCTAACATGCAAACTAGCATAAATCCTTCCCAGAAGCAAGTAAACAACCATAAATAGGCAAAAAGGCAGCAGTTTAAGTTCATACCCAGCATCACAAGAAGCCACCAGTGAGCATCAACAACCTGACACGAACCCACTGGTGAGTATGTATGTCTATACAGAAAGGTAAAGAACTACCTCACAAAAACGGGGATCGGCTGTCTCAGCTACCCAAGAGGCCGCAAACCAGCCCCTCCAAAAGAACTAGCCGCTGAACCGGCTACAACCTGGACCTGAGGCATTCAAGAAAAGAACACCTCAGCAAGGAAATAATCAAAAAGAGTAAGTAAAGCATTAGAATTATGAGCAAAAAGAAGGGTTTACCAACCCGACAACAAACTGCTATATGCAAAAGAAAGAGACAT
The DNA here is from genome assembly GCA_039583875.1 of Platanthera guangdongensis. NCBI lineage: Eukaryota > Viridiplantae > Streptophyta > Magnoliopsida > Asparagales > Orchidaceae > Platanthera > Platanthera guangdongensis. Next base: position 83,174,929 of record CM077166.1, read on the forward strand.
GACAGTAATAAAAGAGCACTGTCTAAAGCACAGCAAAGCACACCAAGTGCGAGCAATAAAAGCAACATGCCCAACGAATGAGTCTAACATTCCTAATACATGGGTAAGTGGCAGTGGTCAAAACATGGATCTGAATACATAACCAAAATCAGATCCAAAAAGGGCTAAGGGTTCACCAGTGGCACCTTTAGGGTCCCACACACACCAACCCAAACCGGGGCAAAAAGGCAGTGGCCACAGCTCTCCACATCAAAATCCACCCCTCTAGAGGCCACTAAAACTCCACCACCTGCCACAACCCAAGAGTCGGCAAGCAAAATTAGCCGAACACCCAATACCACCCCCTAGAGAAAGGGAAAAGTCACACTAACAACCCTAAGGAAACACACGAACCTAGGACAGAAAGGTCGAGCCCACTCGACGCAGCGTTGAGTAAGCTCCACTCACATGACGCCTAAAAATACTTAGCCACGTCCTACGCTGGGTGATGGTGTTGAGTGAGCTCGGCTCACTCGACGCTGTCAGCGCTTTCCACTTAGGGTAAACGTAAGTCTTGTTAAAATCCCAGCCTAAGCTCTCTCATTGTGATAAAGCAGAGAGTTGGAAATTTAATCCCAACCCTCCGTTCCGTCCTAACTACTCGGGACTATCGCAACCAAACCTGAACCACCTCTACATAGCCTCAGCCTAACTCTAGCTACCCACTGAACACCAAACCTCAGACAAAAGAGAGAACCTTTGTTTAAAAGGACAATAAAACAGCACATGGACGAAATGAATGAAGGAAACATCCTACTGTTCTAATTTCTAAGGAGGAAAAATAATGAAAACAGAAGTATTGCATAGGAAAAGAAAAGAGAACAGAGCAAGAGTTAGAATATTTTGGCAAGGGCAAGGGAGCCACTTGCCTCTACCTCTCCGGAAACACAACAGCCACACAACCGCTTGGCTCCGGCGGCAAGATCGGCCACCTAGAAGACCAAAGCTGAAACTTGAGGAAGGAAAAGGAATCAGATGTTAGAAATTCCTGGAATCAACCCTAAATCAAGAAAAAAACTTACATGGAAGGGAAGATCTACACGAGAGCAAGCCAAAACCGCTATCTCCCGAGAAAAACGAGCTCCCTCCCGCAATCGTCGGCCAAAACACCCACTGCCTCCTCTCAAAACCCTTCCGCTGGAAGCTCTCCAGACTCGGGAACAATGAAAAAAAATGAGGAGGAAAAACGGTTCACGGCAACAAAAGAGATTCTCAGGAAAACGTACGGAACACACCCAAGACACGCCCGTGACACGGTCCGACACGCCCGTGTCACGAGGCTTGTACTAACTCGATGAACGTCGATCTCCACTCGACGAAACACGGGACACGCCCGCGACACGCCCGTGACATGGCCCGACACGCACGTGTCACGGCGTGTGTACTCACGCACCTACCCACTCGACGAAAGTCGATCTCCGCTCGACGAAGCAAGGGACACGCCCTGTGACACGGCAGTGTCACAGGCCGTGTACCAACCAGAACACCGCCCGACGATCGTTTAGAGCCGATCGTCGAACACAGAGACACGCCCCAGTGTCACGCCCGTGCCCGACACGACACGCCCGTGACACGGCCGTGTTCTCACTAAAACACCGCCTGACGACCATCGAGCGCAGCTCGACGAACCGAAGGGGGACACGCCCGTGACACCCCCGTGTCACGGCCGTGTTCCTACAAAACACCGTCGACCAACAATTCGTCGACCAGAGAAACGGGAGCTCTACCCGAGCACGACACGCCCTGGGTCACGGGCGTGACCCAGGCCGTGTCACCCAAACTTCCACAGAAAAAGAAACCTGCAATCACCTAGCAAATAAGAGACAAGGCACCAGCCTACAAGCTCAGCCACAACATACCACGCACAGCATAGCAAACATTACAAACTTGCAGCTAACCAAAGATGAACGTCGAAACGACCTGAAAGCAAACGATCCCGGATCTCGACCAAAACCAAAACCAAAACAACGGTGAGGTCGAAGGCAACATCCGACGATCGCACACTCGGGCAACACCTCCCGAAACCAAAACACAAGCATTTCCCTAAGAGGCCCAACCGAGTCACCAAAACAGACTCCGGCTAGCTGGGGAAACTTGCCAACTGGCTACAACCAGGCTACACTAGGAACCTACAGAGCTAGGACCGCGCTCTACAACGGCAAAGGGCCGGAAATGCATCATCGTAACGCCAATCCAATATCAAACAAAACAAAGAAAAACCGGGGGCGTTACACGTGTCCCTACCCGTATCAAGTATTGAACCGACACGGAAACTGTCGTTGTTGTTTCGCCCAAGCAGGACACGGGTAAGGACACGGGCGTGTCCCTACCCGTGTCACTTTTCATATATAAGGGGAAGAGAAAACCCTAGCTGTTTTTATGCTCACTTAATCCCTGTTTCTGAGAGAAACTCCTGTTGAGAGAAGGAGAGTTTGCTGGAGCAAGTTCTAGGGAGGGAAAATCCGCCAACGCCGCGAAGGAGAAGATGTCGCCAAGGAGAATTACGAGATCCATGGCCGGAAATGGTGGTACCGCTAGAACCGAAGTCAGTTTCCTACCCTCTCCCTTGGTGCTAGATCTGTAGATATTTATGCGAGATGTCGACTCAAAAGAGTCTTGACATGTTAGAAGATGCTTTATCTGGGGTGAGGCCAATCCGGGGCTTGTGCTCTTGGTTAGTGGTGTCTTCAACCTCTCCGATATTCTATATGGAGATGGGGGATGGTTTCGTGAAGAGCAAAGGCCTCTTGAGGTTGAATAAGGGAGGAGATTTTCTGGAATGATTTGGGAAGATCGCCTTGAGGAGGAAGATGAACCGATGTCGTTCATTCCGCCTTAAGATGCGTGCAGAATCTGTATTCTGCGCGCAGCGATCTTCGTGGCCATGTTTAAGCATGATATGGCCAGATCTGGGCTTTCGGCTAAACACGAAAGTTGAAGCCCTTGAAAATACCTTTCCAACAAATGGTTGCACGACTTCAGCCAAAGTGGTAGCCACGGGAAAGTCTAAACGAGATGGTGTTGAACAAATCCTGCATGCAGAAATTGTGTTCTGTACACAGCGGACTTCAAGTCCGATTTCAAATTGTATAATTTCAAACCTGGGTTGATGTCTGAATACAAAAGTTGTGGACCACGGAAAGACTTTTCCATAGTGGGGTTACACGTCTTCACCGGATTCTTGTAGCTTCGGGAATCTCCAGTCGAAACTGCTGTCCAGATTCAATCTGCACCTAAATTCTGGGATTTTTATAAGATGGGTTTGGATTCGGTGGAAGTTTTATTGCAAGTTTCTTGGCTTGGAGGAACCCTTATGATTAATCATTTGTTGCATGATTGACGAAGCTTATTAATTAGATTTCATATAATCAAATTGTGAAGCAATCTTATTTAAACGAATTGACTTGATAAGAATTGAAAGATAGTTATTTGTGCGCATCATATATAATATGTCGTTAACATATGGAAAGTGTGATGGATCTTTACACGCACATCATGTTCATAATAGGTTAGTACTTTTGAAAGATTTGTAAATCTTTATATGCGAAACATGTTATATTATGTTGTCATCATTTGAGAGTCATATAGAAGAATAAATCATGGCCATGAGTATGTTTGATTAATGAATTGAGTTTAGTAGTCCAATACTTAGAGCGTCGTTTCTGTACGGGTAGTATTGTGAAGGGATGTAGGTGCGGTGTTGACCGTCACTTGTTTGGTTGAGTTGTGATAAGGTATGGATGGACGGTTGGGCTGTGTCCTCGTGCTTACTTCCCAGGCCCTTTCCTTGTTATGTTGATGTGGCATTTGCATGCAGTGTGAGTCGACACGTGGTGTCGTAATCCTGGGTTAAGGATAGTGTGGCAGGTCTACGGGCTCCCCAGTCGTCACACCGACGGGAGTCGACAGTTAGACTTTGGGCGGTTGGGCTATGTCCTCGGTGTTCACGTCCCGGGGCCCCTTCCGTGCCAAGTGAACGGTTGGGCTGTGTCCTCGTGCTTACTTACGAGGCCCCTTCTGGGTCACGCAAGGCCAATTCGGGCTGTGTTCTTGGTGCACATCTACCCAAGACCCCGCTGGGCCATAGTACGCATGGGCTCCGCTGTTGTGTTCTTTGCGTTGAGGCGTACGGAGGCCTAGGTGAAGTTGTGTGGATACCCGCCTAGTAGTAGAAGTTCACGTTCTATTGTCACCACCTGGCCACCACGGCTGATGCCTGAGAGGTTAGCTACCTGCTCGAAAAGTAGGAACTATAGTCTGTGTCGACATAGCAATTGCATGTGTGTGATCATGGGTGAGTCATTGCATAACATTCATAGCATTTCATAACATTGCACAACAAGATTCTCATCGTATAAGTTTGTATGGGCACTCGTATACGATGAGTTACTTTTATGTAACCCGATGCTTAACTTATAAGTTTGTATGGACATTCTTATAAGTTAAGTTACCTTCCTGTTGTTACTTATACATGTTAGTTTGCTGTGGCTCTTAAATATTTACTAGATTATGTTATTGTTACTCTTACACTACTGCAACCTGCTTGTACTTCTTTTACTTGCACACATATACATTACCCTTGTTCCTTCTCTCCGCCCGGTGCCGAGGAGTCGCCGGGGGAGCGGATGTTAAACCACTTAGTTGTTTCGACTAACTGTTGCTACGTCTTCCTTTTTAGGAGGTCACGCCACAGGTAGAGCTGCCACAGACTACGCAGCAGGACAGCCAGGCCAGGACAATAGGGCCTGAAGTGACAGTTCCGTCTATACCGTCGGTTATGGATGTTAGTATTTTGATACTCTGATATAGATCGTTTGGGCAATGTTTAGTTGTACTCTGATATATTGTAGAAGCATGTTTTAGCTTCTCCTTTATTGATGTATTCAGACATTATTACTTAGTGTGGATTTTGACTTCTCTTGCTTATTATATTTGATTGGATTGGCATGTACTATTGATATTATTGTAGACGGCGGAATGAGCATCTTGTGGTACAGGTTAGCCCGTGTGCTAATGCTACCGAAAGGCGGCTGTTCCAGGCATAAGACTCCAACTTCGTGCCATGTTTTAAGATCCGGGAGGGGGGGTCTTACAGTTTGCCTCACGGAAATTGATGCTTCTAGGAGCCATTTAGAAGAGGAGGAATCAGATAATGAAGAAGCTTCAGATTCTGAAGCTGACAAGGTATTGTCTTCCTTTGATTACAATTCAGATTCTTTTAAAGTTGAATTTAAAACAATGTGTATTGACCTAATTAACCCAGAAAAAGAGATTAAAACTCCTAGGGAGAAACTAGTAAATTTAGAAAATGTTAACTCTGAAATTAATTGGTTAAAGGATGAGTTTTGTTTAGCTAATAAACAAATAACACTGCTAAAAACTGAGTTTTGTGAGGCTAAACAACTTGAGGAAAATCTTAATGGAAGAAGCCTCAAGCTGATGGACATCACAAGCACTGTTAATGCCAGACTTAATGGCAAGCTAGGCTTAGGTGCTTCATCAAGTTTGCCCCCCATCCTCAGGAAAAATATTTTAACTACCCCCATCAAATTTGTCTCTGCTAAATGGAAAGAAAAAGTAAACAATAAACCAACAATAGAAAATATTCCTAAATCAATAAGTCAAAAAACCAAAAATCAGAAAACCTTAAGTAAAAATAAGGTTCAACAGACTTCTTCGAGCGTAGATCGACGAAATGTAGCCAGTTCGTCGAACCTAGATCGACGAACTCCTAACGCAAACTACAGTTATAATTATTCGTCTAACTGCGATCGACGAACTCTGTATGGTTCGTCGAGCAGAGGTCGACGAACATGGGGCACAGAAAATGGATATGTTCATTCTCTGGGCAGAGATTGATGATCTCAACCCAATTCGTCGAACTCTGGTCGACGAACTCAAAGAAATTTATCGAACCCAGAAAGACTTAACCAAAGCTTTAACTATAACAGAAACATAAATAATTCCAGGAAAGCTTTTAATCCACTAGCTGATTGGGTAATACCACCTAGGAGATATCACCCTCCAGGATATAAATCTCAACCAGAATATTCTGTTATTTCCAGCTTTTCATACCAAAAAAACAAAGGACCCAAGGTAACCTGGGTCAAGAACATTTAACTGTTTTTCATTACAGGTGAAGAGCTGTCCAAGTGTGAATCAGACCTGGTACTTGGACAGTGGTTGCTCCAAACATATGACAGGCAATAAGTACATTCTATCCAACTACAAGTCCAAGCTGGGGCCAAATGTCATCTTTGGTGACTCCAAATATGGCCAGTCAGAAGGTTTTGGAGAAGTGAAGATTGGAGCTGTCACATTCCAGAAAGTGACATATGTCAGAGGACTGAAGCATAACCTCATCTCCATTAGTCAATTATGTGATGAAGGTTATCAGGTACATTTTAGTTCAACTTCATGTATTATCTCTAATAATGAAAACCAAACAGTTTTAATTGGGAATAGACAAGGCAATATATATTTAGTTGATTTTTTATCTACCAATTCTGATATCTGTTTACTTAATATAACTAGTAATCAGAATGAGTTATGACATAAAAGGCTAGGTCATGTAAACTTGAAAAATATTGCTAGGTTATCAAAAAACAACCTTGTTAGAGGTCTACCATCTGGTCCCTACAAGAAGGAAGGTCTCTGCATGGCTTGTCAACTAGGCAAGCAAACTAAATCTAGTTTTAAATCTGTAAATATAAGTGATTCACCTAGGATTTTGTATTTGCTACATATGGATCTCTTTGGACCCATTGTTGTACAAAGCCTAGGAGGGAAATCCTACACCTTGGTTATTGTGGATGACTTCTCGATGTTCACTTAGGTATCCTTTCTGAGATCTAAGTCAGATACCTTCAAGATTCTTACAGAGTTTCTTAGGACCATACAGATTGAGTTCTCTACTCATGTTGCATTGATCAGAAGTGATCATGACACAAATTTTGATTCTCTTTTTATGGATGAGTTCTGTGAGAAGGAAGGTATCAAACATTGTTTATCAGCTCCTAGAACTCCTCAACAAAATGGGGTAGCTGAAAGGAAAAATAGGAAACTCTTTGAAGCTGCAGGTACATTGGTTGCAGATGCTTACATGCCACTAAGCATTTGGGCAGAGGCTGTAAACACTGCAAATTATGTCCTAAATAGGAGCCTGATACATAAACTGAAGAATAGGACTCTCTATAAATTACTTAAAGGGAAGAAACCTAAAATCAACTATTTTAAAGTATTTGGATGTATTTGTTATATTCACAATAACAACAAAAGATACATTAGAAAGTTTGAGGCTAAGGTTGAAGAGGGAAGTTTTCTAGAATATTCCCAAGTAAACAAAGCCTATAGGGTTTTTAATAAATCATCATTAAAAATTGAAGAGTCCATTCATGTTTCTTTTGATGAAACTAACATGTCTTGCAAGAAGAAAGAGATTTCTACCAATAGCCCTTTGCATGTACCTCACTTGTATGAGAGATTGGATGAACTAAACCTTACCCAAAAGGTTCCAACACATCCTTATCCACAAGTTAATGAAGAGAGTGAAGATGAAAGCATTGAAGAAATTGAACTTCCTCCAACAACAAACACAATTCCACAAGAGGAATTAATCCAAGATGCTGTTGCACAACCAACTCCACTCACTGATTTGGTCACACTTACGGATCACCCCAGATCTCAAGTGATTGGAGATATATCAGTAGGTGTACAGACATGGCATCAACTCAATCAAGATGTGATGCATGTCTGTTTTCTATCTCAGGTTGAACCTCTATCCATCCATGATGCTGAGCAAGATCCCCACTGGATCATTACAATGTAGGAGGAATTAAATCAATTTGAGAGATGTAGAGTTTGGGATTTGGTTCCAAGACCCCAAGACTATCCAGTCATTGGAACCAAATGGGTATACAGAAATAAACTAGAGGACCAAGGAGTGATTGTGAGGAACAAGGCTATGCTTGTTGCTCAAGGTTATAGGCAAGAGGAAGGGATTGACTATGACCAAACATTTGCACCAGTTGCAAGGTTGGAGGCCATAATAATTTTTCTAGCCTATGCAGCATAAAAGAGATTTAAAGTATATCACATGGATGTGAAGAGTGCATTCCTCAATGGAGTACTTAAAGAAGAGGTTTATGTTGAACAACCTCCAGGTTTTGTCTCTCCAACTCACCCTTATCATGTTTTCAAATTGCATAAAGCACTTTATGGTCTCAAGCAAGCTCCAAGAGCTTGGTACGAGACCCTAGCTAGCTTTTTATAGAGCATAAATTCATTAGAGGCATTGTAGATAGAACACTTTTTACTAGACATCATAAGGATCAAATACTGTTAGTACAAATATATGTGGATGACATTATATTTGGGTCTACTGATTCCAAATTATGCAAGAGGTTCTCCGACCTCATGCATTCAAAATTTGAAATGAGTAGCATGGGTGAGCTCTCCTACTTCCTTGGTCTCCAAGTGAAGCAGTTGCCTGATGGCATCTTCATATCTCAAGCTAAGTATGCTAAAGAGCTTATAAAGAAGTTTGGGATGGCTGATGCTTCAGAAAAGAAAACACCTATGGCTACTAATGCTGTGATTGACTCTGATGCACATGGGAAAACATTGGATCAGAAATTATATAGGGGCATTGTTGGGTCCCTACTATATCTTACCTCAAGCAGGCCTGATATTATTTTTGCCACATGCCTTTATGCTAGTTCCAAGTGAACCTAAAAGAATCTCATCTAAGTTTCTTAAAAAGGATTTTGAGATATATAAAGAGTTGTCCTAGTCTAGACCTATGGTATCCAGCTGAGTTAGAGTTTGATTTAACTAGATTTTCAGATACTGACTTTACTGGATGCAGGGTTGATAGGAAAAGCACCTTAGGGACTTGTTAGTTCCTTAGTATTAGGTTGGTATCCTGGTTTTGTAAGAAACAGTCATCTGTGTCTACCTCAACTGCTGAGACTGAGTATATTGCAGCTGGCAGCTGTTGTTTCCAAATGCTGTGGATTCAAAATCAATTACTAGACTGTGGTCTCAACTTAAATAATTCAACTCTCTTTTGTGATAACAAAAGTGCTATAGCAATAGCACAAAATCCAGTCCATCACAGTAGGACAAAACATATAGACATTAGACATCATTTCATTAGATAGTGTGTGGACAAAAACAAAATTAATCTTGTCTATATCTTCACTGATTTACAAAGAGCTGATATATTCACCAAACCTTTGGATGAGACAAATCACTTATTCTTTATAAATCATCTTGGAATGATAAATGGAGAAGACTTAGTTTAGTTTCTGTCTGCACTCGACGAATTATCCAGAGTTCATCGAACGGAGCTCGACGAACTAGAGAAAGTTCGGGAGATATTCATCGAACGGAGGACGACGAACTCTCCGAGTGTGAAGTTGTTTTCGTAGAACGGTGATCGACAAATCCACTTCAAAAACCTTTCATCGAACGGAGCTCGACGAAATGTCTTCAACTCTTCCAGCTGAGCTCGACGAATTATTTCACTATCAATTATTTCGTCGATCTCAGGTCGAAGAATTTCTTATTTTTCGTGGAGCGGAATTTGTCGATTCATATTCCAGAAAATCTTATAACTAGGTTTTCTTCGAACTCCATCCCACAATTTCTATTCCCTTTGCACTTGATCGCCGTTTCACTCTCTTGCTGGCGATTTCATGGAGATTCCAGCAGGAGCCCTAGCCGCAATGAAGTTTGACACTGGATTTGACGTCGACTTCGATTCTTTTCAACAATCATATCCTATTTTTCTACATATTATGGAACTTCTGGAAGAACAGCAATTGAAAAATCTGATGACTAATAGAATCAAACTATCTGCAACTGAAATTAGAGAATGGGTTTACACGTCATCTACATCAGAGGAGAACACCATGACAGGAACAATTACGGGTAATTCTGTGTCTTTATCTCCCGTCGTACTTACTGAAATTTTTGGATTGGTTAATGGAGAGGAACAATTAGAAATTGATTCTGAAGAATATGATATGATGTTGAGTTTAATGAGTTATGCTGGAGATAACCCCAATATGTTGTTGCAGAAATACTTATCGGCAGAATACAAATTTCTGGCAGATATAGTGGGAAAAGTCTTGCTGGGCAAGCACACTGCCCATGACTACATCACCAGGCATCAATTCCTGGTCATGCGTGCAGTGGTCAATAAAAAGAAAGTGGATTGGGCACAGATCATTTTTTATCTTATTAAGAAAAAGTGTAATAAGAAAGAAGTTTGCTTTGGAAGGATCCTGGGGATCTTCCTGAAGGAGAAGGCTGCTGAATCCCTGATCTCACCGATCATATTCATAAATGCCAGCAAAATGCTCACCAGTGCCTTATTTGGCATGTGGGAGAGAACTATAGTTAAGCCCTCCAATGCTTCAACCTCTTCCACACTAGCTTCTGAAAGCACCATGGCTGTAAGAGCCACACCCCACCCTACTGAAGAGATCATCCCTACACCTCCATCTCTTCCAGCAACTCAATAATACTCACCCTCCACAGTTCATACTCCCTCTCTTCAACCACATCCACAACTCCAACAACAACTCCAACAGGTTCATGTCCCTACTACAGTGACATCTTCTGCCACCTCACCACCCCTAGATCTTACCAACATCCCCTCATCTCCTATTCAGGAATACCATCAACCCACTCCACCTCAATCACCCCTATCCCCCAATGCAACACCAGATCCAACACCACCTTGATCTCCTCTTCCACCACACTTATCCTCCATACCATCCTTCAATCTCCTGGGATCTCGTCCCAATTCTCCTCCTCCTCCACATCCATCCACTCAGGATGTTCCCATGACAGATGTCCCTCCTCCACCATCTCCAACATCTACCATCCCTCAAAAAGTCTCCACCCAACATTCTAGTGAACCATCTGCTACTCCACCTCTGGATCCCTTTACCATCTCCTCTGTAATTACACTCGTCACTCCTCTACTCAAATATCTTATTGCAGAGGCCATTACACCTCTTGCTACTTCTATCTCCACCCTTTCTGCTCAACTATCTGCCTTCACTACTGCCCCCTCTTCATTCAGGGGCCTGGCTCCAGTTCACACTGAAACCAGGCAGGGGGAGATGCTTATTGAGAAGCTGAAGCAGCTCCAGCAGTAGCTCCTGTCTCAGTTTCTCCAGCTCCAGCAACAGCAGATGTAGAGGCAGTAATAGCAGATACAGAATTTATACCAGATGATACAGATTTAATTGATTTGATTCATTTCATTGAGACTGACATGGACTTTGATGAGTCAGTTACTAAAAAAATAGTTACTGAAGAAATTCTTTCAATTGATGATTTCATGTTAAATCCCACAGTAGACTTTGTTTAATTACTGAAAGTTTTTGATACTGCATTTTTGAGAGTTACTCCAGCAGTATACACTAAGCCATCCTTGGCTATTGTTCCATATACTTTCCCAATCTCTCCAAATGTTGCCAAGCAACTCAGGGATACTTTTGCTGTTTCAAAGCCAGTAGTCATGCCATCTCTAGAAGAAGTCATCACTGCTCCAACTTTTGTAATGGATGACTCTCCCATGCCAGCTCTGGATGACTCGATCCTGGCTGATATTGAAGAAGAAGAAAAGTCAGCTACTGAAAGCACTGTCAGAATCAGTTCTCCAGCTTCTCCTGTGTCTTCTCCTCCAGCTCTTGTTTAAGTTCCTGCTAAAGCTCTATCTCTTCCTTTAGCTCCTGAATATCCTATTGATGAGTCCAAATATAACACTGATTTTTGGGCTCATCTGGGCCAGGTTTATTGTCTTAGCACTGCACTTGAGAGGTATAACTGCTTATATTTATTTACTTGCCTTTTCATGATTAAGTGTACTTTAGGCCCGTTTCTGTGTGCTTTAGATGTTTTTGTGTTTTTGTTGTTCTTTAGCCGTGTCTTGAGAATGTGGTGTGCACTATTGGTGGCCTATCTGCCTCTTCTGCTGGTGCAGGGATCGTGTGCGTGCTCCGAAACTGCTTGGGAGACCCCGACGATACAGGAACACTATGCACGATCACTGGACTTACTGCGCACGACCACTGGTCGTGCGCCACTGATCGTGCGCATTACATTCTCCTTTTACTAATTCTGCCTGGGTAATCGCACGAGCACTGGTCATAGTACGCATGACCACTGGTCGTGCGCTACTGCTCGTGCGCGTTTACCCCTTGCTTTCTGCAAATATGTCCTAGCTAATCGCACGATCAGCGGATTCAGTGCGCACGACCACCGGTCGTGCGCCACTGATTGTGCGCATATCTGCTGATGTTTCTTTCTAAGTTGCAGGTTTAATTAGAAATTGCGCACGATCATCAACCGACAGTGCGCACGATCACTGGTCGTGCGCCACTAACCGTGTGCACTGCTTTTGCTGCCTCTGTATTTAAGGGCTTGCTCCGCGATTTAGGTCAACACTCGTCATTTCTGCGATCGGGGAGTGTGCGAGAAGTGCCATTCTACTTCTCCAGCTGCTCCATCCAACTCCACCTTCATTGGGAGTCCGTAGCCGGCGATTCTGAAGCTTTCCAAACCCTCCGGCGAAGCTCCCGGCCATTGATGACCTCAACTCCAAGCTTTCCACCGGAGTTGGAGAAGAAGACAACCTAGAGAACGGACTCAAAGGCCTTCGAGGTGACAGCTCGTTGGTATTGGAAGCCTCCTCGGACTGAGCCCGGAAGCGGATTGACAATTCGCTATTCCGGCCACGACCTGCGATGGACCTTCATCCTCTAGTGGTTTACTCTTCTTCCTCTTCCTCTGTTGTATGGAATAATTTGCTATTATAATGAACTACATTTTCTACTATATGTCTAAGTGGATGTTTGTGGTTTTCATTTGCTTGTAAGTTGTGTGTGTGAATGCGCCTCGCCCACTCCACATCCACTTCATACCCTAGTTTCACCCGATTGCACTCCGCACGAGAACACTTCCACCCATTAGCTTTCCGTCCACTCGCCCAACCGAAGTTCGGCATCGTGGCCGATACACTCACCTCACCTTGTGAAGCGGTGCCTTCGACCCATATAGCTTTAATTAGTTTAGTAGATCAAGAAACCACAATCTCTCAAGCCCCCCTTTTTACTCTTTTCTAAGTATAACCCTCGTAACATTATTTTCTGAACTGTTGCCGCTCTATGCTAATTGCATTCCTCAAGAGAGCGACACTCGGGGATTTATTCTCAAACTTTATTACTTGTGCGACCAGTGCGCTTGCTGATTTACATGCATCAAGTTTTTGGCGCTGTTGCCGGTGACTGCAACAATAGAGCGACTTAGGATGACTGAAAATATTGTTATAAGAGTTAGTGTTTTTTGACTGCTATTTCCTTGTGTAGTTTGCCACAGTGAATGCAGGGTCGAGGCACATGAGATCTAGTAGCCTACTAACCCCTTTTCATTAAATCAACTTTCAATGACTACTATTCAGCAACAAACTTATAAAGCAAGCCTTACCAACCTCACATACTGAGCAGAAACGGGAAATAATAGTTTCGAGATCTCGCCTGACCTCATCGAATACATCATCGAAAACTGCCAATTCAGCGGAGACGGAAAAGTAGATGCATTATGCCACGTGCAGAGGTTCTTAGAAATTTACAACACTTGTATGCCAAACGCTGCCAAAAACGAGCAGCAGAGGATCTGACTCCTCTCCTTCTCCCTGAAAGACGAAGCAAAGCGATGGTATCAAGATATCCGAAAGGGAATATCCTCATCCTGGAAACAACTCGAAGGGAAATTCTTGGCCAAATTCCGACAAGCAATGCTAGCAATAGACAATTACAAAGAGCACATCACCTTCACCCAAAGAAATGAAGAGACCTTGTTCGATACTTGGGAGCCTTTCCAGTCCCTGCGAAGGCAATGCTGCAAAGTGGAAATGTCAGACATCCTCCTAATCCAAACTTTCTACTTCGGCATCTCAAACAGATTCCGACCATTACTCGACATCGCAGTCGGTGGAACTCTGTTTAACAAATCCAACGAGGATGCTTGGGAAGTAATAGACAACATTGCCCAAACTAGTAGGCATTGGAACTCTCCGCCTTCTCCCGACCTTCCGGTAGAGCTAAATTCAGTAGTCTCTGATGAAGCCACCGACCGCAATCCCTCGTCAAAGACAAAGCAATTTTTCGTTTATGCATGCAAAATGATGGAGATGTTCAATGACCAAGCCACCACCATTCAGCGCCTACAAACTGCCATAGGGATTCTCACGGAAACGTTATTATGTTCAGTCGATCAGAAATATGAAACGGTACATACAATGAGATTGAGAAGCAAAAAAAGCCTTGAGAGGACCTCGCCTCCTGATCCTCCCGCACAATCACTCCGCGAGCCCATTGTTGATTTGATAAAGGAGCATCCATCCTCCTCGACCGAGCAAGAACCCATGGCAGTACCACAACCTGTGAAGAACGCCGTGAAGCCGCCATTTCCCAACCGACTGCAAAATGAAAAGGCTGAAAAGCAATTCCATAAATTCCTCGAGATCATGAAAGGTGTCCAAATAAGCATACCTCTAACAAAAGCTATCACTCAGATCCCAGGATATTCCAATTTCCTAAAGAAACTCATCTCGCGGCGTAAATCTTTAGAAGGACTGAAAACGATCAATCTCACCGAAGAATGCTCAACTCTCCTCGCCAACTATTCCCCAACCAAACGCAGAGATCCGGGCAATTTCACCATCCCCTACAGAATCAACCTCCACAGATTCGGCCGCGCATTATGTGATTTGGGAGCTTCAATAAATCTAATGCCACTCTCCATCTTCCACGAGCTAGTAGTTGGGATTCTCCAGCCCACCCACCAGTGGCTGCAATTAGCTGATAGATCGATAAAACAACCAGCCGGGATAGTCAAAGACCTCACTGTCATGGTCGTCAACCTCGCCTTCCCAGTAGATTTCGTCATTCTCGACATGATGGCGATCCCAAAGTACCTATAATCCTAGGACGGCCCTTCCTCGCCATAGCCCGTGCCATTATCAACGTCGACCAAGGAGAGCTAACCCTAATCTTGGGGGAAGAATTGATTTCTTTAAACGTCCACAAACCTACCCAACATCTTAGAATCACCAACTGCGACGAAGCAGATTTGATAGACAAACCAGACATGTACAACGAAAGGATTCCTAACCAAGCCGAGCCAGCGTGGGACGAGGAAGATGCACCTGACGCAACCGTCCAAACTAATGTCCTGAGAACCTTGCATCCAACCAAAGAACCTTTCAGCATATCTACCATCACAACCACTGCCGTAACTCTAAATCCTCTGCCTGAATCCCTGAAATACGCTTTCCTTGAGGAAGGCATAGCGTGCCCGGTCATTATCTCCGCATCCCTCTCCGCCGACAACTAACTCGCCCTGGTCGATGTCTTAAAGAAATACAAAAATGTTTTTGGACGTTCATTAGCCGACATAAAAGGGATCAGCCCGGTGTTTTGCATGCACAAGATTCTGCTTGAAGATCAATACAAACCGTTGGCACAACCTCATAGGAGACTGAACCCCAAGATGCTTGAAGTGGTATAGGCAGAAGTAATAAAATTGCTTGACGCAGGTATCATTTACCCAATCAGCGACAGCAAATGGGTAAGCCCAGTACAAGTGGTGCCCAAAAAGGGCGGGATTACTGTGGTGGCCAACGAAAAGAATGAATTATTACCCACCCGCGTGGTCACCGGGTGGAGAGTCTACATAGATTACCGGAAAATGAATGTGGCTACCCGCAAAGATCTTTTCCCGCTACACTTCATCGACCAGATGCTAGAAAAATTGGCCGGTCAGGAGTACTATTGTTTCCTCGATGGGTATTCAGGATACAATCAAATCACAGTTGACCCTGACGACCAAGACAAAACGACATTCACGTGCCAATCCGGCACCTTCGCGTTCAGGAGAATGTCATTAGGATTGTGCAATGGAGCAGCAACATTCCAGCGATGCGTGATTGCCATCTTCGGCGACATGATCGGAGACTTTCCCGAAGTCTTGATGGACGACTTTTCCCTTTTCGGGAACAGCTTCGATGCCTGCCTCGCGAATCTAGCCAAACCTCTGAAGCGGTGTGAAGATACAAACCTCGTCTTGAATTTGGAAAAATGCCATTTCATGGTTCGCGAGGGCATCGTCTTAGGCCACAAAGTCTCTCACAGGGGCTCGAAGTCGACCAAGCGAAAGTAAGCATCATCAAAAATCTTCCTCCTCCGTCTTCCGCCAAGGGTATCCGCAGC
The DNA here is from genome assembly GCA_039583875.1 of Platanthera guangdongensis. Taxonomy (NCBI): domain Eukaryota; kingdom Viridiplantae; phylum Streptophyta; class Magnoliopsida; order Asparagales; family Orchidaceae; genus Platanthera; species Platanthera guangdongensis. Next base: position 83,191,257 of record CM077166.1, read on the forward strand.
TTCTTGGGATACGCCGGTTTCTACAGAAGATTCATCAGTAATTTCTCATCAATATCCAAGCCCCTCACAAATCTGCTGGCCAAGGACACCCAGTTTGACTTCGAAAAAAATGTATGCAAGCCTTCGAGATTCTCAAAGACCGACTCATCAACGCTCCAATCTTGGTGGCACCAGATTGGACTTTGCCCTTCGAAGTAATGTGCGATGCAAGCAATGTCACAGTCGGAGCGGTGCTCAGTCAAAGGAAAAACAAACTCTTTCATACTATCTCCTATTCCAGCCGGACCCTCAACGATGCCCAACTGAATTATACCACTACGAAAAAGGAGCTATTGGCTGTAATATTCGCTTTCGAAAAATTCCATTCGTACTTAGTGTTATCTAAGGTCATTGTCTACACTGACCATGCTGCACTAAGGTATTTATTCAAGAAGAAAGATGCCAAGCCCTAGCTAATCCGTTGGATTCTTCTACTACAAGAATATGACATCGAGATCCGAGACAAGAAAGGGGTAGAGAACATCATCGCTGATCACCTATCAAGATTGGAGAGCTACACCGAAGGAGATGCACCCATCTGCGAATGCAACGAGATTGCCGACTGCTTCCAGGACGAAATAGTATTCGCCATCTGTTCGCTCACTTCGACAATCCCGTGGTACGCAGATATGGCCAACGACCTCGCTTGCAAATCTGTCTCCCCGAACCTGTCATCGCAGCAAAAGAGAAAATTACTGTCTGACGCCAAATATTATTTCTGGGAAGACCTGTTACTATTCCGTACTTGCAACAACGGCATGATCAGGCGCTGCGTACCCGAGACCGAATTCCAATCCATCTTAACACACTGCCACGACCGGGAGGCCAGCGGTCATTTCGGCGCCACCAGAACGACACGCAAGGTACTGCAATGTGGCCTATTTTGGCCAACCCTTTTTAGAGACACCCAAGCATACATCACAAAATGCAATGAATGCCAAAGGACAGGAAATATCTCCAAGAGGGATGAAATGCCTCTCAACAACATGCTCGTCAGTGAACCATTCGGTGTTTAGGGGATTGACTTCATGGGACCCTTCCTAATGTCGCACGGAAAACTCTATATTATTGTCGCAGTCGACTATGTTTCGAAGTGGGTCGAAGCCGAAGCTGTCTCCGCAAATGACGCCCGCACCGTATTGAATTTCATACACAAGAACATTTTCTCTAGATTCGGTGCCCCGCACACCATCATCAGCGATGAAGGGATCCATTTCTGCAACAAGTCGTTCTTGCAACTCATGAAGAAGTTCGGAGTCCACCACAAAATCTCTCTTTCCTACCATCCCCAACCCTGTGGCCAAGTAGAGGTCTCAAACCACGAGCTCAAAAGAATCATCGAAAAATCCATCCATTACAACAGAAAAGAGTGGGCCAAGAAGGTTGACGACGCCTTATGGGCGTACAGAACTGCCTTCAAAACCCCTATCGATATGACCCCTTTTCAACTAGTCTACGGAAAAGCTTGCCATTTGCCGGTTGAGCTAGAACACAAAGCGCTATGGGCAACCAAATTACTAAACATGGACATCGAAGCCGCGGCAGATAAGCGTCGATCTCAACTGAATGAATTAGAGGAGCTCCGGCATTTCGCATACGAAAATGTGCGGATATACAACGAAAGAACAAAAAAATGGCATGACCGTCACATCATCCCAAAAGAATTCCAACCAGGAGACCAAGTCCTGATGTACAATTCCTGCCTCCGCTCATTTCCAGGAATGCTAAAATCGCGGTGGAGCGGCCCCTTCACAGTGATCGGAGCATCCCCCTTTGGCGCCATCGAAATAGCCGGGAGAAGAGGAGACAATTTCAAAGTCAATGGGCACCGGCTAAAATTATATGATGGCGGCGCAACCACCGGTGAATCTCAAAGCCTGCAGCTCGCCGACCCCAAGCAAAGCGATAGCGACACTCCTTGATCAACAATGGCAGCACCGACAAATGAGGACCACCCCTCCACTCCGCAGCTACCCCTGCACGTTATTCACCAAATTTTGTATCTAAAGAACATATTTGAGCTTTTATATTTATTTCTTTTTCTTCAGACTGCAAATAACACTTTTTTATAACTGTTAATACAGGTATTTGGTCCATCTTAAGGACGGTAAACAAAAGTGGCTTTTAGGAGACAACCCATGTTGGACCATTTGGTCTTGTGCTGTGTTTTGAACCGTTTATATATATATATATATAAGCAGTCATGCACGGGGGACCCCGTGCGGGGCTACGACATTGGTTGGGGCGGCGACATTGGTCGGGAGCAGCGACATTGGTCGTGGACGATGACATTGGTCATGGGCGCCGACATTAGACGTGGATGGAAGCATAGGTCGTGGGGGCTGACATTGGTCGTGGGGGAGACATTGGTCGGGGGGGATATTGGTCGTGGATAGCGACATCTGTCATGGGTGGCTACATCGGTTGGGGGTGGCGACATCAGTCGGGGAAGGCGACATTGGTCAGGGGGCGGCAACATCGGGCGTGGGCGGCGACATCGGTCAGGGTCGGCGATATAGGTTAGGGGACGGAAACATCTGGCATGGACGGCTACATCGGTCGTGGGAGGCAACATCGATCGCGGGTTGGGACATCGGTCGTGGGACGATGACATTAGGTGGGCGACAACATTCGGTGGGTAACATTCAGTATGCGACATCATTTAACGGGTGGCAACATTCAGCAGGTGAAAGAATTCGGCGAGCGGCAACATTCGACGGACTGCATCTTTCGACAACAGCTTATAGGATCATGTGGCGGTGGTATTCAGTGAAGGGAAGCAATCTAGGCTTGGTTGCATGGATATCGGGAGTTTCACGGGCTTGATTTGGATGTAAAACAAAGTGAGTAGTCTTCACTCGTTGCTCTCTTGCGAGTTCTATTGTCATGATATTTATATGGACATAAATCAAGTTATTGAACTCACAGGCTATTCTAAGTAATACTTTTTGTCTATGACTTGGTAATCCTATCTGCTTCATCAAGTTCAACACAGTCTAAATTATTAGGAAGATGCGTGAGTGACATCGATCGTGTGCGAGCGGCAACATTCGATGGATTTCAATTAGATTGTGGGTGACATCGATCATGGGCGGTGATATCGGTCGTGATCGGCGACATCGGTCGTGGGCAAGAACATCGGTTGTGGAGTGGACATCGATCGTCGGCGGGGAAAGCAGATAGCTAGAATAATTTCCATAATTATGCTCCTATTATAAATTAATAACAAATATTCATTGCACATCATGTTGGCAGGGCCACCTCTAAAACACAATAAATGAAGAGCATTGTATAAGATCTTCAACAACTATTGAAATTGAGCAAACAATTAATAACATCAAATAAAATTCAAAACAAACTGAATACATTTTTGAATCATGAAATTCTAAGCACAATTTGTTAACATACCTAAAACTTTTGTGTTGTTTATAACTCTTGCAGAAATCAATCACTTTGCTCATGCCAAGATAATAATGAGAAGCAATGGACATTCATGCCGATATAATAAAATTAATTAGATTCTAATTGGTTGGTATTCAAACTAAACAAAGTATATATAATGAGAGGAATGGACAAAAAAACTTGTCCAGAAGAATAATCGCACGTGAATCAATGCAAATACTCTGTTCATAATATTGCAATGACAGAAAGGTCGATCATGCCCTGCATCACAGAAGCCATCCTGGAGGTGGTCTTTGATGATGCAGAAGGACTCCATGCAATATTTGTTAGCTATGTATGAGGTGTATTTAACGGGCTTGCAAAACTTGCTATGTATGAGGTATTTCTTAAACTAAAAAAAGATTGCCAACTCCCATTGAGCTATTTATTTAGTGACCAATGGGCCTTGACACTACTCAAACAAAGATCTAAGTAAACATCATAATTAAGGATGTGTAAAGAAATCTATCAAATAAGCTATGTATGAACTCATAAAAATTTAATTGGTAGAATGTGCAGATGCACCACAAAAACTCAAAACGAAAACCGGCCCTGAAAACGGTGCAAACACGGGGCCTAAAAGAATTTCGCAGAGAAATACTAAAGATTGAAATCTTCAATTTCACAAATTGATTCAACAAGCACAGAAACAACTAGAAGAATTTGACAACAAATCAAATCTGATAAATGTTTGGGCAAAAAAAGAAGGAAAATTGCAAAGGAAGGTAATATCTTATTTAGCTCCAGTATTACAGATTTGCAACATAGGAAGTGATCAAAACTTTTACTAATTGCGGACAAATTACCAACTTTGACATTCCACCGAGCACACATCTTCCTCCAGAAAAGAATAGACAAAAATCATACAGTTGGCTGACAATTCTGTGTATATTAAGCAGTTGAAGAGTAAGGAACAGAGCAAAGAATTGTTGGTAGGGCTTCAGAGTTGTTAACAACACAGGTTTGGTACGAACCTGAGAAAACCTTCTTAGATCTTGTGTTGAGCGGGTGTATGGAGCTGCAAGTCATCATTCAGAATGGGCGATGCCATGCATTTACTGTTGTCAACCTTTGTAGAGCCTACGAAGGAGCTAAGCAGAACATATGAGCGGGAAGTCGTCAATCACTATGCACGTATTTTTAGGGTTTAGGGTGGTCGAACCTTGAATGTTGCAGGAGCGACGAAGCCGTAAAAAGGCTATGCGAGAATGTGCGAAGCGACAGAGCGGGAGAGGATTCGGGGCCACCATTGTTGTTGTTTCGGCGGGAGGGATCTTCGCTTTCCCTTTGCTGGACGAAGAATCCCTTTTGGTGGAAGTTGCTTGGAGAAGGATGGGGCGGAAGGAATGTGCCGTTCTTGGCATTGTGAAGTCGACAGAGGCGTGAGCATGCAGATCGTGAGGAGGCGGATGCAGATCATGAGGAGGTGGATACAAATCTTGAGGATGCGGATTGCGATGCCCTACCCGTGCGGAAGAAGTAAGGAATAAATCGCTAAATCTGCGATCTATCGCGATTATGAAGGGGCTGAATAGTCCCGGGAAGGAAGAAATGACCGAAAAGTTCCGGTTGTTAAAAAAAGAGCTTTAAGAGGGTATTATGGTCAAGAAAATGTTACACCATCTGGAGGGTATTATGGTCCAAAAATGTCACACCATCTTAATTTTGCTCTTTGCTTATAGTGTAATGATATATATATATATATATATATATATATATATATATATATATATATATATATATATATATATATATATATATATATATATATATATATATCTTTATTATATAAAGCAATATAGATATCTCAAAACACACCATAAAACTCATCTGGACCGTCCGATCAAGCTCCATCAAACACAGGCCGTTTGATTCAAAGCAGGAGGTCTGCAAATATCCAAAAAGTATTTCGGAACACTGTTCATAGGAGAAAAAAATCTCGATACCCCGTTTCCAACTCCCGCCTCTCACGCCTCACCCCCGCCGCCACCGGCGGAGCCGCCGGCGGGTTCGCCGGCCTCCGGCGAACCCGCCGGGGGTTGTCCGGCGGCGAGCGGCAGGGCCACCGCCGGCGCTCCGCTGGCGGAGGCTGCGTAGATCGTCCTGCGTGAGCAGGCCGATGCGGGGGGGGGGGGGGGGGATTTCTGCTTTTTTTTTTTGCAGTTTTTTTAATTATAAAATTTATTAAATTTATTTATAATTTGAAAAATTATTAAATAGTTTTATTATATTTTAATAAAAGTTTTCTATTAAATTTTTTATTAAAATTGTTATTAAAATCTGGGCCACGGGCGAAGCCCGCCGGGTGGCGGGCGAAGCCCGCCAGGGGGTCAAGCGGGAGAAGCCCGCTTGATTGCGTGTGAAGCCCGCAGCGACGCATCGAGAACGGGCAGAGCCCGTTCGAAGATGCGCGGGGCGGGCGAAGCCCGCTGGGGGTCAAGCGGGCGAAGCCCACAGCGACGCTTCGAGAGTGGGCGGAGCCCGTTCGAAGAAGCGGGGGGCGGGCGAAGCCCGCCGGGGGTCAAGCGCGCGAAGCCTGCTGCGACGCATCGAGAACGGGCGGAGCCCGTTAGAAGATGCTAGTGTATATATATATAATATATATATATATATATATATATATATACGAGTGACAGGCACGGGCCTTCGGCCCGGGGGCATTCTGGAGGGGTGATATTTATCGTTGGTGCGGTATTTGTCGTGGGTGCGACATTTGTCGTGGGTGAGCCATTTGTCGTGGGGCGACATTTGTCGTGGGAGGTGTCATTGGTCATGCGCGACACCATTGGTCGTGGGCGGTGCCATTCGTCGTGGGCGGCGTCATTGGTAGTGAGCGGTGACATTGGTCGTGCACGACGACATTGGTCGTGGGCGGCATCATTAGTCGTGGGCGGCGCCATTTGTCATGGGCGGCGCCATTCGTCGGGGGCGGCGCCATTCGTCGTAGCGGGGTCATTCGTCGTGGGCGGCGTCATTCATCAAGGGCGGCGTCATTCATCAAATATGCTTAGCCTAGGGTCCAGTTCACTTAAAATTAAATAAATGCTAATACCAAAATCCCAGTACCTGAAAGCCATAAGAGGGCAATTCAATTCCACCAGACAGCGAACATTTAAACTGAATAAGGAAGACGACTCAAACATATATAAGCCAACATATTCATAATGAACAATAAGATGTAAAGCTACTCAGTGATTATCAAGAAACATATTACATTTGATTTGGTGAAAAAATAATAAATAATTAGCAATCTTGATTTCAAAAGGTATTACAAAAATGAAATCATCTTAAATAAACAAAGCTATCATGAACCAACAAAGGGAAATAATAAAATTAGCAAGAGTTTGATCATGTGTGTATATCGATTGTGATGAACAAAAGTGTTCGTATTACACAATAGAAATTAAGAAGGAGATAGAGGATATACCTGAAGGAGACACATTCCAGCTGTTGGAATCAGCAAGAAACTCCTTTAATAGGAAGGAGAGTAGCGCAAAAACATACAGCCGAACCTGAAAATGCTCTGAATTGGGAAGAAGATAGGGCAAATACGGAAATACTGTAACGCGAAGCAGATTCCATTGTGGGGTCCTATAACACCCCCTATCCGTCGCATAGCATATAGCAGTAGGTCCGGCCGGGGCCCGACGTTGTATACCACAGGCAGACCGGGTGGTTACTCGTGGAAACCATCCAACCAATCATAACGTCCTACACAGAGCATTCTAGCGGAAGCAGTTTATAAAAGTTGCAATAAAGAACCAAGCACTAAAGCATGAATGTCCACTAATACCAAATAGGAATGTTATACATACACCAGTACAAGCCTTAAGGCCTTACAAAATGGTTCACTTGATATGACATATTTTACAAACCATGGCACGCAGGCCGGTCATACATGAATAAAAACAGTAAACAATCCAATTAGGCATTCGAGGGCCGGCTTTGCAAATTGGGCTTTAGCCCGCTATTGACCGCTTGGTCCAGCAGCACCTGCAAGCAACAAACCACCGCACGGTGGCAAAACAAGGCAACGGTCAGCAATGCTGACCAAATTATAACGATCCCGCCGCCAACTCGGGCCGACGATGCTCCTTCCCTGCATTTCATTAGCATAAGCGAGCATTATATCAATATTCATTTCATCACAGATGTTGGCTCGCATGGCCACACACCCCGTGCTCTCAGGGCATATTCTCGGTGAACCGGTCGATGTCACGTCAATTAAAACCATATACATTCTGATCTCACCACCGCCACTTTGACGGCCAAACCTATGAGCATTTTGTCTTCCCGGCATGGGTCACGTCAATTTAAGCAATAGACCGTCGAAGACCCTCATCTATGCCAACGGTAAGTGACACGTAACTTTAGGTCTCTTTAACCCGAACGACATAGAAGTGGGTACAGTTCCATCTAACCCGTGCTCACATCGCAACGACAATTTAAGCCATTTGCGCGGGTCAAACTTCTCCCGAGTCCCATTTCAATCACATTTCACATAACCCGGTTATGTTCAAGTTGGCTCTCAGGCCACCAAGTTACCAAGATCACGCAACCGCCCAGTTTTCCGGGTGCACCTTTGGGTTAATCCCCAAGGCTCCCTGTTGCAATCTACCGTGTAGAAAACCCGAAAACAACCAATAGCACGGAGTCTTCTCCGGCATTAATGCAATGCAACATCACCGATCCAGACCAACATGTCCGGGTAGGCTTCACACATCATGCCTATGTCCGTTCTCGCTTACGGACTCTAAACAACGGGGACTTCACATATCTACCCGAAGGAACGCCTCCAACTCACCGCAAACTCGGGAGAGCGGGCTTCCTATGCAAAAAAGTAGAGCTACTCATGCTCAAGAAGAGAATCGTTACCCTTGCGTTCTTCTTTGGCGCCATGGAAAAGTAAGCGGAGGAAAAGCACCGCACTAGCTTTGCCTCCGTGGATCCGGAGTCGGCTCGCGATTTGGAGCTTCGAAGCTCCTCCAATGGCTGGATATAGCTTCTTCTTCCTTCCTTGGATCTCCTCTCTCGCTAAGCTTTAGAAAGATAACCACTCATGAAAAGTGAGGGTTTCTAAGGCCCAATCCCGGGTATATCCCATCAGGAACAACCCCCAGCCGTTGGATCATCAATTAAAGAAAAAATGGCTTTGATTCGGGACTGAATTGTCCAATCTGGACCGCACACGGCCTGACACATGCTCGTGTCCAGGGCCGTGTGCCTCATTCGCCGTCAAAATCGACTCGCCTGGAATAACACACGGGAATCGAACACGCCCGTGTTCGACCTGACACGCCTGTGTTCCACCTGACACGGCCGTGTAGACGGCCGTGTACCCCCGTCAATTTATCCCGAAAACAACCCGAGCACTGCACGGGTTCTAGGACAAGCCCGTGTCTTTGCCCGTGTCTACCTCAACACGCCTGGGCTCCAGGCCGTGTACACGGTCTCGACACTCGACACTTTGTCGAGCGAAGATCGTCGACCTGATGACACGGCCTTGGACACGCCCGTGTCCTAGGCCGTGTGCCTTGTCTCGACACATCGTCGAGCAAAATTCGTCGACTCCCCGGGACGAGTGTCGACACGAGCTCGACACGCCTTGCGCCACGCCCGTATCGCAGGCCGTGTGCCATGTCTCGACACTTCGTCGAGCGCAGTGTCGACTTCGCGGTCTGAGTGTCGACACGGGTCGACACGCCCTGCGACACGCCCGTGTCGCAGGCCGTGTGCCCAGTCTCGACACAATGTCGAGAGCAAAATGTCGACTTTGCCGGCTGAGTGTCGACACAAGCTTGACACGCCCTGGGACTCGCCCGTGTCCCAGGCCGTGTGCCTCCTGCCAAAATCCAAAACTGGCCCAAAACGTCACTCGTCGCTCCTTTGAGTTTCAGGGCGTTACAACTCTCCCCCTCTTAAAAGAATTTCATCCACGAAATTATGTAAAGGAAAGACATGTACAAAACCAAAATTTGTACCTGAGCGGAACAACTCCGGATACTCGTCAAGCATAGTCTGCTCTCGCTCCCAAGAGAGCTCCTCACGATCGCAATTGTCCCACCGGACCTTGACCATCCTGATCTCTTTATTGCGTAGCCGCTTGACCTCCGAGTCCTCAATCCGCATGGGCATGACTTTTGACATCAACCCACTATCCACCGGCACTTGATCAACCGCGATCACTTGCGTAGGCTCTTGCACCGCCTTCCGAAGCACCGAAATATGGAATACATCATGTAAACCACTAAGCTCCACTGAAAGCTTCAACCGATAGGCCGCTTCACCAATGCGCTCCAGAACCTCAAACGGCCCAAGGTACCTCGGGCTTAGCTTTTTCAATCGCCGCACCCGCGAGACACCATTGAAAGGCTTGATCTTTAAGTACACATAGTCGCCCACGGCGAACTCCACGTTCCTGTGCTTGGCATTATAGTACTTCGCTTGCCGGTCTTGAGCGATAAGCAACCTTTCCCGAATGGTTCTCACCAAAGAAGTAGCATCCTCCACTTCCAATCGCTTATACAACTTTGACTCACCCGTTTCTAACCAAGACAACGACGTGCGACATTTTCTACAATATATTGCCTCGAAGGGCGCCATTTGAATACTCGCTTGGTAGTTGTTGTTGTATGCGAACTCCACCAAATAAAGTTGGTCTTCCCATTGCTTTCCAAAATCCAAGACACACATGCGAAACATTTCTTCCATAGTTCTATTGACCCTCTTGGTCTGCCCATCCGTTTGCGGATGGAAGGCTGTGCTGAATTTCAACTTTTTCCCCAACATTTGTTGCACTAGCCTCCAATCATTGGACGTGAACCGCCCATCTCGGTCACTCACGATGCTGCGGGGCACACCATGAAGCCGTACTATGTTATCCACATAAAGTTTTTCCAACTTCTCCACCGGTTCATCCTTCCTATGCAGAATAAAATGCGACACCTTTGTTAGCCAATCAACAACCACCCAAATGGCGTCGTTCCCCTTTTTCGACCTTGGCAAACCATGCACAGAGTCCATAGAGATGTCGTCGAATTTCCACTCATGAATATGCAAAGACTTAAGAAATCCTCCCGAGTTTTGACATTCCGCCTTCACCAAGGCGCAAGTTTGGCACTTCGCCACGTAAAGCGCCACATCTTTCTTCAACCCCGGCCACCAAAATAGTTTCTTCATATCACGGTACATCTTCGTGCTCCCCGGGTGAATCGAGTACTTGGTATGGTGTGCCTCGTACAACAATTCCGCCCGCAAATTACCCACACTTGGGACGCACAGACGACCGTCTTTCCAAAGTAATCCGTCCTCCACGATGAATTGGGAATTTGACCCATCCAGAGCCTCTACCATGAACTGCTTCATATGAGCATCCATATCCAAAGCCTGTCGAATACGATCAGCCAGGTCATATTGTACTTCAGTCCAATTCAGAACTGCTTCAGCACTTGATTGCCTATCCACATAAACAATCTCCAACACCTCCAACTCCCGCACCAACCGCTTATCATGCACCGATAGCCAATTGGCTTGAGCTGGGGCTCGGCGACTCAACGTGTCCGCAATCGCATTCCCTTTACCAGACACGTAGTGGATCTTGAATGTATAGTCCCCCAGGAACTCCATCCATCTACGCTGCCGCATATTCAGATCCTTCTGATCGATCAGATACTTCAGGCTCTTGTGATCGGTGTAGATATCAATCTTCACACCGTACAAATAGTGTCTCCATAGCTTTAAGGCAAAAATCACGGCCGCTAACTCCAAGTCATGGACCGGATAGTTCCTTTCATGCACTTTCAGCTATCTCGAGCCATAAGCTATTACATTTCCGTGTTGCAGTAGCACGTAACCCAAACTGTTGCCCGAAGCATCACTGTAAATCTCATAGCCTTCGGTCCCACATGGCGAACTCAGCACAGGTGCCGTGGTCAACCGACACTTCAACTCCTCAAAAGCTCGCGCGCACTCCGGCATCCAAACGAACTTATGCTCCTTCCTCGTCAAAGTAGTGAGAGGTAACGCTATCCGCAAGAAGTTCTCTATGAAGCGCCTATAATAGCCAGCAAGCCCCAGAAAGCTCCGGACTTCCGCTACCGTAGCAAGCTCAGGCCACTCCCGTATCGTAACAATCTTCGCCGGATCCACAGCAATACCCTCTCCACTCACTATATGACCGAGGAACGCCACTGAGGACAACCAAAACTCGCACTTCGAGAACTTGGCATACAGTTGATTCCTCCTTAGCGTCTCCAAAACCAAATGAAGATGCTTGAAGTGATCTTCCTCACTTTGTGAGTACAACAAAATATCGTCTATGAAGACGATCACAAAATGGTCCAAGTACTCCCTGAAAGTCCTGTTCATCAAATCCATGAATACTGACGGCGCATTAGTCAGCCCAAACGGCATGACCGTAAACTCATAATGCCCGTATCTCGTACAAAACGCTGTCTTCGGGATATCACTCTCCCTTATTCGCAGCTGATAGTACCCAGACTTGAGATCCAACTTCGAGTACACCGTCGACCCAACTAACTGATCAAAAAGATCATCAATCCGGGGGATCGGGTACTTGTTCTTCTCCGTCAACTTGTTGAGCTCCCGATAATCAATACATAGCCTCAAGCTTTGATGAGTTGTAAATATACGTATTTTTATATACATTAAATAAGACGTATTAGTTTCTTTTTGTGATTTTTAGTTGTTTTTTCCTTAATAAATTGCTTCCTTTTTGTAAATATTTTCTAACTTAGAGTTATTTTTGTTTTCTGAATTTTTCAGGAAAAATTGCCGAAAAATCAAAGTACACGCCCGTGTACTGTTGGTCACGCCCGTGACCAGGGCGTGATACGTCAAATTCCCGAGAAATGACATCTTTTTGAAGAAATAGCGTGACAAGGATGTGTCACCCGAGGCACGCCCGTGACCCGTGCCCGTGACCATCCAGATCGACGAAATCGCGATCAACAATCGTCGGCCTAGCTGACACGCCCGTCGACACGCCCGTGACACCTGACACGGGGCGTGACCCAAGCCGTGACCACTCCTTTCGATGTTTTTCGCTCGACGTTCGTCGAGCCAACCCGACACGCCTAGAGTAACGCCCGTGACCTAGGGCGTGACTCCTCCACCTGGCCCGACAAACTGCCGTCGGCAACCTCCCGAAGTCAACAACGCCATTAATCGCCGCACGACACGCCCACCATCACGCCCGTGACAAGGGGCGTGACCGCCGCGTTTTTTCGCCGCAACATCAAATCGCCGTCAAATCGACTAATTCCGATAATAACTAAAGCCAACACACCCACCGCCACGCCCGTGACCGGGGGCGTGACCGTTGCGATTTCAGCCGCGAAAGTCAAATCTCTAGTCAAATTGGAAGGCCGCCATGTGAATAGTATAGACACGCCCCCGGACACGCCCGTGTCCGAGGGCGTGTGCCGTGAAATTTTGTCTATAAATTCAGATTTTCTGTCTGAATTCCGGGTTCCCTTTTTTCCTGAACCATTTTGTATAGGGGCTGGCTTTTAGATGCATTTCCAAGCTATGTAAATTCACTTTCTCCCCCTCTCTTATATTTGTTTTTAGCCTTCTGTAACTCTCGTTTTAGCTTAATAAATGTTTAGATTTTTGTCTCTTTATGTGGTTTTGGAATGGATCTAAGCCTCTCTTATGCAATCTTATTTCTTTTATTTTGTTTTAACATTATTTTTGTTCTCTTTTAGTACGTGTGTGTGTGTGTGTGTGTGAGATTAATTTTCATGTTATTATACTTAGTTATTTCTTACTTACTTTTGGTTAGACTTAGGTTTTTTCTAACTTTTTATGCATTCCTATAAACCTGTAAAAGCATTTTCAAAGTGGTTTTGATTTTTCACTAACTTAGATTATCCTTTTAGGTCGTAAAACTTTTCTTTCTTTTCACTTTATTTTCACTTTTTAATCACTTTTGCGGAATTATAGGAACGTTTATATAGTAGTTTTAATTTTTCAAACACCTCATTGTCTCGTTTATTTTCAAAAACTTTTCGCCCGTTTAAATTTTATTTCTTCATTTTATGCATTTCCACTGCATTCCATCGGTAGAAATGTATTCATTTCAATTTTCAATCACTTGCACTTTTCGTTTATTTTGCAAAAACATTTGTTCCTTTTAATTTTATTTTCACGTTTTATTCAGTTCTACCGCATTATAGTGGTAGAAATGTAGTCGTTTTAATTTTCCAGTCACTTTGTTTTTCCTATATTTTTTGTACGTGTGTGTGCATTTATGAGTTAGTTTTTATAACGTTATTTCAATTCATGTTGAGTGTGTGCGTGTGTTGTTTTTAATTTTCTGCCTACTCACTTGAGTTAAATGGCTGGATTTTATTCAAGCAAGTGTGTGTATTTTTAATTTTCCGCCTACTCACTTGAGTTAAATGGCACGATTTTATTCCAGTAGAGTGTGTTTACTTATTTTAGAGTGGGTGTGTTTTAATTTTATGTCGAGTGCGTGAGTTTTAGCTTTTATTTACCGCCTACTCACTTGAGTTAAATGGTCGGTCTTTATTGTAATAATTGGAATGGACTTGTAAATGCGTTTATTTTCTCCTACTCGTTTGAGTAGGACTTGCTTTCTTTTTCCCGCCCACGCATTTGCGTCGGGACTTGCAATTTTCTTGCTTTCATTTCAGTCCTACTCGTTTGAGTAGGACTTGCAATTTACTGCTTTCATTTCCTACTTTATTTTACTGCTTTAATTTTATGCTTTTTCACCGCTGCCGTCCCCATTCCGATGAGTGGCTAACGTTCTTACCCATCAGTATCGAAGAGCATTGGGACAGAAAAAATTGCTTTAAATAATTAAAGGCCTTATTTTTCTATTTAATTAAAAATCACTTAAGGTTTGCCCGGGGTTTATGACGCGTAGGACCACATAATCGATGTGTGGGCCCTATTTACGTAGTCCATACGCTAGCTAGCCGAGAGGCCGTGCATATGGACCGATCACCCCTTGGTAAATGGAGTTCCGCACTAACCCTCGAGAGAGGAGGCGCGCCAACTCTACCGGATTGGGTTCCCCACCCAATAACGGGGTTCTTAGCGTAATGCGGGCATTAAGAGGAATCCTTCGTCGGACGAGAGCCCGGTCGAATAGTCTTAATGTTTAGGTGAGTGATAGTCCTAGAGATAGGTGAGTTCATTTTAGTGGAGCCTCCATGGCCAAGTCTCCGCCCTAATTAATTAGAAACTTAGGAGCTCTTTTTATTCCAAGTTTATTTTAGTTCAATGCCTTTTCGGTGCCCTCGAGCTAAGCTCTTCATCTGCTCCACCCTTTTTTATGCTTTTATTTCCTGCCTTTTGTTTATAAATAATATCCCGACAAGACAAAATTATCGGTAAAATAATAGTCCCCTCCAGGGAAGAGTAGAAATAAACGAACCGACCCCGAGAATAATATGACCTCGATATTCCACCCGGAATATCCTGTATTACACACAATAGGTGCACTGGCCTCCTTTTGTTAAAACTCGATCACCTCCATTTTATATCCAAATAAAAAAATAAATACGCGCGCCCCGTTTTCTAAATAAAAACCAAATCCGCTTTTCAACTTAAATAATACCGTCCGGGGCGCCGCGCTTCGTAATCTTTTTGGATTTTTAACCGTATAAAGTTTTCGTACTTGATGCGAAAATATCAATCAAGTTTTTAGCGCCGTTGCCGGGGAGTTTTCAAGTCGTTATTTCGAACTCTAGAATACTATTAATTTTACCTATTATATATAATTTCAACAAAACAAAAAATGGTCAACAAAAATATAATAATAATAATAATAATAATAATAATCATAATCATAATAAAAACTATCAAAAAAAAGTATTATTACAAAATTATAAAAAAAAGAAAAATTTGACAAACTTATAAAACTAAAAAATTTGAAAAACCTTAAAAAATAAAAATTTGAAAAAACAATAAAACAAAAAAATAAAACACAAAAAGAAACAAAAAAAAAATTTAAAAAAAATTTAAAACTTACCAAAAAAAACCACAAAACCAAAAACACTAAAAAATCTCCTAAAAGACCACACACACAAAAAAAATTTTCTCCATTTTTTTGTTTTTACCTTCTTCCTTTTCAAAACGCAAAAATATGTTTTTTGAAAAATACCTAAAAATAATCAATACTTTAAATAAATAAAACTTCTTTTGTCTCTTCGGCATGTCACACTCTTGTGCGCACTAGGGGCTCGCTTATCTGTCCCACTCCACAGCTACGATGTTCGCTTACGCGTCACTTACACATTTGCCCCCTACCGCCCGCACCCTTTAGGCCGAGTTTATCTTTTTCATTTTATTTTTCTGTTATGTTTTTGCTATTTCTTCTCAAATAATGCAGGGTTTCCACCCGGGCCTCCCCGAACTCGTGTAAGGGTAGTTCCGACCCCCTCCCCTTTATTTTGCCCATATTATATTTTGTATATTAATCGTTCCGCATACTTAGATTGCAACATTGGGGACAATGTTGTTTTTAAGTATAGGGGTGTATTCTTAGTTTCCTATTTTTTGCATCTTTATTTTCTGCACCAAAAAAAAAATTTAAACCAAAAATTTTTTTTCCTTGTTTTTATAATCTAAAAACATAAAAAAAAACTTATAAAACAAAAACTAAAAAAAATTATAAAACAAAAACTAAAAAATTTATAAAACAAAAACTCAAAAAATAATTTTTTTTCTTTTCCTTTGTAAATATTTTTTGTAAAAATAATTCTCTTTCTTCCCCGCCTCTTCTTATTTGTAAACCTCGCTTTTTAGCATGCCCGTGGCGTTCGACTCATCGAACCAACCACCCAAAGAGTCTGTTCGCTGGCCAATACCTAAAAATTCAAAAAAAAAAGAGAAAACACTAAAAATAATAAAAAAATGTATTGTTAATTATGTAACGAATAATTCGAATATCTCAATTCTTAACCCTTTTAGCTCGCCAAAAATATAGTTGCGAGTTAATTTATAAGCGAATTATTTTAATTCTTTGCTTACTATTCGTTTATTAATTGGAGAACGATAGATTTAGATATCTGGGGTTAAGTTTTACAAATTTTTTATGTTTTTTTTATTTAGATAGAGACATGTTTTCAGAATCACTTCTACTTATCTAAATAGTTGCACGTTTATTTTGTTAGAAAATAACAATCTTAGATTTCAAGTTATGATAACTCCAAGCTTTTTTTTTGAAATTTAGGGATGTTTAATTTATAAAGGTTGCTCTCAACAGTTTTTTTTATTAAACCTAGTTTTATTTTTGAAAAAAACTCTATCACCTTTTTTTTCATGTCATACTTGACATGATTTTGATTCTTAAAAGATCCTATGTCAATGAGAATAAGATTTCGTTCAGTAAATATAGGCATCCAATATTTGAAAAGATTATATGTTATGGAGTAAGAGGATAAAATTCATTACTCCTACACATATACATTGGATTATGAAGATGTTAAAAAAATTATGTTATGGAAAATAAGATTTCGTTTTCCTAACATCCATATTCGAAAAAAAAATCATTAGAGGTTCGAGCGAAAAAAATATACCCGCGCCTCTAAAAATTCTAAGTCTTCTTCATATACCACGATATCTCCCTCCGCCAAATTCAAAAAAAATTCTAGATTTATTTTTTTTAAATCTATTTGAGCGCATAATTTATAAATTAAATTATTTCCTTTAATTTTTTCCAAGCTACAGTTTCATAAATCCAATCTATTTTTGTTAACCTCACAAATAAAATTTTTGTTATCTATTTGCTTATAACGAGAAGTCTTTTGCTGAAACTCTTCCTTTATTTAAATTTTTGGCATAATTAAGGATTTAACTCGTATACCCCAGATATTCATTTTGATCCTTCTTTCAATTAAGTCAAGCGGTAGATAAACTTAGGATTTCCTTAATTCATTATAAGTTCATCTCCAACTTTTGCTCTGGAATAGCAAAACCTTAAGTATGGGGGTATTTAATGAGTTGTAAATATATGTATTTTTATATACATTAAATAAGACGTATTAGTTTCTTTTTGTGATTTTTAGTTGTTTTTTCCTTAATAAATTGCTTCCTTTTTGTAAATATTTTCTAACTTAAAGTTATTTTTATTTTCTGAATTTTTCAGGAAAAATTGTCAAAAAATCAAAGTACACGCCCGTGTACTGTTGGTCACGCCCGTGACCAGGGCGTGATACGTCAAATTCCTGAGAAATGACATATTTTTGAAGAAATAGCGTGACACGCCCGTGTCACCCGATGCACGCCCGTGACCCATGCCCGTGACCATCCATATCGACGAAATCGCGCTTAACGATCGTCGACCCAGCTGACACGCCAGTCGACACGCCCGTGTCACCTGACACGGGGCGTGACCCAAGCCGTGACCACTCCTTTCGACGTTTTTCGCTCGACGTTTGTCGAGCCAACCCGATACGCCTAGAGTCACGCCCGTGACCTAGGGCGTGACTCCTCCACCTGGCCTGACAAACTGCCGTCGGCAACCTCCCGAAGTCAACAACGCCATTAATCGCCGCACGACACGCCCACCATCACGCCCGTGACAAGGGGCGTGACCGCCGCGTTTTTTCGCCGCAACGTCAAATCGCCGTCAAATCGCTGAATTCCGATGATAACTAAAGCCAACACGCCCACCGTCATGCCCATGACCGGGGGCGTGACCGTTGCGATTTCAGGCGCCAAAGTCAAATCTCCAGTCAAATCGGAAGGCCGCCATGTGAATAGTATAGACACGCCCCCGGACACACCCGTGTCCGAGGGCGTGTCCCGTGAAATTTTGTCTATAAATTCAGATTTTCTGTCTGAATTCCGGGTTCCCTTTTTTCCTGAACCATTTTGTATAGGGGCCGGCTTTTAGATTCATTTCCAAGCTATGTAAATTCACTTTCTCCCCCTCTCTTATATTTGTTTTTAGCTTTCTGTAACTCTTGTTTTAGCTTAATAAATGTTTAGATTTTTGTCTCTTTATGTGGTTTTGGAATGGATCTAAGCCTCTCTTATGCAATCTTATTTCTTTTATTTTGTTTTAACATTATTTTTGTTCTCTTTTAGTATGCGCGCGTGTGTGTATATGAGATTAATTTTCATGTTATTATACTTAGTTATTTCTTACTTACATTTGGTTAGACTTAGGTTTTTTCTAGCTTTTTATGCATTCCTATAAACCTGTAAAAGCATTTTCAAAGTGGTTTTGATTTTTCACTAACTTAGATTATCCTTTTAGATCGTAAAACTTTACTTCCTTTTCACTTTATTTTCACTTTTAATCACTTTTGCGGAATTATAGGAACGTTTATATAGTAGTTTTAATTTTTCAAACATTTCATTGTCACGTTTATTTTCAAAAACTTTTTGCCCGTTTAAATTTTATTTCTTCATTTTATGCATTTCTACCGCATTCCATCGGTAGAAATGTATTCATTTCAATTTTTCGAGCACTTGCACTTTTCGTTTATTTTGCAAAAACTTTTGTTCCTTTTAATTTTATTTTCACGTTTTATTCATTTCTACCGCATTCTAGCGGTAGAAATGTAGTTGTTTTAATTTTCCAGTCACTTTGTTTTTCCTATTTTTTTTTGTACGTGTGTGTGCGTTTATGAGTTAGTTTTTATAACCTTATTTCAATTCACGTTGAGCGTGTGCGTGTGTTGTTTTTAATTTTCCGCCTACTCACTTGAGTTAAATGACCGGATTTTATTCAAGCAAGTGTGTGTATTTTTAATTTTCCGCCTACTCACTTGAGTTAAATGGCAGGCTTTTATTCTAGTAGAGTGTGTTTACTTTTTGTAGAGTGGGTGTGTTTTAATTTTATGTCGAGTGCGTGAGTTTTAGCTTTTATTTACCGCCTACTCACTTGAGTTAAATGGCCGGTCTTTATTTTAATAATTGGAATGGACTTGTAAATGCATTTATTTTCTCCTACTCGTTTGAGTAGGACTTGCTTTCTTTTTCCCGCCCACGCATTTGCGCCACGACTTGCAATTTTCCTGCTTTCATTTCAGTCCTACTCGTTTGAGTAGGACTTGCAATTTACTGCTTTCCTTTTACTGCTTTCATTTCCTGCTTTATTTTACTGCTTTAATTTTTTGCTTTTTCACCGCTGCCATCCCCATTCCGATGAGTGGCTAACGTTCTTAGCCCTCACTATCGAAGAGCATTGGGACAGAAAAAATTGTTTTAAATAATTAAAGGTCTTATTTTTCTATTTAATTAAAAATCACTTAAGGTTTTCCCGGGATTTACGACGCGTAGGACCACATAATAGATGTGTGGGCCCTATTTCCGTAGTCCATACGCTAGCTAGCAGAGAGGCCGTGCATATGGACCGATCACCCCTTGGTAAATGGAGTTCCGCACTAACCCTCGAGAGAGGAGGCGCGCCAACTCTACCGGATTGGGCTCCCCACCCAATAGCGGGGTTCTTAGCATAATGCGGGCATTAAGAGGAATCCTTCGTCGGACGAGAGCCCGGTCGAATAGTCTTAATGTTCAGGTGAGCGATAGTCCTAGAGATAGGTGAGTTCATTTTAGTGGAGCCTCCACGGCCAAGTCTCCACCCTCTTAAAACTCGATCACCTCCATTTTATATCCAAATAAAAAAATAAATACGTGCGCCCCGTTTTCTAAATAAAAACCAAATCCGCTTTTCTACTTAAATAAAACCACCCGAGGCGCCGCGCTTCATAATCTTTTGGGAGTTTTAACCGCATTAAGTTTTCGAACTTGATGCAAAAATATAAATCAATCTTCCATCCTTCTTCTTAACAAAGAGGACCGATGCGCTCCAAGGCAAAGAACTCGGGAGCACATACCCTTGCTCCAACAACTCTTGTAGTTGAACTTTTAGCTCCGCCATTTACTTAGGCGCTAGCCGATAAGGAGATCGTGACACGGGCTTTGCACCTAGCACTAGCTCAATCGTGAAATCTATCTCCCGTTGAGGCGGGGCTCCTGGAATATCTGCGGGGAACACATCAGGGTATTTCGATACCACTGAAATACTGTCCAACTCGGGCTTCAGCTTTGCGACGTCCACTAGTGTAAAGAACAGTTCTGCACCGGCACGAACCGCCTTCACCACCTGAAGAGCAGACATCAACATCTTGCTCGACCCCTTTAAGCCCGTAAAAGTCGTCTCACGACTTGCTCCCAGCTTGACTTCCTTGCGACCACAATCGATATAGGCTTGCTGCTCCGAGAGCCAGTCCATGCCAAATATGATGTCGTACTCCCCCAACAGGAGTAACGACGCTTGCAGATCGAGCTCCTGATTCCGAATATGAATCTTAACATCGCAGATCCTATCCGCGCGCATCGAGCACCCATTGGGAAACAACACATCCAACTTATCTTTCGCCATCGAAGAAGGGACTCCGATGCGTGATATAAATCCTTCGGACAAGAAGGAGTGCGAAGCTCACGTATCGAAGAGTGCTCTTGCCGGATTTTCACAAATCAAAACAAATCATAAACAAGCAGTGGTAAGGTAACATGTGCATAACAAGTATTTAAAGAAATTGACGTGCTGTAAATTAAACCGTACCTATCACCACATCGACCTGTTTGATGGCCTCCTGTTGGCCAAGATTGTACACCCTTGGTTGGGCCGGAGCATAGTGGGACGCGGTCGACTCCACCGCCTTGCCCTTCTCTTCATAAGTCGCTCCCGGCCTTCTCTCGGACTTAGGACGTTCGCTCCAACAGTCACGGGCAAAGTGCCCCGTCTTTCCACAAGTAAAACACGCGCCCGGGGTCCGACTCGTAGTCACCCCAGAAGCACCAGAAGGAGCTGGACCCGAAGTCCTATGCTTCTTGAAGGACCTCCGATAGCCGGACTTTGAAGTAGTAGGCACTTTGAATTCAGGTTTCCTATCACCCAAGCTTTTCTTTGCTTGTACATTCTTCATGTCCTTCTCCAAGGACCGGGCAGTGTTGACCAAGGTTAAGAAACTCTGCGTCATCGGCCCCGAGAGTAGTAACCTCAACTCATCTCTCAAACCTTCATATAAGCGATTAGTCTTGCGCTCCTCATCCACAATAGTATAGCTAGCATAACGACTCAAACGAGTAAACTCGTGGAGATATTCATCCACGCTGCTCTCACCCTGAACCAACTTCAGAAACTCATTCTCCAACGCTATCCTCTGCGCCGAAGGGAGGTATCTAGGCAAGAACAATCTCGAGAACTCCTCCATCGAGACATGAACAAGTTGCCTACCTCTCAATAGGTGCAACTCCAATCCTTCCCACCACATTCTCGCTTCACCGTCCAGAAGGAACGTAGCGATGGTGGTCATTTTCCACTCCTTCATCTCTGTTACGGTCATGACTCTCATCACCCTGGAGAGCCAGTCTTCAGCTTGAGATGGGGTTCCCAACCCCGAGAATACCGGAGGGTTAAAGCTCATTACATGCTTAAGCTGCCTCTCGGTTGCCCTCCTTGGCACCAACGGTTCCACTATCACTTGTTCCACTCTCCTCGACTCAGCCTCTTGCAGCGGTACCTGCTCCATCGCAGGAGCGGGCTGCTGTGTTTGCGTTGCAGGCTGCATATTAATCATGGCCAACACTACTTCGGCCACCAATCATATGGTCTCAGCCGATAGAGGTGTTGTAGGAGCTTCATTAGGTGCACTGCTATCCTCAGAAACTCGGCGTTCCGACGGCCTAGCACCACTTCTAGTCACCTATAGTGGTACAAAACACTGTTATGCGCCCAAATAAAATTGGAAGCAACAATTATAGGAACACGCAGGTTCCTCAAACACGTGTATTTTCAATCCTAAGTGGACATTCATGGGTTCTTTTACCGTTATAACGATGACGCACACAATGTGCTCACCACCACTTAAAAAGAATTCGCCCACGAATTTAGCTTAAGCCCGACCAAAACCAGTAGTCTGATACTAAATTGTAACACCCCCTATCTGTCACATAGCATATAGCAGTAGGTCCGACCGGGGCCCAACGCTGTATACCACAGGCAAACCGGGTGGTTACTCATGGAAACCATCCAACCAATCATAACGTCCAACACAGAGCATTCTAGCGGAAGCAGTTTATAAACGTTGCAATAAAGAACCCAGCACTAAAGCATGAATCTCCACTAATACCAAATAGGAATGTTATACATACACCAGTACAAGCCTTAAGGCCTTACAAAATGGTTCACTTGATATTACATGTTTTACAAACCACGGCACGCAGGCCGGTCATACATGAATAAAAATAGTAAACACTCCAATTAGGCCTTCGAGGGCCGGCTTCGCAAATTGGGCTTTAGCCCGCTATTGACCGCTTGGTCCAGCAGCACCTGTAAGTAACAAACCACCACACGGTGGCAAAACAAGGCAATGGTCAGCAATGCTGACCAAATTATAATGATCCAGCCCCCAACTCGGGGCGGCGATGCTCCTTCCCGACATTTCATTAGCATAAGCGAGCATTATATCAATATTCATTTCATCACAGACGTTGGCTCGCACGGCCACATGCCCCGTGCTCTCAGGGCACATTCTCGGTGAACCGGTCGATGTCATGTCAATTAAAGCCATAGGCATTCCGATCTCACCACTGCCACTTTGACGGCCAAACCTATGAGCATTTTGTCTTCCCGGCATGGGTCACGTTAATTTAAGCCATAGACCGCCGAAGACCCTCATCTATGCCAATGATAAGTGCCACGTAACTTTAGGTCTCTTTAACCCGAACGACATAGAAGTGGGTACGGTTCCATCTAACCCGTGCTCACATCGCAACGACAATTTAATCCATTTGCGCGGGTCAAACTTCTCCCGAGTCCCATTTCCATCACATTTCACATAGCCCGGTTATGTTCAAGTGGGCTCTCAGGCCACCAAGTTGGCAAGATCACGCATCCGCCCAGTTTTCCGGGTGCACCTTTGGGTTAATCCCCAAGGCTCCCTGTTGCAATCTACCGTGTAGAAAACCCGAAAAACAACCAATAGCACGGAGTCTTCTCCGGCATTAATGCAATGCAACATCACCGATCCAGACCAACATGTTCGGGTAGGCTTCACACATCATTCCTATGTTCGTTCTCGCTTACGGACTGTAAACAACGGGGACTTCACATATCTACCCGAAGGAATGCCTCCAACTCACCGCAAACTCGCGAGAACGGGCTTCCTATGCAAAGAAGGAGAGCTACTCATGCTCAAGAAGAGAATCGTTACCCTTGCGTTCTTCTTTAGCGCCATGGAAAAGTAAGCAGATGAAAAGCACCGCACTAGCTTTGCCTCCGTGGATCCGGAGTCGGCTCGCGATTTGGAGCTTCGAAGCTCCTACAATGGCCGGATCTAGCTTCTTCTTCCTTCCTTGGCTCTCATCTCTCTCTAAGCTTTAGAAAGATAAACACTCATGAAAAGTGAGGCTTTCTAAGGCCCAATCTCGGGTATATCCCATCAGGAACAACCACCAGCCATTGGATCATCAATTAAAGAAACGAACGGCTTTGATTCGGGACTGAATTGTCTAATCTGGACCGCACACAGCCTGGCACACGCCCGTGTCGAGGGCCGTGTGCCTCATTCACCGTCAAAATCGACTCGCCTGGAACAACACACGGGTATCGAACACGCCAGTGTTCGACCTGACACGCCCGTGTTCCACCTGACATGGCCGTATAGCCGGACGTGTACCCCCATCGATTTATCCCGAAAACAACCCGAGAACTGCACGGGTTCTAAGACACGCCCGTGTCCTTGCCCGTATCTACCTCAACACGTCTGGGCTCCAGGCCGTGTATACGGTCTCGACACTCAACACTTCGTCAAGCGAAGATCGTCGACCTGATGACACGACCTTGGACATGCCCGTGTCCTAGGCCGTGTGCCTTGTCTCGACACATCGTCGAGTAAAATTCGTCGACTCCCCGGGATGAGTGTCGACACGGGCTCGACACGCCCTGCGACACGCCCGTGTCGCAGGCCGTGTGCCATGTCTCGACACTTCGTCGAGCGCAGTGTTGACTTCGCTGGCTGAGTGTCGACACGGGTGGACACGCCCTGCGACACGCCCGTGTCGCAGGCCGTGTGCCCAGTCTCGACATAATGTCGAGAGCAAAATGTCGACTTCACCGGCTGAGTGTCGACACAAGCTTGACACGCCCTGGGACACGCCCGTGTCCCAGGCCGTGTGCCTCCTGCTAGAACCCAAAACTGGCCCAAAACATCACCCATCACTCCTTTGAGTTTCGGGGCGTTACATGTTCATTGCTGGCCGGTGAGTCCATTGACATACCTGGAGATGCTGGAACCTGTAACTACTGGAGTCAAAAATGAAAAACAAATACTTACTAATGGGAAGGGAAGAATGCTTGTTGGCCGCAGAGAACATGAAGAAGAGCTCGGAAGTCTGGATCGGGATGAAGGCAGGGCGAACACAGAAATACATGAACGCGAAGAAGGAAGAAAATGATGGATCGGAATGAAGAATGTGATAAGTCCGGCGCTATTTGTGAGAGATCGGGGGGAGAGGGTTGCCGAGAGTGGGGTTGGCGTTGTAAAGAAATGGCGTGAGGAAGCCCTATTTTAATTAAGACCGTGAATCACAGGAATGAAGGGCCTGGATTAATTCAATGTCTCATTTGCCTTGCCATGAAACCTAAAACAATTCTTCTTTTTTTATATATATATATATATATATATATATATATATATATATATATATATATATATATATATATATATATATATATATATATATATATATATATATATATATATATATATATATATATTGTGTGTGTGTGTCCATCTTTTTTTGGCAGATGTATTTAACTTGCAGGTGCAAAAATTTTTGAGGCGCGGCAACTTGGCCGCACTTGGATATCTCGTCGCACGACCAGTATGCTCAATTTTGAGCATGGGTACTTCTTCCCCTAGCCTTTATTTATTTCATGATCACTGATTGCACACACTGAATCACCCACATGAGTGTGCACTTAAACATGCGCGCGGCTCAGGGCAAATGTTTTACTTTTGTGTCAACTCTAAAAAAGTGGTGCAGACTTTGGATTTTGGAATATAGTAGTTCGAAACTCATGCGGTGCTCCTAATCGAGTACTCATGATTTGCATAGAAATAGTATAGGTTTACTTTTTCTTCATGCTCATAGACTTAAATTTATTGTGCAAAAGTAATTTTTATTTGTGTTACTTAAAATTTTAGAATCTGGAGTAATCGAATGGTAGTGTAGGGATGAGTGTAGCCGTCACTAGACTCATATTACTCGAGTCGGGGGGAAGGATCATCTTTCTCGGGGACTGAGAACTTGCCCAAGCTACTCTCGAAGCATTGGTGCCCGGTTAGTCGAGTGTGAGCGTGAGGTAGGCCATCATTTTGGCTAGTTTGAGCCTTTTTGTACCAAGTCCTAGCAGCTGACCCTTGAAAGCCAAATTTGCACCTACCCTCCTTTTGTTTCAGCTCCACCTATATTCACCAAAGCCTAAAAGCCAACCCTTTTGTCGCAACCAAAAATCTTGAGCTTGATCGATTTCAAAAATTTGATATGTTGTGATAATTGGAATTCTTGTGATGTGGAGATGAATTCATGTTTGGGGATTGCTGAATGAAAAAGAAGAAAAAGTGAAAAAAAATGAGTAAAAAGAAAATTTAAAATTATTATACGGAGAATTGCAATCCCCATTTTTGTGTTCGTTTTTGGTCAGGATAGGCCATGTGCATACCCGATTTTCAAGCCAAGTCTGGGGGTGTGTCACACAAACATTTCTTAGTGGTTGTTTGGGTTAAGCTCTTGTTTGCTCACTTTGGTTATGTTTAGCCTCCTTGTTTATCCTTGACTACCACACCTTAGCCTTAGCCCCATTCAAACCTACAAGTCCTACTGATTCATATTTGTGTCTACTTAGCATCGTGGAGAGAGTGTGAAAGGTCAAGCTTATGGTTCCCGACATTGATGGATTTCTTTGGAGGTCATCACGAGCCCCGGTCTTGGGCAATGCTCATCTTAGTGGCCTGTCTACTTTCTCCGTACACATGACCGAACGATTCTCCAAAATTTTAATTTTAAGTAGACACAATATTTATTTACCGCTGTCGAATAATTTAAGCTCCGTAGTATAATTAAAAAGTTTTTCTATTCTATTTTCTATGTACATGATGTATTTGATTTCTCGTCCTACTTTATTTTGAAGTTTCTAAGCCAGCTAGCGGTTTTAACCGTCCACAGAGTAATGAATTGCGCGGGACATGCAAATCATTAAGTCTGGGGGTGTGATGAGTCCAAATATTACACTGATTTTTTGACTCATCTGCGCCAGTTTTATCGTCTTAGCACTACACTTGAGAGGTATAACTGCTTATATTTGCTTACTTGCCTATTTCATGATTAAGTGCACTTTAGGCCTGTTTCTGTGTGCTTTAGATGTTTCTGTGTTTTTGTTATTCTTTAGTCGTGTCTTGAGAATGTGGTGTGCACTTTTGGTGGCCTATCTGCCTCTTCTGCTGGTGCAGGGATCGTGTGCGTGCTTGGGAACCGCTCGGGAGACCCCGACGATATAGTAACACTGCGCACGATCACTGGACTTACTGCACATGACCACTGATCGTGCGCCACTGATCGTCCGCATTACATTCTCCTTTTCCTAATTATGCCCGGGTAATCGCACGAGCACTGGTCCTAGTGCGCACGACCACTAGTCGTGCGCCACTACTCGTGCGCGTTTACCACATTCTTTCTGCAAATCTGTCCTAGCCAATTGCACGATCAGCAGATTCAGTGCGCACGACTACCGGTCTTACGCCACTGATCGTGCGCATATCTGCGGATGTTTCATTCCAAGTTGCAGGTTTAATTGGAAATTGCCAACGATCATCGACCGACAGTGCGCACGACCACTGGTCGTGCGCCACTGATCGTGCGCCACTGATCGTGCACACTTCATTTGCTGCCTCTGTATTTAAGGGCCTGCTCCGCGATTTACGTCAACACTCGTCATTTCTGCGATCAGTGAGTGCGCGAGAAGTGCCATTCTACTTCTCCAGCTGCTCCATCCACCTCCACCTTCATCGGGAGTCGGTAGCCGGCGATTCCGAAGCTTTTCAAACCCTCCGGTGAAGCTCCCGGCCATTGATGACCTCAACTCCAAGCTTTCCACCGGAGTTGTAGAAGAAGAAAACCTACAGAACGGACTCAAAGGCCTTCGAGGTGACGGCTCGTTGGTACCGGAAGCATCCTCGGACTGAGCCCGAAAGCGGATTGTCAACTCGCTATTCCGGCCACGACCTGCGGTGGACCTTCATCCTCTAGTGGTTTACTCTTCATCCACTTCCTCTATTGTATGGAATAATTTGCTATTGTAATGAACTACATTTTCTACTATATTTCTAAGTGGATGTTTGTGGTTTGCATTTGCTTGTGAGTTGTGTGTGTGAATGCGCCTCACCCACTCCACGTCCACTCCATACCCTAGTTTCACCCGATTGCACTCCGCACGAGAACACTTCCACCCATTAGCTTTCCGTCCACTCGCCCAACCAAAGTTCGGCATCGCGGCCGATACACTCACCTCACCTTGCGAAG
This sequence comes from Platanthera guangdongensis, assembly GCA_039583875.1. Lineage (NCBI taxonomy): Eukaryota > Viridiplantae > Streptophyta > Magnoliopsida > Asparagales > Orchidaceae > Platanthera > Platanthera guangdongensis. The sequence goes on from CM077166.1 coordinate 83,219,337, forward strand.
CGGTGCCTTCGACCCGCACAACTTTAATTAGTTTAGTAGATCAAGAAATCACAATCTCTCAAGCCCACCTTTTTACTCTTTTCTAAGTATATCCCTCATAACAATATTTTCTTAACTGTTGCCGCTCTATGCTAATTGCATTCCTCAAGAGACCGACACTCGGGGATTTATTCCCAAACTTTATTACTTGTGCGATCGGTGCGCTTACCGATTTACATGCATCACCTATCATTTCTGCTGAGGCTCTGAAAGCTCTAAATGACTTATAAGATAACCCTCGGGGATCTGATAATGATGAGGATGAGGATGAGGATGATGATTCTGATGATGAACCCAAGAGGAAACAAGTATCCAAGAAAAGAAAAGCTCCTCCTCCTCCTCCTGCTCCAAAGCCAAATCCAATCAATGACACTCCCTATTATATTCCCCAAAAGATAACTCCATACAAAGGGATGCCATCTTGGATGTGGTTATCCAAAAATCAGCAGAAGGAGAGGTGGAAAAGCAAAAGGTACTGTCCTCCTCCAATTCAAAGATTCAGAAAAGATCGACCTCCTCCACCTCCTCTAGCTGCTGGTGCTTCAAGCACATCTTCTCAAAGATTTGCCCCACTTCAAACATATCAGAGAAACCAAGGGAGATCATATGGAAGCAGCCAACACAGGCAGTATTCTTCAGGAAAGCAACATCAACAACAACAGCAATAATTCACTGAACATCAACCAGCTGAAAGTCCTAAAAGGCAAAACTCTCCTCCTGTTCCTTTTGAAGATCCAGAAACAGCTACTAATGCTAGAATGGACAGGTTCCAGGAACTAGTAGGCCTTTCTATGATTAACAAAGCTAAAGCTGAGGGAAAGGATCCTTCTGAATATTCAACAATGTCAAAGTACAGGAAAGAAGAGCTCAAGAGGTTTGATAGAGCAAACAAGTTTTTCAATGTTGATGACTACATGAAGTTGCACCCCGAAGCAGTTGTCCCCAGAGCCACATCTTTGAAGATTATAGGGGCTACTGATATAACCATGACAATAGTGGAAGCTTCAGATCCAAATAGATAGATTGTGTTTACAATGTCTAGAGAGAAGAACAATCAAGAAATGCCAAAGGAAAAGAAACAGAAGAAGTAAATTTTGAACTCTTTTGTTTTCTACAATTATCTATAACTGCTCTATATTCTGAACAAAGCTTATGTATATATATATATCTGTTGCATGTGTTATTGATCTCTGCCAGATATATGCTTTTTCTGCTTTGTTTATTTTCAGTTTAATTTGAGTCTGTAATTAGTGACCTCACCCAAATAGGGGGAGATTGTTGGATCCCTAGTAAGATTTGGGCTAGGTTCACTAAGTTAGGATCATATGACCCACAATGTATAGCCAGGGTCATGGTTGTGTCCTAGAGTCTAGGCCAAGTCCTCAGTAACAACATCACCTGGAGCAGCCATCATCAGACTGCCAGAGACTTAAAGACTTAGATATTTTCCAGAGACCAAGTAAAATGAGTTCGACATTCGTCGAACCCAGGTCGACGATTGTCATGCTCAACTCGACGATCTCCGAGAAAATTCTCTGAGCTGAGCTCGACGAACTTGGTGCTTAGGTCGACGAACTTTGGACACTACACTTCAACACTTCAGAAAGGCTGTGTCGACACATAGAGAAATTGTGTTGACACACAGAATAACTATCGACACCAATTATGTCGACACCAAAAGTCTGCTATGTCGATATACAGGACTTGTGTCGACACACTCAAGATCAACACAAGAAGTCAGCTGTGTCGACACACAGGACTTGTGTCGACACACTCAAGATCGACACCTGAAGCCAACTGTGTCTACACACATGACCTGTGTCTACACACTCAAGACAGCTCGACGAACTTCATTCTCAGGTCGACGATCTTTGGACTCAACCTTCAGTATTACAAGTTTAGTTGTTCTCTAGACTCAGGTCGACAAACTTAGTTCTCTGGTCGACGATTTCTGGATCCTTTACTTCAACCAGAAGCTTCTCAATTTTTCTAAGTCCAGATTCATCTTCAGTCGACGAATTCCAAATCCTCAGCTCGCCGAAATCAAATTCTTAGGTCGACGATTTCTTGATACTTCAACTCTTTCATTTCATAAGCATATGTGAATATTCTTAAGTCCAAAATCAACTCTAGTCAACGAAGCCAGTTATTAGCTCGACGAACTTCAGACACAGAAAAGGCAAAGTTTCTGAAGCATACAGTTCTGTTATCAGATCGACGATCTTGGAACTCAGCTCGACGAACAGAAGTTATCTGATCGACGAACACAGTAACTCAGCTCGACGAATTGTGGACTCAGCTCGACGATTTCTGTCATTTGTTCGACGATTCCAGACTTTGTATTTCTTTCCTCTGTCCTCATTCTATGGCAATAATTTCTGAATGATTAATGATAAAATATTCTATGAATATTACCGTTGGACGGTGAATTGATCACGACTTTCATCATAATTATTGTTTTCCATTTTTCCAAGGGACAGTTGGGGAAATAAATCAATTCAGTTTATTCTCTAGGTCGTCAACATTGATTACAGCAGAGGAATCCAAATTTCGAAAGACAAATTCCTTCAGAAAATATAAAAGAGATTTTTCTCTTTTCCTGAAGATAGAAAAGAACACAAACAAGAACACAACATATACAGATACACACAGACACATAGAGAATTATAGTTAGTCTGTCATCAAGAGTCTCTCTGCTCCATCATTCTTTCACAGCTTTCTAATACAGAAAAGAAGCCCTAGGTAATGCAGGGTATGTCCTAGAGATTCGTCACGGAGGCCTCGATAACGGTTACGACACGATCTACGCTCTCTATTCCACACGCTAACGAAAATGCAGCCACAACAATTATTTTATTTATCGCTCGCGCTAACAATATGGATCGCCGTTCCGCAAATAGATCGAATGTTGGCTATAGGCCAAATTCTTTCCGTCTAAATGGGATAATCTTGATCCCGAACGAGCTTTTGGGTTGTACCAAAATAGATCCACCAAGAACAAAATGATTCGAAAGATGGTAGGATCTATCCCAACAAAAAGAAAGCGAGGATCTCCAATCCTCTTACGATTCTTTCGGAAATCCAAACGAAAAAATATCGATCAATTATTTGATTAACCGCGAAGAACAACAAATCGGAAAATAACGCAGAAATTCGTCCACCAAAAGAACTATCTAGAGAAAGAAATCTCTTGGTAGAAATTTTCGTTACCCCTCTCAGAATTGTAGATCCGTGATGCGTGGATCCACCAAGTTTGATCGCTCCTCCGTTGAAAGTCCACGGGAAGCACGCTATGGATGATGAACGTGCTAATCTCCTTCACTTCACGCCGTGGAGGAAACCCCTATCTTCTTCCTTGAAAACAACCTCTCATGCATGGGCCAAAGTATCCTTGGAGAGAGAGGATCTCGGGTGGCCGTGAGCAAGAGGGAGAGGAGAGTAGCCGAGCACTAGAGAGAAGGGGGCGGCCGAGAGCTAGAGGGAGAGAGGAGATGGCCTTGAGGCCGGCGGTTGGGAGGAAGGAAGAAAGAGGGGGGGGGGGGTGGCGGCTAAGAGAAGAAGAGAGGGAAATTTTAGGGTTGGCAAATTCCAAATTTTGATTTCAATTAATTCTACCATCAAATGAAAAGTTCAAGGCCTTATATAGGCTTACATCTCAAAGCAAATAACAAGTGGCTAAAGGCACACCACATAAAGAAAATGCAGAAATTAAATAATGTTTTTTTTAAAAGAGCCATCATGAAAAGGCTATTAGCACACCAAAGCTAAAATATCAAATATGAGTCTTGTTGCGAGGGCGAAGCTTGTAACCATGACCGCTACGACGTCGCACGTCCTTTGCCGGCACATCTTCAACATAGTCATTCCCAAGTTGGCCGTCCTGGTGGCCGTCGTCATCACCGTCGCCATCACCGTCGCCATCAATCCTCCGCCGCTCAAAAGGACTCATCTCCGATGAGCGGGCTGAAATATAACGGCGTACGAGGTCCGTGTCAAGAAGATCCACCTGTGCAGCAGAGAGCCAAGAGTCGTCCGAAGCCGTACGACCACGCCAACGAACCAAAAACCTGTGAATGTCGCCGTCGGGAGTGGGAAACACATCATCCTGCAAAATCCTGTCAGGCAAGAAATCTGTCCGGGGAAATCTCGAAAAAACGTTAGGTGAAGCAGAAAACAAGTTTCATCATCAATAGACGGCATACCTCTCGTAGATTTCGAAGGAGAAAGCGATCCAGAATTGAGCTCACCCCCACCCCATTAGATTGTATAGTGGAATTATTAAACGGAGAGACAGACAATTCTGGTGGTGGAGCAACAAAAAGCGTTAAATCTGAAATGTTAAACACAGGGGAGATTCCCCAATCAACGGGTAATTCTAATAAATAAGCATTTTCGCCTAATTTCTTCAAAATACGAAAAGGACCGGCTTTCTTGTTCGCTAATTTTTTTGTGGTGCCCGAAGGCATCCGTTCAGGAATAAGACGGACCATAACCAAATCGCCAATGTTCAAGGAGACTGCTCGCCTATGTACGTTAGCATTCGATTGATAGATAGAATATTGCTTAGATAACGTCTTGCCAATAAGCTCATGGAGAGTGTGAACGTGTGAAGCGAAGTCCTGTGCAAATTGACTTGACTTAAAAGAAGGCGGTAACGGAACCAAGTCAAGAGGCACTTGCGCCTTATAACCATGCACTATCTCATTCGGAGACAACCCAGTGGACCTGTTCTTAGAATTATTGTACGCTAGTTGAGCATGCGGAAGGATTAGGTCCCATGAACCGTATGGGGTGAACCCATGTGCAACATGACTTGAGTTAACAGTAGAAAATAATGGGACTAAGTCTGGTGGCATGGGTGCTTTAAATTCATTAACGATTTCTGTGGAGTCCAACGCCATAGTTTTAAATTTAGATTTAAATTTTGATTTAAAAATTACACAAAGAAATGCCTGCGAAAAACGCTCATCACCAACTATAGAGTTGGATGCTCCCGGAGTTGAAAGGTAGTGCGGGAGACACAACTCAACATACCCAACTACGTTCACTAACGTGTGCATGCACGGATCATCAAAAGGCGGAGGATAAATGCAAGCGACCGGGCTTGGCAAATAATTGTGTTTGGGGGACACCACATCAAAACATACCATCGCCATGGAATCACTAGCAGTCCAAAAAGAAGCCTTACCCAACGCCAAGCGGTCAGATGAACGGTCCATCCTAGGAACAATATAGTCAGATCTATGAAAAGTAGTGGAAAGACCGAACGCGACAACTAACAAATCGCTCACACACATCCGTCTGGGTAAGTCGAATGGGGAAGCTGGATAAATAAACATCTCCAAATATCTCGGGCTAGAAATGACAAGCTCGTTCCCTAACAACTCATCTAATCGAGTCAAGTGAACCGGAGGAGGAGTCAACATGGGCGATTCCAGAGGAGGAACTAAATCATACTCACCGTCAAAACATGGATTTAACGTCCAAGAAAAATCCTCCGGGTGCAAGCCATCAAAATCAAAGGAAAAATCAAACAGTAGATTCGTCCTTACCGAAAACTCAGCCGGATTGTCATCATCTAACTCACTATCAGATAAACATTAATTACGGGGTGACTCTACCAAATCAACCGACATGTCTTCCAACCCACTAGATAATTCATCCAAATCAGAATCAGTATTGGTCTCAAAAGTAGGAAAGATCGTACTCGACAAAATTCCTAATCCATTTTGGGCTTCTGGCGAAGGAGCCAACATCAAAGAAATGTTTATCGGGTCCTCAGTGCTACTGTCATCGACAAATAGCCTTCCCACACAGGGTAACTCTTCCAAAACGTCACATCCTTCGCTAACCAAATCCTCCCACGAAGTAGGTACATTGTCTAAATCATGATGGAGGGTTGGGCAAATCGAATCCCGGGAAGAATCTAAATTACTATGACCCTCAAGCAACGATGATAATATCAATGAACTATCTCGCGGATGTGCACCACTAAGATTATCCCAAGATAAACATCCATCCCAAGGTGACTCTTCCAACACCGTTGAACCATCGACCAAACCGGGATCAATCATTATAATATTGTGATCCTCACTCGCACTGATCCGACTGGATTGACCTACCGAGGAAGCTAAAGAAATGGGCACCTCAATATGTTCCGGTCTAGAAGGAACTAGCTCGTGTTCAAGCAGGTCATCACCTAAATCAGTAATAGGTAAGCTCTCAACATAGGGTGACTCAGCCGGAATGTCTTCTGACTCAGGGTCATCAGAAGACTCCATAACTGTCAAGGGAGACGCCTCAGAAACATCATCGAAAGGAAGAGGAGACGATTCCTCAGAGGAGAAATCCTCGTCCAGGTCACTAGGGTAACCAAACTCCTCGTCATCACTAAGCTCATCAATTAAGTCGGTCTCACCCATAGTGGCGTGCTCAGTCTTAGACACTACCACAGACTCATCAGGAGAGTCAACGACTAGATCAGACAGCTTAGGAGAAGACTCAAAAAGAACTACGGGCGTATTCGGAATAGGACGCACAATAGAGCCAAGATCAGATACGCCACTAGACTCAAAGGTAATAATCTTCTGACGTGAGTGAACCTTTCTCCTAGGAGGTCGGCGCTTCTCAATCTCCAAAGCCGTACTAAAGGTGAGGTCTAGGTCGGTGTGACAATAATGTAGTAAGCCGTACTCACTCACAGGCTCGGTGTTGGTAGTACCGTGATAGGCGGGATCAAATTGATCTGAAAGGAGGCTACGCATTGCCTGCCAATTATGTTGATAACCACCAACACGACGCTCTTCGTTCAGCCAAAATAACTGGGCCTAACCTATTAACCGTTCTCGGGCAAAGTGAATCTTTTGGGGGTCATCCCATCCATAACACTTAAAATGAAGTTTTATACCCTTAAGCCAATCCCTAAAAATTTTAGGACACCCTAAACCGTCATAAGTAGGACAAGTGTGGCATTGCCTAGGGGGAAACTTATTCATGGCTTTATCATACCAAAAGTCCAACCGGGAAACGTGAACGTCATAGGCCATAATTTTGGATTTTTGAAATTGGAAATTTGAATTTTGAATTTTAAACTTTGAAATTTGAAATTGGAAATTTGAAATTTTGAATTTTGAAATTTAAAATTTAAATTTTGAAGTTTGAAATTTGAAATTTGAAATTTTGAAATTTGAAATTTGAAATTTAAATTTTGGAATTTTAAAATTTGAAATTTGAAATTTAAATTTTAAATGTTGAAATTTGAAATTTGAAATTTGAAATTTGAAATTTTGAAATTTGAAATTTGAAATTTGAAATTTAAATTTTGAATTTTGAAATTTGAATTTTGAAATTTTGAATTTGAAAATTTGAAATTCGAAATTTAAATTTTGAATTTTGAAATTTGAAATTTTGAAATTTTGAAATTTTAAATTTGAAATTTAAAATTTAAATTTTGAAATTTGAAATTTGAATATTGAAATTTTGAATTTTGAAATGTGAAATTTAAATTTTGAATTTTGAAATTTGAAATTTGAAATTTGAAATTTTGAATTTTGAAATTTGAAATTTTGAAATTTGAAATTTGAAATTCAAAATTTAAATTTTGAATTTTGAAATTTGAAATTTGAAATTTTGAAATTTGAAGTTTGAAATTTGAAATTTGAAATCTGAAATTTGAAATTTAAAATTTGAAATTTATTTGTTTTAATTTGAAGAGGGGGAGGAGTGCCAATTAGGAAAATGACGAAAACCTCCCTCTGATACCAAATTAATGCAGGGTATGTCCTAGAGATTCGTCACGGAGGCCTCGATAACGCTTACGACACGATCTACGCTCTCTATTCCACACGCTAACGAAAACGCAGCCACAACAATTATTTTATTTATCGCTCGCGCTAACAATACGGATCGCCGTTCCGCAAATAGATCGAATGTTGGCTATATGCCAAATTCTTTCCGGCTAAATGGGCTAATCTTGATCCCGAACGAGCTTTTGGATTGTACCAAAATAGATCCACCAAGAACAAAATGATTCGAAAGATGGTAGGATCTATCCCAACAAAAAGAAAGCGAGGATCGCCAATCCTCTTACAATTCTTTCGGAAATCCAAACGAAAAAATATCGATCTATTATTTGATTAACCGCGAAGAAAAACAAATCGGAAAATAACGCAGAAATTCGTCCACCACAAGAACTATCTAGAGAAAGAAATCTCTTGGTAGAAATTTTCGTTACCCCTCTCGGATTTGTAGATCCGTGATGCGTGGATCCACCAAGTTTGATCGCACCTCCGTTGAAAGTCCATGGGAAGCGTGCTACGGATGATGAACGTGCTAATCTCCTTCACTTCACGCCGTGGAGGAAACCCCTATCTTCTTCCTTGCAAACAACCTCTCATGCATGGGCCAAAGTATCCTTGGAGAGAGAGGATCTCGGGTGGCTCTGAGCAAGAGGGAGAGGAGAGTGGCCGAGCACTATAGAGAAGGGGGCGGCCGAGAGCAAGAGGGAGAGAGGAGATGGCCTTGAGGCCGGCGGTTGGGAGGAAGGAAGAAAGAGGGGGGGCGGCGGCTAAGAGAAGAAGAGAGGGAAATTTTAGGGTTGGCAAATTCCAAATTTTGATTTCAATTAATTCTACCATCAAATGAAAAGTTCAAGGCCTTATATAGGCTTACATCTCAAAGCAAATAACAAGTGGCTAAAGTCACACCACATAAAGAAAATGCAGAAATTAAATAATGTTTTTTTTAAAAGAGCCATCATGAAAAGGCTATTAGCACACCAAAGTTAAAATATCAAATATGAGTCTTGTTGCGAGGGCGAAGCTTGTAACCATGACCGCTACGACGTCGCACGTCCTTTGCCGGCACATCTTCAACATAGTCATTCCCAAGTTGGCCGTCCTGGTGGCCGTCGTCATCACCGTCGCCATCACCGTCGCCATCACTAGGCCAGAGGCAGATCAGCTATGGAAGAAGAAGAACAATTAATCTAAATCAAGAGTCTTCTTTCTTCATCACTCCAGGAAACTTCAAAGGGCAACAACTACTCCATCTGTCAAGGAGTTCCTGCAGATTTCTCTGATAAAGGCTTAAAGACTGAAGGCCTATCACCCTGCAGCAAAGCTCTAGATTTCCCTGAACTATTCTACATCTCAGGGGGAGCTACTTGCTAATATCATATCCACTTGTCTTCTCTCTGATTGTTGACATAGAAGACACCATCACCTCTCACCCCTCTCTGTATAAAGGGTTGTCATCTCCCTTCAAAAGTAATTCTTGGTTACAAGTCACCTGACCAAAAGACTCGAGATTTAGTTATTGAGCACCTGATCAAAAGCTCATTGGTGTCAGGCACCTGATCAAAAATCTGAGTGGATTCCTACCAGGGTGGTAGAAGAGTGGATGTACCCAGGTTGCGGAACCACTATAAATTTCTTGTGTTGTCTGGTTGCCCTTTCTTTTGTTTCTTGCTGTGTCTGTGATTGTTAGTTAGTTGTTGCTGTGTTTTATCTTTTAATATATTTCTTACAGCACTAGTACTTGTCTGCAATAGCCAGAAAATTTTATAAGCTTTAAATACTCTATTCACCCCCCCTGCTCTAGAGTATTCCTGATCTAACGGCTCACTTTGAGTTTATACTTGTGTAGTCCAGGATTTCATTCCAAAAAATTTCTCTAAGTGAATTACTCGAGTAGTCATCTCCATATACTCGAGTAGTTCTATTTGTCTCGAGTAGTAGTCTTATATACTCGAGTAGTTCTATTTGTCTCGAGTAGTTCATCTTTTATACTCGAGTAATACAGTTTTCCTGTTCCAAAAATTTTCTAAGTCTTTGTCTCGAGTAGTATTTCTTATACTCTAGTAGTTCATTCTTATATACTCGAGTAGTATTTCTTTTACTCGAGTAATTTACTCCACCTCTCGTGTAAGTACTTAGGTACTCGAGTATATTATTCTTTTACTCGAGTAGCTGAATTCCTTTTCTTCTTATTTACTCGAGTAGTTGACTCCATGTACTCGAGTAATCATCTCTTACTCTCTCGAGTAGTTTTTCTTATATACTCGAGTAGTCATATTCTACCTACTTGAGTAGTGCTGCATGTACTCGAGTAGTCTGTTACATCTCGAGTATTTTATTTTGACTTTTCCGAAAATTCTTTAAGTCCAGTCTAACGGTCTTATTCATAAACTTTGACGTGATTGGTCCATGTATCTCTCATAATGACTCAATTATGTCTAATCTTTTATGATCGTATAAAAGGTCTTGTCAAAACCGACAAACCCTAATTTATTCTAAGAAGATTATTCTGAGAAGCTTTGCAGCCGTACTCTCTCAAGTTTTATGTCTCCTCTTTCTCTCTCCAAGAAACGAAATCCGCCGCTGCCGCCGTCGCTGATTCCCGACCGACTATGGTTTCATCTTTTGAGGATTCAGAACAAGAAGGCTTTCCAGATCGAGATTTTCTTAACTCCATATTTTCTGTTTTGATCGATCGTGAGAAGCCAATAAGTTTCAGATCCAATCTTATCGAGATTTCTCTTCATCATTCTGATAAAGACGTAAAGCCTAGAAGAAGAAATTTCTGTTCAACTGTTGCAGATCTGAATAAAGTTTCACTATTTGTATTTCTATACAAAATTTATTTCATTATTGTAGGAGAAATTTCTCCGAGTGTAGGAGTTTTTTTTGTCTCCGAGATTGTAGGAAATTTTACCTTTCGAGCGTAGATCCGTTTTGTGGATCGAGATTGTAGGAACGTTGTTCCGAGGGTATGATTGATTTTCAATCCGAGATAGTGGAGTAGCCGAGTCTAGTGTATTTCTAGATCGGTGAGGGAAAGTGGATGTACCCAAGGTTGGGGAACCACTATAAATCTTACCTCATCTGTGTTTGATTGGTAGATAGATCTGTGCATTGGTTTGTAATTTTTATTCAGCAAAAAGACACACAATTCACCTATTCACCCCCCTCTAGGTGATTTAGGTAGGCAACTATAAACTTTCAATCTCTGAAATGTCCACACACATACTCCATGTCCCATTTTTCTTAGGAACTAGAAGTGTGGGGACGGAACACAAACTCATACTCTCTCTAACCTGACCCTTCAAAATTAGTTTGGTCGCCTGCCTACGTAGCTCATCGTGCTTTTTCGGACTCATGCGATAATGGAAAAAATCAGGTAAGCTAACTCCTAGGATCAGGTCGATGCAGTGTTGTATATTTCTCATTGGGTGTATCTGATCGGGAAGCTCCTCTGGCATGATCTCGTAGAACTCATCTATGAGAGTTTACACCGTACTAGGGATTTCTAATGTAGTGGGGGTGCAATCGGTACCAAATAAAATATAGACGACCTCACTATCCTTCATCTACACCTGGAATTAGGGCCTAGTCAGTAATATGGTGGTGGAGGGAAAGGATATCACAAAGACAGTTGTAGAAGGTTGTGAAGTTATAACACCCTCATCCATCACATAGAATATAACAGAAGGTCCGGTCGGCGCCCCATGCCATATTCCACGGACAGTCAGTGGAGTTACACATTGAAACCATATCACCTTATATGCATCCAAACTCAAAGTGCATTCTAGTGGAAGTAGTTAACTTAGTTGTAGAACCCACATACTAGGAATGTCCATTATAAATGTAGGAATGATATCTTTATACTATAAGGAAACCCCTAATCAGGGCATGGTGTAACATTTAAATCCTATTATGCCCTTATAAAAACTGTTTTTGTGAGTTCAATTGGGGGTATTTTGGTCTTTTAGCAGAATTAACGCTTAATTAATACATAAGTCCTCGCACCCGGCACTGTTCAGCGAGCTCAAAATCGCGAGGACTGATTTCTTCTTCCCGATATCCCTCTTCTTCTTCTGCGCAGCTAGGGCATCGCGATTCCTCCTCCTCCCGTGACTTCACGACACCGTTTCTCCTCCTCCCGTGACTAAATCGCGATTCCTGATTTCTTCTTCCCGATATCCCTCTTCTTCTTCTGCGCAGCTAGGGCATCGCGATTCCTCCTCCTCCCGCGACTTCACGTCACCGTTTCTCCTCCTCCCGCGACTTCACAGCACCAAGATCATCCTCCCCGCTGCTCCGATCATCCTCCCCGCTGCTCCGCTATTGCATATTACCAGCAGCTGCCCTAATTCCGCCTCCCGCTCGCATCTCTTTGTTCAAGTCGATGCTTCTACCGTCATCGCTACCCTCTGAAAGTTAACCCCGGCGCTTTCTCCACTTCTTCTTCTCTGTTACATCTTCCAAAAATATTTCGCTGATTTTTGCTTCTCTGTAAAAACAACTGATTTTGGGTTGGTTTGCTGCATCGATTACCGAAAAAGGTTTGGTTTCTTGCTGTGCTTCTTCTCCGCTCCTTCTCCGGTAAGACTTGATCTTCCCCAATCTCCAAGTTTTATTTTTTTAAACCAGAACTCTGGGTTATTTGGGGCATGAAGAGTGCATGAAGAGTAACTGTGGATTTTAGAACTGATTTTAGAACTGATTTCAGAACTCTGGGTTCTTTCTATGCTTCAATTACCAGAACTCTGGTTTCTTTCAGACTTGATCTTCTCTGTTACTTCTTTCTATGGTTTCATTGAACCTGGAATAAATGCCCATATGTGATTTCAGATTTTTTTGTGGTTTCAGATTTCTATGTTCTCATATTTTTGTGGTTTGTACTTTAATTACATCGGGCCCTGTTACTATTTTTGAAAGTTCATTTTCTCCTGCTCACAATTTAGTTCAAGCTTAGTCTTAAATCAAGAGGAAGCTGCCGGTGATGTTGGAAAAAGAGAACTGAGATCAGTAAGTTGAAGACCCTATTTATCAGAGAGAACCTCTTTGGATTGCTGCAGTCAGCAAGGTTAATTTTGAGTGCTTGGATGGAGAAATTCTAATAAAAGCATTCATGGTTTTATTTTCAAAAATGATGCTAGCGGAAGCAGGATTCAAATATTCAATTTTAAAACCGTTTACTTCAGTATACTAACAATATTTATGCAATTATTATTGTTGCAGGCTACAGTTCAACGTGATTGCAATCATGCCACATATATCTATTGCGTCTGCAACAACTATGTGTATGGCCCTCCTTTTTTCCATTCTTTATTTCTTGATTAACAATTCATAATTGTCATTTACTTCACTGATTCCTTCTGTGTGTATGGCTTCCCAATGTGTTTTATTTTCTCTGCATGTAGATTTATCCTTTGACACATGATTTTTATTTTATTTGGGTGATATGAGAATAGTTCGTTGGTGATAGCTTACTCAGATCCAACCCCAAACCAATTGGCTATTGGCGGAGTGGTCCCGAATCTATATTATATGCGTAAGACTACAGGGATTATATGGAAATGTTTAAATCAAAATTATTTCATTAGAACATTTTTTTTAAGTTAACTCAATCGTCCAAATCATCTTTAGTACTTTAAATGATGTATAAGACTTCATGAGATTATTGATACACGCGATTATCACGGTCCACCATTGCAGATGAGTTTATTAGGTTGGTGTTGCTATTTCTCTAATTATCATACCTTAATTTAATTTTGACCATAGAATGACATAAGCTTCCTTAGGCGAGGTTCGTGCTCACGCCGGAAGTTCGTAACCACCGCATTCACCGCCGCCGCAATCGTGCCAAATGGACCCCAAGTTTCTTCAATACAATCAGATTGAAAAAGCTCTGGTTTTTGTTTTTCTGCTATTATCTATGTTGTGATTTCATTCCACATGCTTTCTTTTGCTGTTTGCACTTGAATTATTTATTATTACAAAAATGCTTGAATAGAACGTCGTCTTCTGGGAGCATTTCTTATTGTGATATGAAATCGGTTGAGCATTTCATTTACTATCATGCACCATTATACTTTGATTTGTTCTTCAATTTTGTTTGGCTAAGTTTAAGTCGTATCATCATAATTTACATGTTCATATCACATCATTTATACTTTGTTCATATCAATCGCTCATACTTTGTTCATATCATATCCGCTCATACTTTGTTCATAAAACCACATGTCGTCCACGATCGATGTCGCCCCCCGCGACTGATGATGTCGCCCACGACCGATGTTGCCTCCCCCGATCAATGTCGCCGCACACAACCAATGTCGCCGTCAACGACAATGTGGCCCCCCATAGACCAATGTCATCGTTCATGATCAATGTGGCCCCCACGACCAATGTTGCCTCCCACAACTAATGTCGCCGCCCTCAACCAATGTCGCCCCCCACGACCAATGTCGCCGCCCCCGACCAATGTTGTCGCCCCGACCAATGTCGCCGCCCCCAAACAATGTCACCTCCATTGACCAATATCACCCACCACGACAAATGTCGCCCTCACGACATATGTCGCCTCCACAGCCAATGTCGCCCCCCACGATCAATGTCACCCCCCACGACAAATGATGCCCCCGTGACAATATCACTCCCATGACAAATGTTGCCCGCACGGGGTCCCCCGTGCACGACTCAGCCAATGTCACCGCCCCCAACCAATGTCGCTATCCAGGACCAAAGTCGCTTCCCGGGACCAATGTCTCCGTCCACGATCAATGTGGCCCCCTAAGGCCAATGTTGCCCTCACGACAAATGTCGTCGTCCCGACCAATGTCGCTGCCCCCGACGAATGTCGTGCCCCTGACCAATGTCGCTACCCTCGACAAATGTCGCCGCCATGATAAATGACTCCCTTCACGACCAATGTCGCCCCCATAACAAATGTCCACCATCACGTCAAATGATGCCCCATGACAAATATCGTTCCCATAACAAATGTCGCTCCCTCGACAAATGTCGCTCCCTCGACAAATGTCGCTCCCTCGACAAATGTCGCTCCCACGACAAATGTTGCCCGCACGGGGTCCCCCGTGCATGACTGCTTGTATTAAATATACAACTTGTTTTGGCCTTAAGGCCTCATAAGTGTTTCCTTTACAATATATGTCTTCGTACATCGGCACGCAGGCCAGCCATGCATTAAAACAGTAAGTGTGCGTCTTTGGACTTTCAAGGGCCAGCTAATCGCAGCATAAGGGACTTCAGCCCTTTACTTTCCACTTGTCTCTTCAGCACCTACATAGCACGGCCCACCAAAACATGGCAAACAAAGCAACGATAAGCATTAGCTGAACAAATTATAACGACTCCACCCCTTACTCGGGGCGACGGTTCTCCTTCCCTGCAAGCAGCAGTATATATATCATTTGGCAATAAATATGTGCATTTAAGCACCATACGCAATTGATTTGGGCTCGATCGGCCACACGTCCCGTGCACTCAGGGGACATTCTCGGTATACCGGGCTTCTCCGGATCCCACCACCATCAACAATCCTAGACTTGATGGTTCACTTAACCATTCTAGTCTTTTGTCTAGGGTCCTACGACTCTCATTATGCAACGACGAAAGCCAGTTACCTTAGGCAATCTAACCAGGAATGACATAACGTATGTACAGTTCAGCAATTCCCGTTACTCAAATTCCCATGTCATTGACGAAAGCCTAAGCAATCAAGCCTCATGATAGGATGTTTGTCGGCCTCCCCTTTCATGTTAGGCTCTCATGGCCTTTTTAGCTAGGCACTTCAGGCTCAACAACTTCAATTGCCGCCCACATTGTCTCCAAGACCCGAGCTCACAATCCACAAACAATATCTCTCATGGCCACAATAGCTGGGCTTGTAAGGCTCTCAGCTTCAAACAATGACCCCAGGTCTCCAAGAGATAGGCCTCTAATAGCTTACTGGGATCTATCATCGGCGGTAGTACTACCGCCGCGTGGTAGGGGACAGAAGTAATTTCTTTGCTATTTTGGGTGTTGATGAATTGTAAATATAAGTATTTTTGTGCACATTAATTTAGTCGTTTTCATTTATTCTCGACATTTTTACTTATTTTTGTTCAATAAAATACTCCTCTTCTTGTAAATTTACTGCTAACTTGTTTTCTTTTATTTTGCAGAAAAATTTCAAAATCTGCAAAAATTGGGCAGTACACGCCCGTGTTAATTTGGTCACGCCCGTGACAGGGCCGTGACATTGCATTTCCCGTGAAATTGGATGCTTTCTGAAGTAAAAAGCTTGACACGCCTGGCGACACGCACGTGTCACCCGACACGGGGCGTGACAGCATCCCGTGTCCCCTCCACTCGACGAATTCAGTTCAACGATCGTCGAACCCGCGTCACGCCCAGAGTCATGCCCGTGACCTAGGGCGTGACTCGATCTCAGCTCAACGATTTCAACTCGACACTTTCCGCTCGACATTCATCGAGTGTCGACACCAACTGACACGCCTAGAGTCACGCCCGTGACATGGGGCGTGACTTCACCAACTGGCCCGACAAGATGCTGCCGAAGACTTTTGACGCAACCCGCGCCCGGTTCTACCTCCCCGATATGCCCAGCATCACGCCCGTGACCTGGGGCGTGACAGCCGCGAACTCTGCCCGAAGTCAACTTTCCTGTCAAATCTCTGGACGCTATCATGAATAATAGTGACACGCCCCCCCTACACGCATGTGACGGAAGGCGTGTACTTCGAATTTTTTGCCTATAAATTGTCCATTTCTGTAAGGTCAAGGGTTCAGATTTTTGGGCCATTTTAGTGTCTTTTTGTGGGCTGCATCCGTGGATTCTAGTGCTATGTAAGGAGATTTTTCCCTCCTTTATTTCAGTTTTGTTTTGCTTTATCTTTTAGCTTTGTAATAGCTTGATAATTTAATAAAAATGTTAGATTTTCTCTCTCTATATAGCATGAAAATTCATTTGGATGGCTTACTTCTTTCCCTTTTATCCTTGGTTTCATCTTTGTTCTTCATTTATGAAAAGTGTGTGTGTGTGTGTATGAGTGTAACATGTTTAATATTCATGTTTTTAATTTGTCTTCATAATAGGTTTGTAGTAGATTTCATTTCAAAGCATGGTATGATATGGTTATCTCATCTTCAACATGTTCTTGTTTAATGTTTTTTTTGTATATTATTTCATACTTATGTATTTGTAAAAGAGATTTGAAAGTGAATTTTATTTTCTTTTCTTAGGTTTTTTGTAGGATTGTAAAACCTCTTTTTGTTATTTCATTTTATTTTTCACTTTTTATCACTTTCATGAAAACATAAGAATGAAAATCTTGTAATTTTAATTTTCCAAAAAACCTTGGTTCTTAATTTGTTTGAAAAACTTTTGTCTTCTAAAAATTGTAATTTCTTCTTTTTATTGTTTTTGGCAAAACATAAGCTTGAAAAAATAAAAGTTTTAATTCTTAGGTAACTTTCATTTTGCTTTCAATTTGTGTGTGTGAGTGTATGAGTAAACTTTTTATTGCTTTCCTCATTTATGATGAGAGTGTGTGAGTGTAGGTGTTAAATTTTAATGCTTTCTTTTAATGCTTTTTCAAATTATGTAGTAGTGTGTGAGTGTAGGTGTTAATTTTAATGCTTTCTTGAAATTCATATGGAGTGTGTGTGTTTGTGGTGCATTATTTCTGCCTACTCGTTAAGAGTTAAATGGCCATCGTTTTCATTTTCAGTCCTACTCGTTTGAGTAGGACTTGTAATTTTCTTTCTTTATTTTTCCGCCTACTCACTTGAGTTAAATGGACGGACTTTATTTCACGCCTACTCGTTCGAGTAGGACTTGTAATTTTCTTTCTTTATTTTTCCGCCTACTCACTTGAGTTAAATGGACGGATCTTTATCTCCCTGTAAATATTTGAGAAAGCCCTGTAATCGCATTTATTTTCTCCTACTCATTTGAGTAGGACTCGCTTTCATTTTCAGTCCTACTCGTTTGAGTAGAACTTGTAATTTTCAGCTTTTATTTACCGCCCCCACTCGTTTGAGTGGGACATGCAATTTAAATATGCAAATTTCTTTTATGTGTAACTTAGTTTCTGTTTAATTTATATTTAGAGTGTGCGTGAGTTCTTGTTTTAGCTAACTTTTCAGGTTTTCTAAATGTTTGTTATTTTTCTTATGTCCCCTTCTTATAATCATTTAGCGTTTATTTCGAACTCGCGCCTCATTAAATTATAAAGCCGTCCCCATACCGATGTGTGGCTAATCGCTATTAGCCTCGGCATCGAAGAGCATTGGGACATTTAAAATGATTTCTAATAATTGAAGCTCTTTATCTTCATTTTAATTTAAGGACTTAAGGTTTACCCGGGTTAACGACGCGTAGGACCAAATATCGATGTGTGGGACCTATTTCCGTAGTCCATATGCTAGCTAGCCGAGAGGCCGTGCATTTGGACCGATCACACCTGGGTAAATACAGTTGCGTGCATACCCTCGAGAGAGGACAAGCGTAATTCTACCGGATTGGGTTCCCCACCCAATAGCGGGGTTCTTAGAGTAAAGCGGGCGTTAAGAGGAATCCTTCGTCGGACTAACGTTCGGTCGAATAGTCTTAACGTTCAGGTGAGCAATATTCCTAGAGATAAGTGCGCTCACATTTATGGAACCTCCACGGCCAAGTTGTCTTTTATTAATTTGAAAACTAAGTCCTATAATTATTAAAATTGTTTTAGTCTTAATCCGATTCGATGCCGAGCGTTAACCCTTCATCGAATATTTTCTAAATTGTTTTTTTCGCTCCTTTACTTTTTCCGTCTTTACTTAATTAAAAAAAAATCCACCTTTCTTTCAGTAAAATAATAGTCCTCCCGGAGGAGTAAGAATAGTCAACACGACCCCGAGAACAATACGACCTCGGTATTCGCCCGAATATCGAGTACTACTTGTGATAGGTGCACTTGCCTCCTGTAGCACGCCCGCGGCGATCGACTCACCGAACCAACCAAAGTAAGAGTCTGTTCGCGGGCGCAATCAAGTTTTTGGCGCCGTTGCCGGGGAACCTCTTTTCGAGTTGCTATTTCGAATTCAGGAGTCTATTACTTTTACTTATTTTCTATAAAAAAAACTAAAAACTTTATTTTAAAAACAAAAAGAGAAGTTTATTTTGTTTTATTTTTGTTTAGGTGTATGACCCGTGGATAACCCTCCGAGTCTGAAGATTTTGACTTCGACCCTGAGATCGAACGCTCTCTTACGCATATTCGATCTCAACGCCGAAATCCTTCTTTAGATCCCGAGGAGGATCTATCGGAGAACCACTGTTGTAGTTATGGCCGCGCCTAACCTTCCCCCGGCGGCCGAGCGTACTATGTCTTATTACGCCCGGCCTAACCTGGATGATTCTGGGTCGAGTATTGTTCACCCTGCGGTGGCGATAATAATTTCGAAATAAAGTCGAGTGTCATTCAAATGGTCCAAAACGCCATGCAGTTCGATGGAATGCCAGATGAGGACCCGAATGTCCACTTGTCCAATTTCTTGGACATATGCGACACCTTCAAGATTAATGGCGTCACTGATGACGCCATTCGTTTGCGCTTATTTCCTTTTTCCCTTAAGTCCAAAGCCAAGGCGTGGTTGAATGCCCTCCCGCGAGGATGTATCACCACGTGGGCTGAGTTGACGGAACGGTTCCTAACGAAGTACTTTCCGCCCGCAAAAACTGCAAAGTTACGGGCGGACATTTTTCGTTTGTGCAAAACGATCCTGAGTCTCATATACGAGACTTGGGAACAGTTTAAGAAATTCCTCCGCTGTTGCCCGCACCACGCGCTGCCAACGTGGTTGCAAGTTCAAATTTTTATAATAGGCTGAATTTCCAGACGCGTCAAATGATTGTGCGGCTGCCGGGGGTACTCTAAACAACAAAACCCCCGAGGCCGCCCAGCTTTATTCGAAGAGATGGCTATGACACCTATCAATGGAAGTCCCG